>JAXQQM020059623.1:0-459199 GCA_034641835.2 Pinus albicaulis | reverse complement strand
TGTTGGGAAAAATACTCAGAGGGGGGGTGAATCAGTATTTACTGCATATTCAAAACTTTTTACTTTTTCACTCTCTAAAACCCATACGCTACTTTCCTTTAGTTAACTTGCGTATACATGCGGATATCCTTCATACAACTCACATACTCAAAACTTTTTACTTTTTCATACTCTAAAACCCATACGCTACTTTGCTGAAGCCAACTAGCGCATATACGCGGATATCCTTCATAAAACTCGCGTATACACAGAGATCTAATTATGCCATTAATTCTTCACTTATATCATTCCATCATTCATTCATTAGATGTTCTATAAACAGTAAACATGTGCCATAAGAACAGAATAAACCATCACACATAAGCATCACACATGAACACCAGGATTTTAGGTGGAAACCCAAGCCTGGAGAAAACCACCACGTAGCTTGCTCACCTTCATTATTTATTATAGAGAAAACATCTGTGTGCCAAACATGCCGGGCGTTATACTCCTACCAAAGACGTTGTGCACCCACCGCGCTCGTTTACCGCCTCTCCCGGAAGGGGAGCTACGACCCCCATCTCTTTACTAGCCTCACCCGGAAGGGAGCCACCTTCCCGACCGAAGGCTACAACCCCCAGATACTCCCCTTGGACCACGTTTCATCAATTTTCACACTGGATCCAACAACTTCAAAAGAGCACAACTTGTAGGCCTCGTTTCATCATATTTTCAAACTGGACCCTTTCCATACTTTTAAGCACAGTCAACCATGAAACAGATACATATAACTTACTGACAGATATCAGTAAACCAGTAGAACAGATTAGACATTTCTTACCACAGACTTCAGTAAACCCTAGTTTGCATACACGCTTTCCTTTCACTGATGTCACGTATATACGCGCTTCCGTTTACATAAACCAACGTATACCTCTGTACATATTTCATTGCGCATACGCGCTTTCTCTTCAGCGAAGCCGCGTATATACGCGCTTCCTCTGCGGCGAACTAGCGTATAGATCTTCAATTATTATAGAGCAGCATACTTCTTCAGATCAGATATTCAGTTCAGATTTACCCTTTTACTTCAGACAGATGTTCGCCTCATCTCAGATCTAAGCCTTCCATAAACAGATCTAGCGGATACAAATACATTCCAGATCTAGATATTCCACTTCATCATTTCTTCATAGGTGCATCATAGATTCAGATCTATTATCAAACCTTTACCCTTTCCATACAGATATACTTCATAGAGAAGTATTCATTAAAGCTCAGACATCTTGCTCCACGCTTATATTTTGCACAATGAATTTCTTCTCCTTAAATAGGTTTTTCCTTTTTCAATACCACGGGCCCCTCTTTCAATACCATGAGCCAAAACAATACCATGAGCCTTCAATACCACGGGCCCCTTTTTCAATACCATGAGCCAAAGCAATACCATGAGCCTTCAATACCACGGGCCCCTTTTTCAATACCATGAGCCAAAACCACATTACATTCGATGGTATTCCTGGACGGGGTTAATTAGGCGAATCATTACCCAATACAATGGGTCAATACCATGGTGGTTACCCCTGGTTTTGCACTTTTTGGGCGCTTTTGCCCATACGCGACTTGGAACGTTCCTTCCCGCGTGCATACGTGACTTCCCCTAGACATATCTGCGTATGCCTAGAGACATACTCTTTTTCATCATAGATTTAGCACAAGCTGAAATCCTTACTTCATTGTCTTCTGTACATACTGTAGATACATCATATTTAGCTCATCAAGAACATATTCTAACAAGCACAACTTCATCAAGTAAGTTGTCATCATCTTCATCAAATGGGTTGCCATTTAAGGACAACACTCAGCCCCATATTGCTAACAAACATCATGTCACATCATATTTACATCATTCACCAAGTTCATCAGGTCAAGAATAACTTCATCAGGTGGTTTGCCATCAAGGAAAACACATGTCGACAGTCGCATGTCTTCATCTTCATTCAGTGGGTTGCCATCAAGGACAACACTCTGCAACATATTGCCAACAATCTACCCCTTTGGACTTGATGGCAACCACGATGGTGTTTGATCACCATAACAGAAAGGTTCAATGACACCATGTCACTCTCTCCTTTTGACACCATTCAAACACCATGTCACTCTCCCCCTTTGTCATCAAGGGAAAAGGGCGGACCGAAGCCAACATACTCTCCCCCTTTTCTCCTCATTTGGAAGAAGCGTTCTGCAGATATGATGTATACTGAAGTGGCCAAGCTCCCCCTGAGTTCATACATATTTTCCAATGAAGTACATGACTCTATGACTTTCCTATCACCAATGACTCATACTTACATCAAAGATCCACCCAAGTGGATTTACACATTTCAATTCAACTACCCAACCAAGTGGGTTTACACATTTGACTCAGCTACCCAACCAAGTGGGTTTACAAATTTGACTCAGCTACCCAACCAAGTGGGTTTACAAAATTTGACTCAGCTACCCAACCAAGTGGGTTTACAAATTTGACAATATTACAATTTTTACATGACCTTTTCATCAAAAGTGCAAATATGACTTTTCATAATCAATACCAAAAAGACCTCAAGAGAGATCATATATCAGAACCACCATAATGCCAACAATGCATTATACTCAGCAAGGCTAATGCTTCCCCTGAATCTGTGCATCCAAGCATCCTTTCCATATGACTAAGGCTCCCCCTTAGTTAGTGCATCCTGAACACTTTCACCAACAAATCATCAAGGCATCTTTATCAAAACATTAGAAATAGAATTATGAGAACTAGAACACCACCAGAGATACCAGACAGTATCAGAGATATCAAACAACACTGCAGTTGTGCTTGAAGAGAGCTGACTCCAAACAGACAAATGTCAGCAATCAGACATATGTGGTTTTCTGTGAATGAACTCGCGTATATACGCGACTGTGTTTCATGAAACCCGCGTATCCAATACCATCTTCTATATTTTGACCAGATTTGATCCTTTGTGAGGAAAAGACAGTGTTCAGCTTCTTTCTGAGATTTTTGAATGCTTCCCTGGAGTGCAGATAGATAGATCAGTGTAGTTGCGTCTTCAAGCGTCATCCAACGGTTGTAGCATAAACACATTAGTAACCAAGCCTTCAGATTCTTTGCAGCATCAATACAATCTTTCCAAGAGAAATTATCATACCAGAATAGCATCTTCAAATATGAGTCAAGCAATCATCCATGTGGTCCAATATCATCAAGATCTTCAAGATTCAAAAGATCTCAACCATAGTAACAAACTCTGCATGAACTATTCTTATCTCTGAATCAAATGACTTCCAACTCATCCATGTGTGAGCATCAGGGATCAAAATCTCATCATAATGAACCATATACCAAGTCATCATCATTTAAGCATGAGTATCACAATAGCCACGAATAATCAGTCATATTGCCAACAATGCAATCATTAGTAATCAACCTGCTGCTCCCCCTGAACCAGTGCTTCTCCTTAACTTGTGCAACCTGAATATTTTATCAGCAAGCCATCAGCAAAAATCTCTGCATGAACTGTCTTTATCTCTGGATTATAAGACTTTCATCTCAGCAACGAATACTCTTCATTCAACAAGCAAACCGGACTCATTCATAAACTTCAACATAAGACATCAAGTATCATATCATCATCATTTAGAACTGAGAAATTAAACTGATATTGAGTCAACAATACAGTTATTAATAGTCATACTGATGCTCCCCCTGAGCCTCTGCTCCAGATCTTCAGCTATCATATAAATTCTCTTATCATAAATGCATACGCGGCTGTGTCTGCTGGAACTCGCGTGTATACGCGACTTTGTTTCATCGAACCCGCGTATGGAAAGTGAAATATAGAAAATTTCACACCTTCATCTCCTCCTGCAATTTTATCTTCTGTTCCTGTTTTTTCTTCACACCAGATGCACTGTCAGAAATACATATAGCCATAATAATCAAATCAACCATGAGAGACATCATACATTGCTCCCCCCTGTGACGATACATTACTAAATCCGATAATGTATCCCACATCATTCCTGCAGTCAATCAGAGAAGTAAGCTTTATAAGCGGATGATTGCAATAGGATCAAAATTCCCTACGTTTCTGATCGGTCCTCCATCCTTTTCCAGATTTGTTTGAACTTTCTATTTGTGTGCTGAAAATTGTCCACTTTCTCAGATCTGTTCAACCTGCATTCCTTTTCTACATGTCCATACTTGTTACAAGAATAACATCTCCTGTGTCCAGAGAAATAAGCATAAGAATCATAATGAGTATTTCTAATCTTTCTCCTTTTGCAATCAACTGCTTTATGTCCATACATGTTACATGAGAAACAATATCCCCCGAAGAAACTAGAGTACCTTTCTGAGTAGAACCTGTTTGTTTGTGGCTGAAATGATCTGCTCCTGCAATTTGCTGCAACATGCCCATAATTATGACATTTAAAACATTCAACGTTCTTGAATGAATTATTTTGAGAATTCATGATTGTTGGTTGATCTTTTATTTCTTTCAACACTTCAGGTTTTGCATTGACATCCTCTCAATTTTTAGCACTTCCTTGTGAGCTAGATTCACCTTTAACAGTTTCATGGAAACCAAGACCAAGTTTGATAGCAGGAGACCTTTGATTACTTAGAATATTGTCCAAAGTGTTAGTACTATCTTGAAACCTCATAAGTTTAACCTTTTCTTCTAATTTACCTTTGAGAATGTTTACCTCAACCTCCAAGGCTTGACATTGCTTTGTCATGCTTTCTTCTTTCCTTCTTCCATCTTCTACTTGATCCTTCATATTTAGGATCTCTTCTTTCAACCAATTTTCGTTTTCTTCACATGTTTGTTCTAGCTCTTCATTCTTCTTATTTGATTTTTCCAGATCTTCTTTGAGAGATATGATTTCTGCTTCAAGGCCTTCCTTTTCAAATGATTGTAGAGGGTCCTCATTTTTCTTACTTGATGCTTCTAGATCTGCCTGCAGAGAGATGATTGCAGCTTCAAGTCCTTCATTCTTCTTGCTTGATTTTTCAAGTTCTGCTTCTAGTTCTTTAATTCGATTGGATGCATAAGTATGAAACCTTTGATACTTGTCCACCTGTCCATTCAAAATTTCTATTTGATCTTTCATTTGAGAGGTCATCTCTTTGTAAATAGAATCTTTTGTATCAATTTCCTTTTGTTGTTCTTCAACTTTGATCTTGATAGCTTCCACAACTTTACTATCTTCACTATTGTTTGCAGAAAGAAGAGTATTACAAGTGGCCTTTTTCTTTTCCTTCTTTGCCATGAGTATTTGTAGAGCTTCGTCAGAAACTTCTGGATCCATACTGTCACTTTCACTATCATAATCTTTGCACATGCAATTAAGTAAGAGACAAGAACAACGATTAATACCTGGTTCATCTTCTTCAATTTTTTCTATACATGATTTCTGAGGTATCTCCTTGTTTTGAGTAGGCTTCTTCTTTTGCTTCTTTGCCATGAGCACTTTCAGATCATGGTCAGAATCTTCTTCATCTTCACTGGACACTTCATCATCATCTTCTTTTGCATAATAACTCTTTCTCTTTTCAAATTGTTTTCCTTTACCATGATTTTCTCTATAAGGACATTTAGCAGCATAATGACCAACTCTTCCACAATCAAAACACTTCAAGGGAAGCTTACCTTTCAATCTTCCAGTACCTTTTTGGAGTCTTCTCACAAAATTTGCCTCTTCTTCTTCTGATATATAACTTGATTCCTTGACAGCTTCCTTTTCCTTTCCTTTTGCACATGCCTTAAAGACAACTTCTCTGGTTTGAGAGGGACCTTCTTTTCTCATTTCAAAAGCAGTTAGAATACCATGAAGTTGAACAATAGTAAGCGTTTACAGATCTTGCCTTTCTTCAATAGCTGAAACTTTAGAGTCAAATTTTGAAGTCAAGGATCTTAAGACCTTTTCCACCAGAGTAGTATCAGTTATAGTTTCACCCAAATTTCTCATTCGATTTACAATATCATCCAGACGAAAAAAGAAACTGGCAACACTCTCATCACTATGCATCTTCAAATTTTCATACTCAATTCTAAGAGTTTGGAGTTTTGCACTTTTTACCTTTGTGTCTCCTTCATGGCTTAGAATGATTTTGTCCCATATTTCTTTTGCTGAATGTAGCTGCATCACTTTAGAAAATTCTGATTCAGACATGCTTCCCAATAACACATTCACTGCTTTGGCATTGATTTCATACTTCTTTCTTTCAGCTGCATCAGTAGGAATACTTGCCGGGTATTGATAACCTTCTTCCACGATTGCCCATACATCTGCACCAAGACTTTGCAGATATGCTTTTGTTACGTGCACCTTCGAATATCCAGATTGCTTCCATTGAATAGAGGTGGCTTTATAGACATCCTCAACATTGACTTCCCATGCTTGACGGATCTCCTTTGACGATCAAGCTTCTATAGAAGAACACAACTCACGATACCAATTGTTGGAAAAATGCGAGAGGGGGTGAATGGGTATTTACTGCATATTCAAAACTTTTTACTTTTCTTTACTTCAAAACCCATATGCTACTTTTCTGAAGCCAACTAGCGTATGCACGCGGATATCCTTCATAAAACTTGCGTATACACAAAGATCTAATTATGCCATTAATTCTTTACTTATATCATTCCATCATTCATTCATTAGATGTTCTATAAACAGTAAAAATGTGCAGTAAGAACATAATAAACCATCACACATAAGCATCACACATGAACACCGGGATTTTAGGTGGAAACCCAAGTCGGGAGAAAACCACCGCTGCAGTTGCTCAGCCTTCAATATTTTATTATAGAGAAAAAATTTTACAACATATGTCTTTGGCGCAGACTCTACAAACAACGTAGGCACCCTGCGCTCGTTTGTGGCCTCTCACGGAAGACTCGACCTGATCTAGTTTACCCGGCCTCCACGGAAAGAGCTACAACCTGACCCAGAGGCTACACCCTCGACACCACCTTGGACCCGTTTCATCAATTTTCACAATTTGGATCCAACAACTTCAAAGAACACAACTTGTAGGCCACGTTTCATCAATTTTCACACTAGACCCTCTCCATACATTTAAGCACAGTCAAACATCAATAACAGATAGCTAAAACAGAGCAGATCAGATCAGAGATTTCATACCCCATGCTTCAGCAAACCCTAGTTTGCATACGCACTTTCCTTTCACTGATGTTGCGTATATACGCGCTTACGTTCACATCAACCAGCATATACTTCAGAATTAATTTCACTGCGCATACGCGCTTTCTATTTAGCGAAGTCGCATATATACGCGCTTCCTCTGCGACGAACTAGCGTATAGATATTCAACCATTTCAGAGCTGCATACTTCTTTAGATCAGATATTCAGTTCAGATTCAACCCTTTACTTCAGACAGATGTTCGCCTCATTTCAGATCTAAGCATTCCATAAACAGATCTAGCAGATACAAGTACATTTCAGATCTAAAGATCCCACTTCATCATTTCTTCATAAGTGCTTCATAGATTCAGATCTATCATCAAGCCTTTACCCTTTCCATACAGATATACTTCACAGAGAAGTATTCATTCAAGCTCAGACATCTTGCTCTCACACCCATGATTTGCACAATGAATTTCTTCTCCTTATATAGGTTTATCCTCTTTCAATACCATGAGCCCCTTTTTCAATACCATGGGCCAAAGCAATATGAGCCTTCAATACCACTGCCCCCTTTTTTCAATACCATGAGCCAAAGCAATACCATGAGCCTTCAATACCACGGGCCCCTTTTTCAATACCATGAGCCAAAACAATACCATGAGCCCAAAACTACATTACTTCCGATGGTATTCCTGGACGGGGTCATTTAGACGAATCATTACCCAATACAATGGGTCAATGCCATGGTGGTTACCCCTGGTTTTGCACTTTTTGAGCGCTTTTTCCTGCGCGACTTATAACGTTTTTTCCCCGCGTGCATACGAATGCTCCACATATCCGCGTATGCTCGGAGACATACTTTTTATCATACTTTGAGCACATTCTGAATTCCTTTCTTCATTGCCTTCTGTACACACTGTAGATACATCATATTTAGCTCATCAAGAACATATTCTATCAAGCACAACTTCATCAAGTAAGTTGTCATCATCTTCATCAAATGGGTTGTCATTTAAGGACAACACTCAGCCCCATATTGCTAACAAACATCATGTCACATCATATTTACATCATTCACCAAGTTCATCAGGTCAAGAATAACTTCATCAGGTGGTTTGCCATCAAGGAAAACACATGTCGACAGTCGCATGTCTTCATCTTCATTCAGTGGGTTGCCATCAAGGACAACACTCTGCAACATATTGCCAACAGAATCTTCATCCCCTTCTCACTCATGTGTCTGAGCCTATGATGCCATAATGTTGCATCTGCTCCTTTGGAAGTTAAAGCATTAAAAAAGTTAGAAATACCATTGCATAAATACAATGTACCAACCTTTTCACCTTTTGCTATTACCAGTGCTCCTTTGGTGACCTTCCAAGTTTTATCTATGAAGGTTGTCACACAACCTTCACCGCCTAACTGCCCTGTTGAAATCAGAATTTTCTTCAGATTTGGAACATGCCTTACCTCATTTAATAGCCATTGGTTTCCATTCTTTTGTTTTACAAGAAATTTAACCATTCCAACAATTTTACAGGGTTTATCATCACCCAAATGAAATTGTCCAAAATATCCTTGAACATAGTCATGAAAATATTTCTTATCAGGTGTGGCATGGAATGAGGCCCCTGAATTTACCACCCAGAAATCAGTAACATTTTCAAAAGAAAGAATCAAAGCCTCTTGTAACACATCACCTGTCACATTTGCTTCATGATTGTTTTCTTGTTGTGTGTCTCCTTCTTTTCCCTTCTAAGATCTATAGTCTTTCTTCAGGTATCCTTTATTTTTGCATTTCCAGCAAACTATCCCCGATCTGGACTTGGATCTGCCTTTCCTTGATTTACTACGATATCCTAAGATCTGTCCTCTTTCCATTTTTCTTCCCCTAGAATCTACACTCAAATAATTACCCGATGTCTCACCGGAGATTTTCTGTCGCATTTCCTCACTAAGGATAGCACCGACAACATCATCAAAATTTAAAGTACTAGATCCGGAGACAGAGCTACTAATGGACATAACTAAACCATTCCAGCTTTCTGGAAATGAGCACAGAAATAAAAGAGCCCTAACTTCATCATCAAATTTTACCCCTACAGAACTTAACTGACTGGTAACTATATTAAAATCATTTAAATGGTCTGCAACAGATCCACCTTCTGATATCTTCAAATTAAATAAAATTTTCATAAGAAATACCTTGTTTGAGGTCGACGATTTTTCATATATTTTCTACAATGCCTTAATCAAACCCTATGTTGTTGTTTCCTTGGAAATATTGAAGGCTACCTATGCTGTGAGGCACAACCGTACTGTTCCAAGTGCCTTTCTATCGAGAATATCCCATTCTGCGTCTGTCATAGCCATTGGCTTCTTTGTTTTTCTGCTCAATGGTAGGTACAGATATTTCTGATATAGATAATCTTCCATCTGCATCTTCCACAGTGGGAAGTTTTGGCCATTAAATTTCTCGACCCTAAATTTACCATCTTCCGCCATTGCTCCCACTCGAACCAGGAACCCTTCTTTCTTGCGAGTTTATCAGCCAAACAGATATTCGACTCTGATACTAGTTGTTAGAAAATTGTATATTACAAAGCAATAAAACACATAAAATATGCGGAAAACACAAGCACACAAAACACATAAAACCAAAGAGACAAAGTTATATGTGGTTCACCTAGTTTGGGCTACTTCCACCCCGAATAGCCAGTCCTTCCTTTCTATTATCCAAAAAAATGAAGAGACACAACCATAACAGATCTGCTATAATATCCTATGTTCTCTCTCACAGTCTCCCTATCGGTTTCTCGCTCTGAGAATACACATAAAATATACAACCGCAATACAATGCCTTTATACAAGCGAGGGGTTGCCTTCTAGGGAAAAAAAACCCTAAACTAAACATAACTTCTACCATCAGATCATCTGCCTAATGAATGGTCCAAATTGACTAGAAATTACTATACTTTTACAAGGCAATTTTACATCTGTTTTTAGCTTCGGGGGCACTGCCCCCGAAACCCCCCACCATGGGGGGCTCCATAAATTTGCATCTACCCCCGCTTGGACCCCCCAGGCAGCATTTAATTAGAGGCGGAATTGCCACCCCATTAAGGTACAGGGGTCCTACGTTGTGATACAAAATAAACAAGATAATTAGGCTCCACACCCAATAGGACATTCCAGACAATTTTTGACCCATCTATCCTACAACATAGTCTAGTTTGGGAAGCCTCCACACCCACCCAAACTGATATTGAACTTCTCCAACACTTTGAATCCCTTCAAGATTTGGTATAAGGGCTCACTTTAGATGTCGATGATGCTTACCTTCAACAATATATAGAACTATCTACTCTGACTACAATAGCTCCCTCTATTACTTCCAAGTCTGCTCGTCCTCAATCAACTTGTCAAGGGGTTTCTACAATGCCTACCACTTCCTTGAACATCCCCACCAGAGTGTCCAACCCACCACACATGTACCCACTGTCCATCCTCCCGAATTTAACCCTCCACCTCCCCTTGCCAACCCTCCTCTTGTCCATCCCCTTTGGGTTCCTCCATTGGTGCTGCCACCACCTGTGATACCCATGCCATAGGATTATCGGTCCAAAATTCCACAATTTGATGGGACTGGTCCTGCAACTGCCCAACAACATGTTGATAAAATGAATAATTGTTTTGACCTTTAAGAGATAGATGATGAAGGTGTCAAGTTGAGGATGTTTTCTCAAATTTTGGGAGGAGAAGTGAGAATATGGTTTAAAGGCTTGAATCCTAATAGTATCCATGATCTACCTTATTTTCACCATCTATTCATTAATAAATCGGAAGTTAAGAAAAACCCTCTTCAAATTCTTTCAGAATATGAAAATATCAAGAGAAATACTGGAGAAAGTGTCCAAGAATACTGAACTAGGTTCAATAGTGTATATAATGCACTTCCTTCCCCCATGAAACCCCCACAAGGCTTGGTGTTGAGTCTCAAAAGTGTTCTCCATATTCATACATATTTCCATTATGTCATAACCATTTAGCTCTTATTTCATAGCCATTTGACCTAAAACCCTACATCAAGTAACCATTTTCATAAATATATGGGTTAGGATCCTTGTTTTCCAAAGTTATTTATTTTATGTATTTTAAGTGAATTTATGATTAGAAACTAGAAAATTAACATAGTTTCATGTATCTATATATGTGTTATGAGTTTTGTGACATGTGTAGGTCAAAAGGAGACTTCTAGAAGACCCTTATGTGGCACTCTAAAGCCAAATTCGAATTTGGTTTGAGAAGATTATGGGATCAAGAGGATATGTGTCTCACTTCCTTGTTGTATTGAAACTCTAAGAGGATATGTGTCTCATTCCTCAAGTTGTGTTGAAACTCTAGAAAGACATGTGTCTTATCATTTCCTATTTTGATTGTAACTCTAGAGATGGAGGGAGAGGTTCATGGACTCCCATTAATGAGATGACTCCTCATATTTTGTATAAATAGGAGAAGCTTTCTCCTATCATAGGTAATGAGGAAGTAATGAAAAAGTAGTAGAGAAGTCCTTTGTAACAAAGTTCAAGATGGAATGGGATGTAGATTTGTGAGTTCTTTTTAATAGAGAAATTCAGTTCTTTGATGCTGTTTTTATTACAACTTTAAGGAGCTGAAGGACTTCACCAAATTGGTAGCAGAGGGCCCCTGTTATCCAAGGAGGCTTTTACATGTTTTCTAGATAAGTTGCTTTCAATTCTGTTTTGTCACATTTCCTTACTTAGATTGCTTTCTGAAATCATAGTTTTTAGCATAATTTTTAGCTTTTAGATTACAGTAGGCAGCCCGGGCATTTGCACATAGTTTTATAATGACTAATGACATGGAATCAATATTGTTCTGCTGCTAATCTATTTTTCTTAGTTTTTTTTTAATTCCAGTACTGCTTTGTTTATTTCAGTCTTGCACATTTGTTTCAGTAGTTAGATTTAGATATATTAAATTGCTCATGTCATTTTCAGTTACCTCCGAAAGCCATAGCTGGACTAATGGTGAGGGATCAGGATATAAGTTGATGTAATTTGATTTAGATTTACTTTGTTGTAATTGGATTTCTTTGCTTTGGGTTTCTTGTGTTTAGGATGTCATATGATAATTTGGTTTTCATGCTCAATAGTTCACCGTTTGATTTATTAGAAGAAGAAGACATTTTCATTTTCAAGTTTTGTCATTGTATGTTTCAAAAATCCTTTTTAAGCTCTGAAGTTTGCAACTATAAAGGACATCATTGCCTTGAATATTCATAACCATACTTGCCTTTTAGAATTTCCATTCACATTAGGAAACTAACCAGATCAATAAAACTAAAAACGACAAAAAGTAAGATAGGTTATTCTGCATACATAGTGCGCCAATTTCTGGCCATGATGCAGAATCTCAAGTTGATAATTTATGTTAGCAATTTAGGACACACTAAATTGACCAAACACTTGGCCCTGGTTAAATTCCCAGATGGTTTTGACCCAGAAATGGCTTATCAGCTCAGGGAGAGAGACCCTGCAACATTAGAGGAAATGCAGAGGGATGTTGTAAGTGTAGAATCCAACCTGCTAGCCAAGAGAGATAGGATGAGGACCGAGAGGAGAGTTACTATAAAGGAAGACCCTGCAGCCTCCACATATGATGCTAAAATTGATAACTTGGTCAAAACCATGGAATGAATGATGGAGAGAATCAACCTAAATGAGAGATCTTCTCCAAGGGAAAATCAACCAGCTCCTCAAAATAGAAACCAAAACCTTAGAATAAACCCCCCTCAAATAATACAGAGAGAACAAAGGGGCCCTGATCAGCAAATTAGGCCTCCATTCTAAGAGAATTATGCTGATGAAGATGAGGGAGTGGTTGAAGAATTAGAAGAAAAAAAAATTAATCTAATGGGAATTAATGAATATGATTATGTTTTCCTAACTAAAGAAGTGCAAGGTTTATTCTCCCTAACTAAAACTGAAGTGGAATCTGAAAAGTCAGAGGATTATAAACAAGAGTTTGAGAATTATATCATGGAGGTGCACAAAAAATATAACCTTAGAAGCAAGAAAAACTCTGATAACTCCAAGAAAAAGAATACTGAAAACCTTACCCAAAAGGTCTCTGAAATTGATCCCAAGAAAACAACAGAAAACTCAAATAAAGCTATAAACATCTCAGGAAAGAATAATATAGAAAAAAAAACTAGTAAATCAGTTGATAGCCCTGTCAAAACTGCTCAAGCTGATATCCCCACTAAAATTCAACAAGCTGATATCACTGCAAAAATAGTGCCTGAGAAAACTGATTGTTAAAATCTTCTAAAAATATAGACACCATTCAACATTGAGAACAAAATTTCTAAATTAAAAATCTCAATTCCTCTCACTGAACTGGTAAACAAGGATCTGTAAAGGTATCAAGTCCTAAAGGTACTGAACACAGGAGAAATTACTGACATTGTCAATCTAAATGATGACAAACCTGGACTTTTATTTGGGCCAGAAGTGGATGGAAAATCCCAAGGGAGAGGTGTTCCCCCATTTTATGCCAGTCTGAATGTTCATGACAAAATCCTCCATAATGCCATGCTAGATTATGGGGCATCACACAATATTATTCCAAAGTCATTCATGGAGAAACTTGGCCTTGAAACAACCAGACCCTACAAATATGTGTATTAATTCAATTATAGCAAGGTTAAATTCTTGGGTCTCATCAAAGATATTTGCATCACTTTGGCTTAGATACCAGAAAAAATTCTAGTGATGGATATAGTAGTGGTTGGCATCCTTCCTAAGTATGGCATGCTTTTATCATGCTCATGGAAAGCCAAGCTACAAGGGACCTTTCAAATGGACATGAATTATGCTACCATACCAGTGTTTGGCCAACAAAGAAGACTGTATAGGGAAACCTTAATGAAATACATGGTGAGAAGTCAAGAGAAGCCACATAACTACCCACTTTACTCTGTTAATTTTGAGCTTGACTCATTCATTCTTTATAATAATGGAGAAATTGATGCACAAGTGGCTGGAGAAGAAAAAGACCAGGATGAAGAGCAAGAATGTCAAATAGAAATTGTACAACACAATGCTGACTCTGAGCCTTTTTGGAACATGAGCATTGATGGCTCTTGTGGCAAAGTAGGTTCAGGAGCGGGGGTGTGGGTCCACAATACTGGAAATAATCATGTAGAGGGCCATTCTTACAAACTAAATTTTCAGTGCACCAACAACATAGCAGAATATGAGGCACTTATTTTGGGCTTACAATTGCTAAAAATATTAGGAGCCAAAAGAATTTTGGTTCATGGGGACTCTGAGCTGGATATTAAATAGATCAAGGGAGAATACTCAGAAAAAAACCCTAAATTGAGAGCATATAGGAATGCTACCCTTGACCTCCTGAAAACGTTTGAAGAATATGATCTTGCTACAATTCCAAGAAATAAAAATGTCCTTGCATTGGTTTAGCATTTTCAGCAAGAACTTGTCAACTATCTCATCCTAATAAGCAATACACAGTGCAGGTGAAACATCACCCATCATTCAAGAATTGTCCTGATGATGGATCCCCGTTGGGATTTGAAATGTCGACACTCGTTTTCTAGCAATGTGGATAATCCGGGAAGTTTTTTAAAAAATCACCCAATAGTCCCTGAAAACATGAGGTATTGGCAGGTATTTGGTAATGAAAAATAAATTGAGAATTTCCTGCAATCCAGAGATGAATTTGAAGATTCCAACTTGCAACTATACTATGAAGAAGACCGTCCCACTAAAGAACATGTGAGTATGGATGAACCCCCTCATGACTCTGATATCAATATTTTAGCAAATGAAACTTTGCATAGAGCAGAAACACACAAAGATCTAGAAAAAGAGGAATTTGAAGTACTCCAATTCAAGGATAATATTCTGCCTAGAGGACTTTTCCATTTCGAGGAACTGTTTGATTTCAATGATGTGGCCAAGAAACCGAAGATAAGACCTACAGGGGAAAACATTGAGGAATGCAATTTAGGTAGTGAACAAGATCACAAGATGATAAAGTTATCAAATACACAACCAATGATTACAAAACAAAAATACATTGCTTTGTTCAAGGAGTTCCTAGATGTGTTTTCTTGGAGCTATGAGGACCTAAAATCCTATGATACTAGTATTATATAGCACAAGATTCCAATCAAGGAAGACCAGAAACCTTTCGAACAGAAACTCCATAGGATAACCCTATCCTAATGCCCTTGATTGAGAAGGAGATCAAGAAAATGTATGATGCAAAAACCATAGTCCCAATCAGATATTCCGAATGTGTATCCAATATTGTGCCTACAAGAAAGAAAACAGGTGAAATCAAACTTTGCATTGAATTTAGGAACTTGAACAAAGTATCACTTAAATACAACTACCCTTTACCAAAAATGGACCACATATTGCAAAGGGTAGTGGGCTTTAAAAGGATTTCTTTGTTAAACAGATTTTCAGGGTATAATTAAGTATTGGTGCATTCTGATGATCAGCACAAAGCAACATTTACTACTCCTTGGGGGACCTTCATGTGTGTGAAAATGCATTTTGGATTAATCAATGTTGGTGCCACTTTCTAGAGAGAAATGGACATTTATTTTTCAAAAGAAATCGACCATTTCATTATGATCTACCTTGATGATATTACATTATATTCAAAAACTGATGAAGAACGTCTGGTCCACTTAAGAAGTGTTTTTGAGAAGTGCAGAAGGTTTGGACTATATCTAAACCCCAAGAAATCATTATTTGGTCTTGAAGAAGGGAAGCTTCTGGGCCATATTATATCTGAAGAAGGAATCAAAATTGATCCCAGTTGGATTGAGGGCATACTTCAAATTAGTCATCCCTGGAACATCAAAGAGCTCCAATCCTTCATTGGAAAAATCACTTTTTTGAGAAGGTTTTTACCAAACCTTGCAGAACTGCTAAGAAACATCACCAAAATTATTAATGAAATGGAACATGCAGGCAAAAAAATCCTTTGACTTGTTAAAGTAGGCACTCACTAAAGCACCAGTTCTGATCAGCCCTGATTTCACCAATAATTTCTTCTTTTTTTCCTTTGCATCAAAACACACTATTGCTACTGTATTGTTGCAGAAAAACCAGGAAGGACAAGAGTAGCCCATAAAATTTTTCAATCAAGCTTTGAGGGATGCACCTTTAAAGTACAACATCATGGAAAAGCATGCCTTTGCTTTGGTCAAAACACTGAAGGATTTCAGAGTTTCCATCTTACATTCACATGTCATTGCTTTTGTACCCAACGTAGTTGTCAAGGACATCCTAACGCAGGATCCTGATGGAAAGAGAGGAAAATGGATTGTTGTTAACATGGAGTATTATTTGGATATAAGACCTACAAAACTAATCAAAGGACAAGGATTAGCCAAATTGATGGCTGAAACCAATTTTCAAGCATTGGATATCAACATGATCTATTCAGTGGATGACTAAGAGGAGCTGGTGACTCCACCTATTAAGGAAGCATTCCTAAAATCTCTCTGGTACACAAATATATTATATGTTCTATTAAATTTAAATGCTCCTCCTGGTTTACCCAAAACTAAAGCTAGATTCTTAAAGTTGAAGGCTATCAAGTTTTGCATCCTAGAAAATGCCTTGTACTCGAAAGATTCTGCGGGCATATTACTTAAATGCTTACTAAAGAATGATGTAGATAAGGTTATGAAAGACTTCCATGAGGGGGAATGTGGAGGCCATATTTATTGGAAAACCAATGTTAATAAGATCCTTAGAGCTGGTTTCTCTGGGCCTACCCTTTTCCCTAACACCCACAAGATGGTAGCTGCCTATCACAAATGCCAAATTTTTGAAGGAAAAAGGAAGTTGTTGCCCTTGCCCTTACAACCAATTTCAGTTGAGGCTCCTTTTCAACAATGGGGGTTATACTTCATTGGATAAATTCATCCCTCATCCTTTTCCCAACATAAATGGATCCTTACAGCCATAGACTATTTCACCAAATGGATTGAGGCCATCCCTTCCAGAATTGCTACTGACTCAGTGATTATCAAATTCCTTGAAGCCAATATCCTGTCCAAATTTGGTTGCCCTAGAAAAATCATCACATATAATACTATAGCTTTCAAGTCCAAGAAAATGGTGTATTTTTGTCACAAGTATCACATCTCCTTGGGACATTCAACAACCTATTACCCTCAAGGTAATGGCTTGGATGAATCCTACAACAAGAGCTTAGTCAATATCATCAAGAAGATGCTTGAAGAAAACAGGAAATCCCGACACAACAAACTGGTGCATGCATTGTGGGCTGACAGACGAACAATTAAGAAATCAATTGGCATGTCACCATACCAGTTGCTCTATGGGATGGATGTAGTCTTCCCAAAATAATTATGAGGACCAGACATGAAAATCATTCAAGAGGTATAGGCTGAAGAGAATGATGTACAAACAAGGATAAACCAGACCATTCAGCTACAACAGTCCAAAGAAGAAGTTTACAACATAACTCAGGTTGTGAAATAAAATGTAAAGAATATATTTGACAAAAGAACAAAGGAAAATGATTTTAATATTGGAGATAAAGTATTGAGATGGGATTCTAGAAGAGAAGATAAAGGGAAACATGGAAAGTTTGAAAACCTATGGAAGGACCTGTATATTGTTCATTCTTTTAGGGGAAATAATGAATTTTTTATACAAGAGATGGATGGAACAGAGTCGCCTGGAGGTCCTGTCAATGGAAGGATGCTGAAACTTTACTTTTCCCGAGTGTAGGAAATTTCCCAATCCATTTTAAATATCACAATTTTTTGGTTTGGATCCTTTTTAAAGGCTACCATTTTGTTCTGAAAAACAACATAAGAAAATCCCTTGAAGTCATGGCAGAAAAGGAGTATACAAGGCTACTGGCCTTAATGTTCTTGATACTTCCCTGGGAGAAGTACTATCCCCAGTTGGAGCTACTGTTAGATTCTTGTAATTTACAATATCACAAGGTGATTGAGTATCTCAAATAGGTAAATTTTCATATTGTAATTGACTGTCAATATTCAAATGATTCCCAAAGAAATATGAAAAAAAGAAGAAAAGAGGGTGTAAAGAAATAAAGAAATAAAGAAAAAAGAGAAAAAGAAAGAAGAAATAAAACCCCAAAAAATAAGTAATACTAAAAGTGATGCAAATCAAAATGCCACTACTTTTTGACATGCTTGTTCAATCATACAATTTAAGCATGATTGGGCAATTTTGAATTTCTGCATTAGAAAAGGAAGATTGGCCAAACAACCTAATCTTGGCCAATTAGTATATAGGTAGAAATGAAGTTGGCTCAACAGTTTAATCTGAGTCAATGGAAGAAATAAGGATAGATGTTAGGTTAGAACTTTAAAAATAAAAGATGTTTAAGGGTCTACAAGTCTAAATGCACCCTACAAAAGAAGAAAAAATGTTAGACTTATAGTTTAGGTAGGTAGATATGTTGAGGAGAAAGAATGCAGGAAAAATATGAAGTTTATCCCATAAGGTGCAACATAAAAATTTCGTGTTTACTATGGTTGAAGAAGAAAATCAAAATAAAAGGGTGTTCATAGTCTAAAGTTTGGAAAGGGGTTATTTTCCAAAGTTTAGGAATTAGGATGTATTCAACATTATTATAAGGCTATTATTATAAGTCTAGGTTTTTAATTTATCCTAAGTCCTGCAAAAAATCATTTCCCCCCACCTTATTCTAACCCTCGAAAATATTTCATTCCCCTATCCTAAGTTCTAAAATATCCCTCCATACATTAAAACGGCCCGACCCCACCATCACATCATATGTCCCATCTCACTAACTGACCCCCATCTTCCCCACATCTCTGCACACCACCTCATCATCCGATGGTCATCGTAACTCCCCCCCCCAGCCTCTGAATGTTAACGTCGGCGAAAGGGGGCGGGAGAGGGGGGGTGGGTCCAAAATAAATAGTATTGGATACAACCATTGCTGCTACATGTCACACCCATGTTAATTCACACCCCACACCCCTGAGACACCGTTTACAACCATGACCCCCCTCCAAAAGCGGTTTCCACCATGCTTGAAACCATTGCATCTGCCAAACAACATTGCAACTATTGCCGAATATCGTTGCACCACATCACCCCCTCCATGTCACCTCCACTCCCTCAATATTACCGTTGCATGGTGCCATTACGCCATGTTGCTGCCTACCTGTCCCCACCATCCTATCAAATCCACTCTCACCATTAATCTGTTGCACATTCAATTGGTTGGGTCATTGTCCAATGGGCCCGTGGCACCCAAACGGTTGCTCAATCACCTGTTAAAGCAAGAATTCATCACAGGTTGTAAATCTTACCATGCCCATTCTTTTCCACTGTCACAGGTGATCGAGTTGTAGGAATTAACAACAAAAGAACAGCAGGGAAAATCCTCAGTTTGTCTACATACAACACATAGTGCTTTTTTATTTTGATCATAGTTCCCCTATATTTTCTCCCTTCCCCAATTTTATCTACAATTGTTCCCCCTCTATATTCCCTATCCTTTCAATCCTCTTCTTTTTTATAAAATGAAAGAAACGGTTAAATTCATCATTATTTGCACAATGCTCCCAAACTAGATCAACAGCCATTTAATCCTATGGTCTACCCACAAGTGGACCTGGATCACTTGGCATTGGTAGATCGAGATTTTAAAATCAATGAGACAAAATCTGAATTCGATCTATTCGATTTCTACTGCTGGCTTGAGGAAACATTACTGGATGAGGTGGATGACATTGGCTTGTGGGAGACTAAATTTCCTTACTACATTTTCCCCAAAACCCACAGCTGCCCATAATTCATTAGGAAATGTCACGCCTATTATAAAATCAATCAGAGGTCTGTAGTGAATCCACAAGAAGAGGTATTGTTTTCCATCAATTCCCAATCCATTCAGCAGATGATGCAGTCCCCCATTGTTGAGTCCACCATCCCTTTCTCTTATAAATCCTTTAGGGAGTTATATCAAAATCTGGAATTTTCGAGAAGGACTAAAACCTTATAGCTCTTCATGGCCACTAATGCCCCAATGCCTAAAAATAATCCCTCATATCCTTCATCTATATTCCCTAATAGGACCCAACATATTGTCACTGTTTTGTCATATTTGTTAGGGTATCACACAGACCAATGGGTAGATGAAGCCATGATTGGTTTCTTATCCATCCTTTCATCAGATGCTAAACCATTAGTCATGTTTTATTTTTCCCAACTCCTTGCTCAATCCATCGATGAACAATTTTTGAAGTTTCATATAGAGGGGGTGTTCAAATACACCTCTATTTTGGTTTATATGTTTGTTTATTTTCATTCCAATTGGTTCCAGTTTGAAATGAAAAAATTCAATGGATATTCTGAGCTTCAATCTGTCATATTCTGGACCACTCTGCTACTGAAATAAAATTAAAAGTATATGTACAAATATTTTGTGGATTTATTTGTGCATCCAACCATCAACACACTCAGCAATGCAACAGAGCCAAGGGTGAATGAAGAAATCAGGAAAACTATGCAGCTGGCATATCAGGTAAAGATAGCAAATTGGTACTTGTACCAAATTTATACATAGATCCAAGTCCATGGGTGTGAGATGGTCCCCTAAAAACTACCAAAGTTCCTCTTCATGAGGATCTTTTCACTAGAGTATATAAGGCAAATGATACATGCAAATGAGCTCCATATTGTCTCCGCAAAGAATAATTCCCAGTTCAAAATCAAGGCACAAATTGGGCCCTTCATTTGTAACAACAGAACAATAGGGGAGGAAGCTGATAAGATATTTAAGGAGATGGATTTTAGTCATAGTTTCACCTGGTATTATGACCCTGTAGGGATCATCTATAAGAAGAGGGCAGAAAACAGGTCAACACCATATGTCCACACACACAAGCCCGAAATTGAACAACACGCAAATCAAACATAATGGGTGGCCAATACACTCCAAGAAGATGAAGAATAGGTGATTTCCACCTCAGGCATTCAAACCCCAACCCCACAAGAAAGGAAGGGTGCAAAAGATAAAGTAGACAAGGAGAAAGAGAAAGCGAAATAAATAGGGAGCAAGAGGCCAAGAGAGGATCAGTCACCTTCGGTGTCTGATACCTATAGCAAATAATTCAAAATGAAATATAGGAAGAGGTCCACAATTCACATGGATATCGATCAAGGTGGTGAATCAGCGCAGCATACAATAATTCACATCATAGACACCCCTATTTCATCTCCAGCAGGTGGTCAAACAATGGCCTTCCCTACATCTTCAGCCACAATGTCTATTCAGCAACAGGGTCTATAGACATCTACCTCTAGGCCAACCATAGAAGGCTAAGAAAATTAGTTTATGACATATTCAAAGAGATAAATTTGAAGAATGAGGTGCTGAAGACTAACACCTACAACCAATTTTGGAAACAGATCTCAAGTTCACAAAGCAGGCTACTGTCTGCCTTTGATACTGAAAAGGGAAGGATGCAAACGACATTCCTAGAAGCCCTAGTTCCACAACCTCAAGGAGAAGAGGAATACAAGAAGGCATCATTCAAATTTAGTACCAAATACATCCACCCTATTGACCAAATGGAACTACACAAGCAGACCAAGAGATGGTAGCCTCCACTTTGAAAAGGACTGCCATGAGCTTGTCAAAACTTTAGGTATCTTTAGCCAATACCCAATCACAACTCAAGATGGAATAAATTATGCTAGGGATAAAGACTCAAGAATCAAATATTTTGAAGATTTGGTAGTGAAGATTGGGTATGACCCAACCAATGTTCAAGTTGTGGAGGATATTTTGAAGAAAAAGAATGTTGACATAGCAGCCCTCAGGAAACAACTCAAAATTTCAGCAACAGAAGACCCCTTGGCTAAAGGAATTGAATATAATGAGTCATATAAGGTTGAGTTAATGAATTTTATCACAGAACAGTCTGCACAGATCAATAAAATGGAGACAGAGATGGAGAAGTTGTTGAAGGAGAAAGAAGAAGCTGCTTGGGTGGCACTCATCCCATTGGAAGTTGTGCCCATTGCATCAATTCCACTAGCTGTTCCAGCAAATACTAGGGCATCCAGTGGGATATATCAGCTATCCAAAGCCATGGAAATTATGACCCTCCAGTCACAAGAGATCAAGAAGTTGGAGGCACATATAAGAATCCTCAGTGATCAAAAGGCAAGATCTGAAACGGCCCATGAAATAGCCAAAAAGCATATTGAAAGGTTGGAGAAGGCAGAAAAGGATTTTTCAGCCAGTATCATTCTTGGCCAAATGAAACTGATCATCTGAGGTAGCATCATAGAGTCAGTGGATGAAATCTAGCACTCCATCCACATCATTTTTGAGCAGAAAGAGTTGATCGACAAGTGTCGGGTGGCTATTGAAAAAGCGAATTAGGAGTTGGGAAATATGCCTACCACAGCCCCCAAAATCATAAAGTTCCTAAAATCCAAAACTAGTTATGAGCTTGAGGAACTGGATGTGCAGGACAGGACAGAGACCATACTAGAAGTGAAAAGGGTCCTCACTAAGAGTAACTTGGTGAGACAACTAGAGGAGAAGTGTCACGAATTGGACATGGCCATTGGTATATTTTTAAATAGGATTGAGCCATTGAGGGAAAAAGGTTTGCCTTCACTGTATGTAATTAATAATAAGTTGGTACAGAAGGGATATTACATGACAAAGCTCAGGAAGACTACTAAAGACACCACAAAATTCTCCAACATCAAAGGAAAAGTTACCGGGAAAGTTGTCATGGAACTCTTGAGTAATGACATCTTCATCCAACATGAATTGGAGCATGTTTTCCTCGCCAGGCCCACTTTCAAAAAATACACTGAGGTGGATGAAGTATATCGGTAGGTCGTAGGGACAAGAATTCTAGGTAAGAAAGAGTGGGCCAAATTATGAATGTACGAAGATTGAAGGGCACAGTGAGCACATCAGCACAACCACTGATCAACTAAAAGTGCCAACACCGCATCATATTTAAGGATCTAGCAAAGGCAGTCCAAAAGGTGGAGCCAGGTGTCAGATCCATTGATCTTTATCTTTTCATGACCACCTCAGCCAATTTTGGGCTTACTCTCGAATTCATGAAGAGTTGGTGGAGTTAATACCACAAGTGGTGCTTGTCAGATGTATTTTGTCTTGGCCATTGCACGGCCACACTTGTCTAATTTTTTCTTAGTTGTAATTAATGAAAGGTTGTCGAAGTAGATAGGGAAACATATATAGTTTGCAGTTAAATACTACATGTATTGGAAGTACCAGGTGTTGGACCTTGCATTGTAAGAACCTTTTGTATTGGAGCGCTGTGATTTTTTGACGCTGGCATCAATAATAAGAGACCATTTTACAGGATACTTGAGTTGTGTTATATGGTGATGTGTTTCCTTTTTGTATCAAATGCTTCCATTTTTTTTCTTGCTATGCATCGTATTTATCTGATTGTAATGCATAAATTTTAGATTAAGTTTTGTTTTTGAGAGCACCTTAATTCTTTTTGTGTTTACCATCTGAATGTTTTCTTCTGAAGTCTCGTTAGAGAACTCTTAATTTATCTTTAATCACTACTGACCATTACTATTTCCTCCACCCCATAATTCACACTGTCTTAAAGATCCAATTAGCACAGTTAGCTTGCCCTATGATGCTCTTGAAAAAGTTGATGCACCAACCCATTCTTCCATGACTCCATAGCCCAATGCATTAGTTTCAACAGACCTACTCATACAACCAAAACAATCAATCAAAACAACCAATTCCCACAACCAATGTAACTAACCTAACATCAACATTCATAACATAAAGATAAAACTAAATCATAAACAGAGAGATCCCTCTCTGAGTCTAGGAAGGCTATTTCCTAGAATATTCCAAAGTGGTTTGATGTTGTCCTTTATAGTTTAGTCTTGCTAGCCTTATAAATTATAGGGCCTACAACAAATCCGATCATGTAATGTACTAAAACAAGATAGTGAATCCTTCTACAATATTTGCGGAATTAAAAAACTGATCACTTAATCACATGCAAGTAATATAAAGAAGTAAATCAATCGCACAACACCATATTTTCCTGGGGAAAGCAACTGCTCAAAACCCCTCTATATCTATTGTATAAGAATCCAAGGAATCATGCAACAATACAATGCATTATTGCTCAGAAGAATCTGTTTCACTATAACAAGCATCTCACACTTATCTAGGAAAAATTGGACAAACACATAGCCAATTCCTTTCCCTCCTCCAGCCTTCCTTGCTCACACAATTCCTAGGCAAATAAATCCCTATTAAATAGGAATTCCAACCTTCCTTGATTGCGCAATCCAGCATGGGCATCTTGTGACTTTATAATTGCGCCCAAGCAATTTGCTAATAATACAACTGATAGTTATTTTCCCTTTAACCTCTATTTCAACTCGGTCTTCATCGTCACTGACATGAATGCAAATATTAATAGAGAATCATCAGTTATTTGCTTGATCACTACTTGTGAATAAATCTAATTTAATTCACTGGATCTCTCACTAGCTCATCACCCAGTTAGAACTAGTTAGACAGATTTTAACTCAATTAAATTGAGTTAACTGATTACACTCACACCACACTAGTGGTACAACTGCAACTGGATCCCCAAAATAATAGAATCACTATACATGCCTCACCTTTGACCCTTAACCCAAAATTCTCAAGCTAACTGAGGATTTTTGACTTAGTTAACTCACGCAAGTTGTTATGAGATGAAATTGCAATTTATTCAAGGGAAAAATAAATTAGACACACATTTTCTTGTTGATTTTCAAAACTCCCTCTCAACAGGAAAGGGATTATCAAATACCTCGATCCTATCTCTGTGGTATTCAAATTTTCTCTTTGTGAGTGCCTTTGTCAAGATGTCTACATCTGATCCTTTATGGGAATGCACTGAAACAACATAATGTGCCTTTGAACACAATCTCTGAGATGGTGGTACCAGATATCAATATGTTTGGACCTACCATGGAATACTGTATTAATAGAGAGTTTTATGCAACTCTACTTATCACAATGTATTACTGTTTGGATCCATCTGATGACCAAACAAACCAACAAGTATGTTCCTCATCCATATGGCCTCGCATGTAGCCTGAATAGCTGCCATGTTCTCTGCCTCAGACGAAATGAGTTTAACTAATATATGATTCCAGTTGTACCAAGAAACTGTTGCTGGGGTCTATGCTGAAAATGCCCCCTGATGTGCTCTTCCTGTCTAATGGACTGCCTGCCCAATCTACATCTGTAGTGTCGTTGAGATATCTCAAAACATGCTTCCCCGCCTTCCAAAAGATCTTGGTAGGATTAAGAATAGCTTGACTAAGTTGGTTAAATAAGTAGCATATTTATAGTTGTGTGTTCACCAAATACATAAGTGAACCCACAAGCTACTTATAAACAGTAGCATCCACTACCTCACTTGAATTATCATCCTCCTTCCTCCAGTTTCCTGCAAGAGGAGTCTCCATGGGTTTGATGCCCTCCATGTGGAACTTCCTCAGAATATCCTTTGCATACTTGCCATGAGATACAAATAGCTCCCCATCTCTTTGCCATATTTCCAAGCCAAGGAAATAGTGCAAGAGCCCCATGTCCTTCATCTCAAACTCTCTTACAAGATCCTCTTTTCAAGAAGTTATGAGTTGCTCATCACTTGTCAGTATCAGATCATCAAAATAACTTACAATAATCAAAATCTTACCATAAACCACAATATGATATAGGTTCACATCCGTTTCACTCTTTGTGAAGCCTAACCTGGTGAAATAGTTGTTGATCCCGGTGTACCAAGCACAAGGTGCTTACTTCAGCCCATACAGTGCTCTCTTGAGTCTGCACACATGAGACTCCCTGTCAAAGGTCTCAAAACGTTATGGCTGCCCAATGTACACTTATTCCTCAATAAATCCATTGAAAAGGGTTGTCTTTAAATCCATTTGATTTATCTACCATCCCATCTACGTTGAGAGTACAAGGATGGATCTAATCGATGAGTACCTTGCAAATAGTGCAAAAGTCTCCTCATAGTCTTCCCCTCCACTTGTGAGAATCCTCTAGCCACAAATCTAGCCTTGTATTTCTCCACACTCCAATCTGCTGCTTGCTTCACCTTATAAATCCACTTGGATCCAACCACAGACTTCCCCACTGCTCTTGGGACCACTTCCCATGCATTGTTTATGATAATGGAGCCATACTCCTCAACCATGGCATCAACCCATATTGGACGCTGCACTGCTTCCTTAAAATAGGATGGTTATGTCACAATACATTCGCTCATAAGAGCCATGTATCCAATATACCTATATGGGGACCTTCTTTGCCTGCGTTGTGATGTAGGTGCACATACATTGTCTGCCGCATCTAGCATCAATCTTTCAGCCTCTCTGGTGTGCTTCCTACCATTTTTGGTGGATGGATCTGCATGAGTGGTTTCTATCACTCTCTATTCCTCTGCTTGTGGCTGCTCCACATCCTGAGGTTCATCCTTTGGAACTAAGAGTTCCTCTTCTGCATGCAATTCAAGCTCCTTCTCAACGGACAATCTCATGGCTTTCTCCTCGTCACATTTCACATCTCTCCTGACAACTATAATCTTGTGTGCCAAAAAATACACCCAATAGTTGTGGGAGTATCAGTGTACCCCAAAAATATCCCAACCTCTGTTGTTGTTATATATTCTTCTTGGCATCTTTGGTCACATGGAAATAGACATATGAGCCAAAAATTATAGAATCTGAAACATTTGATTTCTTACCTAAAAAATCCTCTCTGGTGTACTCATGCCAAGTATCCGATGAGGACTATGGTTTTGCACAAATACCGCTGTGTTGCATGCCTCTGCCCACAGATGCAACGGTAGGCCTTGATAATGTAACATAGCTTGTGCTGCTCCCACAATTTTTCTGTTCTTTGTTTCTACAACCCCATTCTGTTGTGGGTTATGAGGTGCAATAAATTCTCTTTGAATTCCTTCTTTGGTGCAGAAGTTGTTGAATTCATTAGAGATATACTAACCACCATCGTCGCTCCTTAAAGCCTTCACCTTCTTCCATGTATCTTTCTATACTAGTGCTTTGAACTCAAAAAACTTGGAGAGTGTCTGATATTTCTTCTTCATGAAGAAAATCCAACACTTTCTAGAAAAATCATCAACAAAAATCACATAATACCTGTGCTTTTTGTGGAAGTTGTTGAGAATGGTACACACATGTCTAAGTGAGCTCTCTCGAGGATTACCACTTCTTGGTTCTCCCTCTCATGAAAGGTGGCCTTTGTATACTTCCCCCTAGTACAACCATTACATGTGTCTCTTTGTGCAACTGTACCCTTTGGAAGCCATGTGGCCTTGTGATGAAGGAACACCTTTCCTTCACTAAAAACCACATCATATCCAAGATCCTCTAACATAGCAACTGAAGCTAAATTATTTTTCAGAATTGGTACATGCATGAAATATTTTAATATGAAAGGTTTACCTAATTCTCTCTGGAAAGTAACTGTACCAATCCCGGTAGTGCTATACTTCCCATCATCACCCAACTCGATGTGCATCTCTGAAGATCCTTATCCTCCAAGCTACTAAAGAGTTATTTGTTACTAGTCATGTGGAAATATGCTCCAATATCCAAGTACCACATAGATCCCATCACCGTTGACACCATGTATGCGATGAGAGAGAAGTCCAACTCAAACTATGAGGCCAAAGCTTCACCCATTGTAGCTCCCAGAGCCTTCTTATTGTTCTTATTCTTTTGTGGACAATTTGTGGCATATTGACCATGATCATGAAAGTTGAAACGTTTCACCTTTGACATGTTTCGTTTCTTGCCTTCTTTGCCGGTCTTAGATTTGGAATAGGGATTCTTTCCTTTCCCCATATTTTCCTTACCAGCTAAGGCACAATTTTCCTCATCACTAGTCTTAAATGAAGATCCATCCCTAGTATTCTGACGAAACTCTTCTTGTACCAAATCCAACCGTAGTCGCTTCCACTTTGGTAACTTCTCCCTCCCATTCATAGGGTCCTGGTAACTATGCCAGATCTTGGGAAGGCCTAGAAGTTCTAGGCTCACCAAGTCATCATCAAACACAATAATCCCAACACTTCCAAGCTCATCTCGACATCGAGTGAACTCGGTCAAGTATTTATGGACTGTGTCGCCCTTCTCCATTTTTATCTTCTTGAGCTTGTCCTTGAGTGCCAATTTTATGTGGTCACTACTACTTTGAAACAAATCTGTCAAGGCCTTCCACATAGCATATGGAGTTGTCTTACCATGGATACTCGAGACAATATGATCTCAAACTCCCTCTAATAAGATCCTCCTCACCTTTTCAACATTATTCCTCCCTGATTCATGCTACATAACATCTACGTGATTGGGTTCAAGAATATTAGTCAATGAAATGATTCAACTCATTATCCTCCAATACTACCTCCATCCTGTCCTTCCATTTAATATAGTTCGAATTGCCCTCAAGTGCATATTCGAGTTTCAATCCGGTGAGAGACATCGTGGTCAGATGCTAGCTACAAAGAATGAATATGCAAATTTGAATATTTTTAACTCAATTTATTCTCTTCTATTATGATTCCCGACACTCTGATACCATGTAGAAATTATACAAATGCATTCAATCCGATCATATAATGTACTAGAACAAGATACTGAATCCTTCTACGATATTTGCGGATTATAAAACACAATCGCTCAATCACATGAAAGTAAGAGAAAGAAGAAAAACAATTGCACAACACAAGATTTTCCTGGGGAAAGAAACTGATCAAAACCCATCTACCTCTATTGTATAATAAGCCAAGGGATCGCGAAACAATACAATGCATTCTTTCTCACAAAAATCTACTGCACTCTAACAATCGTCTCACAATGATCTAGGAAAAATTGGACAACCACAACCAATTCCTTGCCTTCCTCCAACATGCCTTGCTCATGCAATTCCGAGCAAAATAAATCCATATTAAATAGGAATTCCAACCTTCCTTGATTATTCAATCCATCATGGGCATCCTGTGACTTTATAATTGCGCTCGGGCAATTTTCTAATAATACAACTGACAATTATTTTCCCTTTAACCTCTGTCTCAACTGGGTCTTCATTATAACTAACATGCATGCAGCTATTAAGAGCGAATCATCAGTAATGTGATTGATCACTACTTGTGAATAAATCTAATTTAATTCACTATACCTCTCACTAGCTCATCACTTAGTTAGAACTAGTTAAACTGGTTTTAACTCAATTAATTTGAGTTACACTCACACCACACTAGTGCTACAACTGCAACTGGACCCCCAAAATAATATAATCACTCTACATGCCTCACCTTTGACCCTCAACTCGAAATTCTTGAGCTAACTTAGCCTTTCTAACTTAGTTAACTGATACAAGTTGTTATGAGATGAAATTAAAATTTATTTAATGGAAAAATAATTTAGACACACATTTTCTTGTTGATTTTCAAGATAATATTCTTTTGACTGATATTTTTATTATATAACTAGTTTTTTTGATTTATTGTACTTTTAGTAGTTATTAACCTATAAATTCTATTTTATTATTTAACCAATAGTTTTAAGAACATATAATAATAGTTTTAGTTCTATTAGGTAATATATATGAGGATTAGTTTTCCATGGCTTCTTCTTTACAAGAAGAGGAATCTGAAGATTAATGGAGCCTTAAAACCCGTTGAGAACGACCAGACCAAACAACTAGGGTTATCTGAAGAGCTCTGGTTTGGGTCGTTTCTCTCTTGTTGACTAGGGTGCATAAAACCCATCTCAATAGGTCTAGAACCTTCAACCCCTTTCTATAATTCTATACATTGAGAGCTTTCCAAAATTTAAAAAACCACCTCAATCGAAACTTGTATATGGAAGTTATGCCTCCCAGAAGGTGTGCCCTGTTGACCACCATGATACTGAGTGGATGCCACATAAACTTCCATTACACACACATATAGGGTAGTCACATGTGGAATTTCAAAGAGATTATAGAATGTCCAAAACCATAGCAATAATTAAGAGTCAAGGCATGCAAAAAAATAACCCTAAATAACTATCAAGCTGTGATAATACTACGTAACTAGGAAGAGAAGAGGCTCTATTCTTTTAGAATTGTAATTGTTCCAGAGTTGAGTGGGGCATTTAGGAGTGGGATTTGAGAGTATAATATAAGAGCTAGATGACTCTGTAGCAGTGATTCATGTCAAGGGAAACCCCATTCTAAGTGCCCCTTTCTTACATAGCCCTCACCTTCTAGCTAGGTTTTTTCTTATTTAGGTTTCCAAGATAAAATTTATGTTTATTTATATGGATGACATGTTCAGTTGCTTATTTTTTCATTTTTGAATTTAATTTAATTTTATAAAATTAAAAAATAAGCTAATAAAAATAAATTTAAAATGTAAATTAATAAACTACAAAATAAAATTGAAAAAATAAAAATATTATAAGATTTATTGTGAAAATTTGTTTCAATAGAAAATCCCCAAAAATCTAAAGATTTTTTTTGAATTATTGAAGAATAAGATAAAAAAAAAAAAAAAAAAAAAACAAATTGGAAAAATCATTTATGACAATGTCTTGTCAGCCAAAAAATGAGTGATGGCTCTTAAGTTTGATTAAGTATAAGTGAGGGAGGTCTTTACTAAACTCTTAGAGATCAAACACGACCTATGAATGTTCAAATACAAAAGAGTAAAAATAATTATAATCATAGAATATCAAATCCTCCTCAATTCCTTTGGAAGGAGAGAGAATAAATAAGAAAGTACGCACTGATGGAGGAATTAAACAATGGCGACTGATTACTTGATTAAATTAATAATTACATGATTAAATTAGGCCTTGAGGAAAAAAGACTAAGATTTAAAAAAAAAATTAATTTCTAATAACTTAAAAAAGAAAATTACATTGGGATGCCAAAAGCTTCATAGCATTTTTGGTGCTACAGATCAAGAATATTCATGGATTTCCATTTTTTCCCTTTTTTCCTATGAACGTCTACCCAAGCAATATATTTATCATTTACAATTGAGGAGGAGACCATATCCTCATTCTTCTAAGAGGGCTCCATTTTGTCTGAATCTGCCAAACATGGAATTTCTTTATCATTGTCTAAATGGTCAGACTCGTGGTTGCATTTTTTCCTTCTACTTGCCAAAATAATTATTGTTGATGATGTTTCCTTATCCTTAACCTAAAATTTCTCCTCTGCTGAGGAATGCAGTGGTCCCACAATGGATTGTTGTGGACCTTGAGTAGCCGAGACACAGGGTGGCTTCTACTGTTGAACACTATATTTTGGACGATCGAGGTCTTGCCACTGGAAGCAGTCTTCTGGTCACGCCATCCCCGATTGGGTTTTTTCTGATCTTGGGAGTCAGACAATCCCTTTGAGGAAGGGAAAAAATTCTGAAGATGCCATAATTATTGATAGAGTCTATACCTCAAAGTTGTGTTTTCATAGTCTAAGGGCTAAGAGAATTTATTTCCATCCCACATGAGGATAATATTATCTGGTACTCCTTCGATCATATCCAATTCAACACACATACAAATGAATTTGATGAATCCATAAGCCAATATTTCATTTTCTATTTTGATGTAGCGACCCAGTGAATTACCGAATTTTTCTAAGATGTCTAGGCAAATCCATTGGATAGGTAAGTTTGGGAGCCTTACCCATACCGGAGTAGCCAGATATTTCATGGAATTAAGGGGGTTAAAGTCCAAAAACCATGGATTTATCGAGATACTTGCTTGACCCCAGAACCATGGCCCTTAGTAAAAAAACCTTTACCAATCTTCAATATTTTTGAAGACTACCACAAAGTATCCTTTTGAACAAAACAACAATTCTAAATTTTGGGACCAATTATGATTAACCCAGTCCCGGAGGGCAAATGTTGGAGGAAAAAAACCATTTAAATGACATATAGATTCCCATTGTATGTAATATGATACCCTCACCATTTTTAATATCTCATTCACCTTGATCGATGGTGTTTTTTATGAGTATTCAACCACAAAATCCTAACCCAAGATATTATTTATTATCTGAGAGCTAGAGTCTATCTTTAGGACATCTTTGAAAGACAAGGGTTTAGATGTCGGAGATGCCCCACCACCTCTAGCATTCCCATCAAGCTTAACACTAAAAATACAGTGGCATACCTCACATTTCCATAATCCCTGAGAGCATTCCCTAGCTTTAGTTGTATCCCTTGGTAGAGAAGCCTCACTTATTATTTCAGGATACCCGTCTGCTAATAAATGTTGTGAGCTAAATTTCCCACAACCTCTCATGATGAGACCGTGAAACACATGGAATCACTTGACATGGACCGAATAAAAATTGGAAACTTTTGCTACTCCAGGTCCCCATTTCCCTTCATTGTCTATTATATCATTTACTGAGAGATTTTATCAAACACTTCATGTGATTGACCAAACACTCATTGAGAATTTGTTTGAGGCCTTTAAACAAACACTTTGCTGACATCCTTATGATTCCTTCAATTTTTGAATCCAAAAACACTCTGGCACTCAAAGAACCCTTCAGAAATCCTATTTTTATTGAAAAAATGATCATCACAGTGGAACTTAAAGCCCATCAGCCCCATTCACCTATTGCATAAAAAACCTCTTCTTGCTCTTCCTCTACTGTTTCTCCTCATCATGTTCATGTTTCTCCACTTCCTATTCTACCAAGATAGATGGGGTGGTGTTGATGGTAGTTTCCCCTACTTCTACTACTTCCACAATCATGGATTCACTGCCTGAGGGCACCAACATCACGGGAAGCGGGATCAATAGGTGTTTCACATGCAGTTGATCAAGCATCAATTGTTGGGGTTTCAAGTGAGAAGAAAAATAAGGTTGTTTTTTGTGACACTTTTTTTAGCACTTGGAACACAACTTCTTGATAGCCATGCTCCTAAAGAAGCTGCAGTTGTTCAAGCAATGGATGGGCCCTTCTAACACCTGCCTCCCACTCCCTTCCTCTTTCATTATTGAGCTCTCCTATGACGCCATTCTTCTAATACGTAAAAATAAAATAACATCTGATAAAATTGGAATGATACAGAAAAAACTAAGGTTATGAACAAGAAAGAATTAATCTTAAGTTAGTCCCTTACGTGATTAAATTAGATGGGAAAAAAGATAGAGGAGGCCCCTTTATTTAAAAAAAAGGCCAGAGATCGCATATTACTTTTCCTACCATGATTTTTATTCAAAATATTTTTTGTTTTGTGATATCGCAAGTTAGGGATTACATTGCAAAAATATTGCAAAGAGAGTTAAGGATATTCACTTAAATGATAAAATTAGTCAATGCTTAAAAAAATCAAATTTGAAATTTATTTTAATCTCTCTCTCTCTCTCTCTCTCTCTATATATATATATATATATATTAAAAAAAACTTATGATTCCATAAATGAAATATACATTGTGAAACTTCAGTGGGTATGTTCAAAGACATAGTTTGAAGGTGTTCATTTCCATGTCTTCCTTCTCGTCACATATAAAACCAAACTATCTTCATAAAAGCATGCTCCTATCATTAAGGTTTTTATGAAATAAAATCAAGAAACGATAGTTTTACAGAACTTAAAATTGTATGACTATTCCCTCTAAAGCTTGGTTGTCAAGGGACTCAATAATTTACAATGCTCTAAGTCAAAGTTGCAGAGCTTCCTTTGAAAGGAGATCTGCCTCAATGTTTAGCTCTCTCAAGATATTTTTGGTTTCTATCCATTCCAATACGTGTGCTTCATCTCTAATTTCTTGAATGATATGGTACATATGAGGAGCAATAATACCTACCATGTTGTGCATCCAGTTATCTACAAGTTTTGAGTCTCCTGTTTTTACTTCAAAGTAATTTGCAATGAATAGTTTGAGAACTCAACTTTGTTGTTGGTCCCGTTAAAGGTCAAAATTGAATGTGCTTCTCCTAGTATTTATTTAAAAATAATACAACACTCATCGCACAAATCGGTGGATGTCCCTCAATCCACCGTCAAAAAATCCCCATGGAGTACTTTATTTTAAACGAGGAATTCTTAATATTATTTGCTTCTTATGTTTTGCTTCCACTTTGTATGCACCAATAATGGAATCAATGGCTATTATTACAACCTCAGCTGGAATAATCTTATCTTTAAATATTTTCAAATTCATTTTCCATCTGTAAAATGTATTATAAGAACCAACAAAGATGGATAGGACGTAATTGATCGATATTTCATTCATTCTTTATAATAGTCTCCTAGGGATACCTTGTCCGAGGAAGAATATTAAGGCCAAACTTAGATTTTATCATTATCTAGATTTGTTGAGTGTATGAGTAGGAGATAAAAATATGAGAGATAGATTTCTCGATATTTCTACAAAGGGAAGACCAATTAGGTATGATCCAACCTTGCTTTAAAATACTATCCCATGTGAGCATATTATTGGATAGTGTTAGCCATAAGTCTAACTTACACTTCATCGACCCATTGTGTTTCCACATATTTTTACATCACCCTAAAATATCTCGTGTGAATGATGATTTAAATTGTGCTTGATATCTAAGCTTGATTGTGAATTCTCCCGACGTTGTATTCTTTGACCAAACCATTCTATCCTCATCCTCCTAACTGATTTTTATCATAGACGAGACCAATAAGCATAAATATTCCTTCCACTCCACAACTTCATTCTCTTTTAATCCCAAAAACAAAGCTGATTTCTAGATTTGGATAGTCTATTCTTGTACCTTTCTTATTCTATCATTTTCTAATGAGAAGATTATTGCACTATGAAGTGAAAGAATAATATTGTTAAAGAGCCTAGAATTATTCTCGGCTCCAACCCAAGGATATTTCCAAATTCTAATACTTTTTTCATTGCCTATCCTCCAGGGCACCCACTCTCCAATTAAAGGGAAGCCATTTCATATGGCTTTCTAGATCATATAAGAGATTTTTTCATTACAGGAAATTTCAGCCTAAAAGTGCCCATTAATTTTCATGTAATTTCCATGTCATAATATATAAACCAATCAAAATGATTTAAATTTAAAAATAGGCACATGTAAATATTTTGGAGGGAAAAGAAGAAAAACTACTTTTTTTAATTGTATTTTTTACTTATCTCCTTATAGGTTTACTCAAATTTCAAGTGTAGACACTCGTTGGATGCAAAATTAAATTCCACATCCAAGGAGTACCCATTATGCATACTTTTGAGAAGATTCACCTTGATAAAAATTGCAAATACATTAAAAAGTGTATTTCAACACATTTTTTAATGTATCTGCAAATTTTATCAATGTGGGTCTTCTCAAAAGTATGCATAATGGGTATGCGTTGGATGTGGAATTTAATTCTACATCTAAAGAATGTCTAAACATGAAATTGAGTAAACCCATAAGGATATACGCCAAAAATACAATTAAAAAAAGTAGTTTTCTTCTTTTCCCTCTAAAATTCATAACTCTTATTTTATTATTTTTACTATTATTTTATTGTTTTTTCTTAGGAGGCCACTTTTAGGATGAAATTTCCTCTAATGAGTTGCTTCATTGGGAACCTAATCCATTCAATTTTGGTTTTCCCAGTGAAATATTTATCGTTCATGATAGTTCCCCATAAATTCTTGTTGTTCAATAGTCTCCATATGATCTTTGCTATTGATGATTGATTGAATAGTTTAATATTTTTCAGGCACCATCCACCCATCAAACTTGGCTAGGCTATCATTTTCCAAATAACCAAAGTGATGTCTCCTGTGTGTTTCTTTCCATCCCAAAGAAATCTACAACTTATTTTACTAATTTTATTTAGAATGTCATTTTTGAATGGATGTAATTAACACCCAATATATTGGGATGATTTCTATAAAATATTTAATCAAGATCAACATTCTAGCTTCTAATAAAATTCAGTTAATTGAGACAAAGATTCTTGTTTCCACTTTTTCGATTAGCCATACCTAGTCCTCATGTTTGTAAGCATTAAGTTTTCGAAAAAAAAACCTACCTTCTTATATATCATAACACTAAAAATAAAATCATATTCTTTACATTCAAATGAATGCTACTATGAAAAATCAGAGATTTATCAACATTGATTCTCATACCAGTATTGAGTTTGAATCTATCCAACATTATTTTTAATGTTGTTATATATGGAATGGGTCCGAAAAAAAGAAGAAGGATATCATCGATGAAAATGAGACATGATTTTTTCAACTAATGAGATGCCTTAACCTCTTTAAATTCTCCATTGGATATGAATTCTAAATGAGCTTGTTGAGAACCTCAACTACTAGCAAAAAAATAAGAGGTGAAAGTGGGAATCCATGTCTTAGACCTCTTGTGGCCTTGAAGAAAGTCGATGGATGCTCATTGATCAAGACCGTAGAGATTACAAAAGTGATACAATACACGATCTAGTTAATGAAGCTGATATCAAAACCCACATGGATGAGACATAATATGAGGAAAAATCCAGTTGCTCTATCATATGCCTTTGACAGATCAATTTCATCGCAATGCTAGTATATTTTTAGTTTTAATATGTGCAATGTTTCTTAAGAAATGGAAAATATGTCATGAATTTGATAATTTTGTAAAAACCCAAAATTTTCCTCCGAAATTATGTCATTAAATATAGGGTTTAGCCATCAAAATGATCTTAGATATAAACTTATAGATGACATGGTGTAGAAGCGATTTCTAGGGAGAACCATGTGAAGGAGTGAAATTTTTGATGTTTCGGGTGAACACTTCACCCATAATCAGGGATAAGAATCAATAAACATAGGTGAGGAGTAGGAGAGATCTAACAAATAAGTAAGGAGAATGTCGGGAGAGAGACGTTAGGAGAAATTAATAAAATAAATAGAAAAGGAAAACAAAGTATTTAAAGGAAAAAATATAAAAAGGACCAAAGGAAATAAATGTCGGGAATAATTTATTAATGTTATTACCAATATTGGTATTAAGAAAAGGTAGTAGTCTTTAAGTGTGATTTTTTGGAGTTTCTGGTGGATTTCTGGCCAAAATCTAGCGAAAACAATTGTGACAAAATCTTGATTTGGGTTGTTTAAACTGATTTTTTGACTGCATATATGGATTTAACACCTTCAAAAATCCCAAGAGAACTTCGATTGTGAAGAGTTCACCTGTCAAACTTGTGATTTCAATGAATCCCTATTGGATTCTAGACAAATTAGATCAGAAAATAAACCGAAAAACTTTCCAAAAAATCGCACTTAAGACTACTTTTTTTTTTTTAATTATTACAATTGTTATAAATAATATGAATAGTTCTGCAAGGCACTAAAGCTATCTAAAAGATTAATATTAAGAAGAAATAATAATAATAATAATAATAATAATAATTATAAATATAAATATTAATCTTAATTTATTTTTATTAGGACTTTTAATACCAAAGGCGAGATATATAAATAATTATTATTAATAGAAAAAATATATTAATATAATCAGTAATAACATTAATGTAACAAGAATATAGTATTAGTAATGTATTTGGATCTACAATATTATAAAAATATTATAACTATAAATCACAATTATTGAAGATTTTTTTATAACAATCAATAAATGAGTTGTTTTTAATACGACTTTTTGGAGTTTCTGGTGGCTTTTCTGGCCGGATTCTGGCTGGAAATTTTGACGTGAAATCTTGATTTATGTTATTTAAACTAATTTTTTGACTACATATATGGATTCAACACCCTAAAAAACCCCTATGGCCCTTCAATTGTGCAAAATTTACCCATCAAACTTGTGATTTGAATGAATTCCTGTTGAAATTTGGACAAATTAGATCGGAAAACTTTTCAAAATGCTCCATTAAAGACAACTAGATTAATAAATTTAGATTTTAGGCTTCTATTATTCATCTTGATTTTAAAATTTTTTTTTCCAGATTAACCACATAATCACTTTTTTAAGTCGACATTTTGAACCAACTACTCCCTTGAGAATGAACCACATTGGTTGGTTTGAAACGTTAACAATTGAAAAATAATTATGTGATTAATATGAAAAACAATATCAACAATTAATAAAATACTAACAAAATACTATTATAATATCAATTATTATTTTTTATTAATAATTAGAGTAATAATAATAATTATTAATATCAATAAATAAAAGGTATAGTATTAATATTAACATTACTCAATTACAATCATTATTTTAGGATTGTCATGAAAATTTTATATTGATAAATGTAAGTATTATTATTATTATTAAATCAAAGGAATCGTAACTATTAATAATAAAAAAGGTATAATGCTACTATTAATAATATTTATAATGATACAACCATTTTAGTAATTATTATAATGTTATTAAAATATGTTCTAATATAATATTATTATTCTAATTAAAGGAAGAATAAAGCCAATTACTACTGAAGGGAGATATTGTGAAATAAAAAAATAATTGAAAGGAGAGGAATAAAAAAGAAGGAATATGAAGGAAGGATGAAAGAAATAGAAGGAAGAGAAAGAAAGCGAAGGAAGGAGGACAGGCTAGGGGAGGAAGAATGGGGATGGTTTATGAGATAGAGAGTGGATAGGGGTTGTCATGACTAACTAATTTTAACCCATTTTCTCAATTAAAATTGTTAGGATTCTTCTCAATTTTGATGAATTTTTTGATGACACAAGTAGAATAGAAATGAATAGATGCAAGAATTTTAGCCTTGTCAAAGTTATGGGAGTATTATTATTAATATTTATAATTATTATTGGGGTGACAGGAGGGGGATGGATTCTCATTAATCTTGAAAGAATCATAGAAGATATATTTGCATGGGATCTGGGAAAAAAGATAAATAATCAAGTTGAGGCTTATGGATTGTTCCTTGGGATATATTTGGCTCAGAAAAAGGGAATAAAGGACATGTATCTTCTAGGGTAATCCATGATTATTATAAAGCATATGAACTACAATTCATCAATGCAAAACTAAAAATTGAACCAAATCATCAAGAGAATTTAGGGAATGAGGCCTCTGTTTTGTCAATTAGAGTTCTTTGATATTCTTAGAGGACAAAATAAGGAAGCAGATTGGCAAGCCAATCTGACCTGCAAAATTATAGAATAAAATATCAATGTGAATGGAATTGTGGGAATGGTTTCTATACCCTAATGGTTGATATGAAAAATCATAATAATAATTTTATGGTCGAGGTTACACCCTTTCGCCTCTTCTCCCCAATCATCCTTCATTTCTTGCCATCGTTGGTTACCTGGCACCTGATTCACCCATTTTCCGGCCCTCCTCTACCTTTTCCCATGCCCATTACCTCTGACTCATGGTGCCTTACCTCAGCGGGTTTCCAGATTAGTTCGGCCATGTGTCAACTATATTTTTCCATGTGAAACACTTGGTGGAAATTTAAGAAACTGTATGGGATATATGGTTTATCATCCCTAGATCAATTCATGGTGACAATGCATTCAAGGTGTGGGAATGCGAAAATTAGGATATCGCGAGTGGCATTTAATCCTCCTGTGCTGGTATGGCCTATTCGCACGAGGGAAGTTAAGATTGTACAAGCAGAAGGTCCTTTCACATAGTAGAAGAATTATGGAAGTTTGTGGTGATTCTTGGGACATAACCTCAATTCATGGACCCTGTGGCAATTCCAGTCGAATAATTTTCTATATAAACAGGAGTAACATTATGTTTCTTTGGCAAATGAATGGGTCCGCTTCTCTCCTGGGATTTCTTTGGAAAATGACCCAGTGGAAAGGCTTGGGTATTTTAGGAATTCTAGGTAGGGGATCAACCTGGGTCTTCTGCATGTTTGTGTTTCAAGAGGGTAGTAGTGTGATGTTCTAGGGTATTGGTAAGGGGGATTTTGTGAGTGATCCAAGGCCTAAGGTGGATTCTGATGGTGTTGTGGTTGCAGGTGGCGGGGTGAGTTGTTGTAGCTTGGAGAGTTTTTTGGGAAATGAGAAGGTTCATACACGTTGGGTCTATGCAGACTTCCAGGGGTCGAGTGCTTTGGTTGTTGGCTATTTTGTTTATTCAGGGATTCTTTGTATTGGACCTAAAGAGTGTTGGGAAACAATGAGTCTCTCTGAGGAAGGAAATTCTGTTTCGAGTTCTTGGGTCCGTAGCAAGACTTAGACTGGAATAATGTCAGGGCGTATGGTGAAGGATCATGGCAAGTTTCATGTGGATTAAGCTCACAGTGTCAAATACCACACCAAAATTAAGAATGGATTAGAAATAATACAATGGTATATACACCAGTAACGGAGGGAAACTCTAGAGATGCAGGATAAAAAACTGGAAAAAATGAAAGAATATGCCAACTGGAAGACGAAATTGACGCACTTCAACATCAAATTGAAGATATTCAGTTCAAACTGGATGACAAAATCATGAAGAAAAAGGAAGAATATACCAGAATCGACCTCAACATTCCGACAAAAATGGAGGAGTAACTGGTTCTGCGGGTCCCTCTTTAATTTTTTTTTAGTTTTTTTATGATAAAATGTAAATGTAAAATATTGATGTATCAGTTCTATATAATGTATAGGAATAGTCAAGGAGTAAGGGATAATTTTGTAATTTTGGGGAAGAAAAGTTGGGCTGGGTTGATCAGTAAAAACATTATGTTTCCCATTGATGGCTATGAACTGAAATTGTAAATTTCCTGATTTTTGTTGCATACGTGCATGGATTAATATACTACTACTAATCTTTCATGTTAAAAAAATATTTATAATAATAATAATAATTATTATTATTTCTTCTTAATATTAATTATTTAGATATCTTTAGGGGCTTTGAATATAATAATGATATTAAATTAATATTTATTATTATTATTTATAATCATTAACAATATGTTTTTTCCTAATTTCAATACAGTTAATTACATTAATAAATTATTCCCTTTGGTCTTTTTATATTTTTCCTTTGATTATCTTTTTTCTTTTTCTATTTATTTTATTAATTTCTCTTAACGTCTCACTCCCGAAATTCTCTTATTTATTTGTTACAACTCTCCTATTCCCCACCTATGTTTATTTCTTCTTGTCCCTAATGGTGGGTGAAGTGTTCACCCGAAATGCCGAATGTTTCACTTCTTCATCACATAGTTCTCTCCAGAGATCATTTCTACACCATGACTAACAAATATGGAAATATAAATTTAAAAATTATATATGACATTACAATAGAACATTCTCTCTCCACCGAGGGGAAGATACCATCTTGTAAGCCTTCTATAACCAACGAGCTCAAATTTTCGTTCAAAATAGCATGAGGATGGGTCACAGAGTTAGCGTTATGATTAGACATGAAATGTGGTTGAACAACATTATTACTAGGAGAAGATGCACACTTAATCTATAGTGCAGGCTTTAAGGCTGAATTTTTTTACTGTGTAGGTTTTGTTTTCTTAGAGTGCTGTGTTTCGAATAAGTGCACAAATGGATTTGGCTATTTCTTGACTCAAACATTCTTGTTTGGCTTGATTCCTCGTGAATTGTTATCACATTGCATCAATAAATGTCCAACCTTCTTGCATGTGTAGCAATTAAAGGGAACCTTCCAATAGTCTACCAACCAAGTCCAAGACCTTTTCTGATACTACAGCTTGAACTCCTTGACTAAGCCATTACTCATGTCGAATTTCATCAAAATTCACGCACATCAACAATCGGTTTTGGAAAAACAATTGTCTTCCATGGCTACAAAAGGCCCCAAAATATTCCCAAAGGCCTAAAAAAAACTCCCTGGTGTAAAACTAGGTAGGAAAACTTGGTTTGATCATCCAAATCTTTTGCAAAGACATTGTTTCAGATTTCACATTGAAATCTAGTCACCACGACTGAGAAACCAACCCGTACTTCCCCCAATGCTAGTCCTTGCTTAATATAGTCCACGCATATTATTTCTCTTTAAAAATCACCATAAACCATCCCCTAACAAGCATATGGTACTCCAGGCTATAACCTACCACCATTTTCCATTTTTCTTCGATCCATGCTTAGTGAGACGTAGGACTTACAAGTGCAAATTTTTTAATATCGTTGTAGTTATTAGTTACTAATCACCTATATGAAATACATTATTTGTATTTTATAATTTATATACAAAAAATACTAAATAAAACACTACTTTAACTTCATGAAAATTGAATCATATGAGTTGGGAAAATGTTGCACACACACAAAATAATAGACACCGATATTTTTGGACAAATGTCCTTGGAAAAACACTAATGTGGGGAAAAATAGTGCTGTAGATGATTATTTTTACTATCCTTCAACAATTTTGTAATTGAAATTGCATACATTCTTTACCGTAAAATTAGAAAACCTCTTAAAATTATTTCCTTCACTTCTGCTAAATGATTTGACTCCATGGAAGCAATTCAACCTCTTAAAACCAATTCGTCCATCCTCTGAAACCCTAAATAGATCCACATTTGTGGCCTTGACAAAATAATTCAGCCTCTCCTGGCAAAATATCACGACCTCCACTGGAAAATTGAACTATTTTGGCAAAAATCAGATTCCCCTTTGTAAATCGATCTTCTGTGGGAATTTCATTCTTCCTTTGGAAACTCGACCTCTTCAATAAATTTTCACCATTGCTGGGAAACTCAACATCTGTAGATAAAATTGACCCCCCTCTATCACTCATAAACTAGAAATCATTGTGAAGAAATATCTGCAGTAACCAAGTCTTCAATCATTGTTGGCCACAACTACTGGTGTCCTCCACACTATCGCTACACCCTTTCTTTTACTGTAATTTGTTATTCGAATGCACTCTCGAAATTACCATAGATTTCCTACTATAATCTCTTGTTGATGAATCAACGACTATGATCTAAATCCAATCAATGGCTTAGATCATATTGACCCCATCAAATGAGTTTTCTAGAAGTCACTAGAGAGAAATTAATTAATTAATCACAATTAATTAACCACTTTTCCTAAGTTAGACTTAGAAAAATAATTAAACTTTAATTAATTATAATTAAGACAATTTTTCTTAGAATTTTTTCTGGGTGATGGATAAAATTAATCCAACTATGTCTCTAGCCTCATAGACACCACCTAAGACTAGAACACTTATCCAAGCTACACAAACTAACACTCCCTCCTAGCAAGGAAGGTGTTTTGCATAACACCCAACTTACCTCTAATGAAGATGAATCTCGCTTTCCCCAAGGCCTTCATTAGAATGTTTGCTACTTGCTCATCTGTAGGTATATATTTTAGTTCAACAATCTTGCACCATACATAATACCCGATGAAGTGAAACCTGATGTGATATGGATTTATGAAGGAAAAAAATATAATATAATTTTAAACAAGACCACAGAGACACATTGAAACATAAATGTTGGGTAATTTAATTGTTTCCATTAAATTACTTCATTAAATTATTGACCAGGGTTTGTGAACTTGTGAAGTGTATGTGCACTATATATGCTAGGAATCTATTTTCAATCAAAGAGAATGGATGCAAAATGTAAATTCAATATATCTATAACTAATTCTTGTTAAGTGTATGCACATGTTTTGTAGACAAGGAATTCTTAATTTAAATCAAAGTCAAAGCTAACTATTCTAATGAACAAGGATTGAAAGCTATTTTATTTTAGCTTTAATTGAAATTTATTCTAGTTGACAAGAAATGGAAATCTTATTCTATTAGACAAGAAATTTAATTTAATTGACTTGAAATCTTACTCTCAAATGTTTTTGAAATTAATTATATTCTAATTTTGGTGTATAGAACAAGAAATGAATTTATGATCTAATTGAAAAGAAAGAGATAAGTCTATTCTAATGAACTTGAAATCAATTTTCTCTAAGATCATGAGAGGAATTCTAGCTATCAATAAATGAAATGAAACTAGATTGAGGAGTAGAATCAAAAAGCATAAATGAAATGAGACTTGAAATGAAAGAGCCTTTATAGATTACTGCGGTGTGTATCTTAATTCGAATCAATCTTATCACACAAGATAAATGTGAAACTAAATATAAAATTAAACATGAAATATATGTTTTTGGAGTTTATTTATTTATTATCAAGCAGTCAACCTGTAACAAACAAAAGACAAGTAAGAAAGCTATGCTTGAAAGTAGAGTACTAAACATATAACTATTCGAAATTTGAATTAAACGAATGTTAAAAGGAATAAAATTGAAAGAATGAATACAATAACTTACAAATCCATAGTGGGCCCTCCTAGTGAGTGCAAGGAAATATAAACTCAAATAATTGGATTAAATCACTAATCACATTCACAATTGTGCCATGAACAAAGTAATTGCATTAACTGTAAACTTAGTCTTCTCTTAGAGAATAACAATAATTATAGACTTAATAGCTCTCCTCTCATTCCAAAACAAACAATTTATAATGTTTTAAGATCTAACAACTTTAAGATATAAATTTCGAGAAGTAAGTCCTTCATTCGACAACTAAGTTCTAAAATAAAAATAGGAAGTTTGATCTCATCATTTGCTACTAGAAGAGTGAATAATGAGAGTGTTTTTGGTCGACACATCATTAACTAAAAATTCTAAATTCCAGATATTGGTTGCTTGAATTATCTGCGTTCACTTGATGATAAGATTGACTCCTTGAAATTATGAGCGAGAACAATATTTTATAAATATATTTGACTCTTGGTTTGACCAACAATATTCTCATATTTTGTAAACTAAGACTTTCAACTGAGCCCAATAGGCGGATACCCATGTGGATGGCATCCAATGTTTGTACATATGTCCTACTTGTCTTCAGACTCACAAGAACCCGTTCAACCTTAGATTTAGTTGTATAAATGCTAGTTAGCTACGAAATGTGCACCTTTCGATAGCTATAGCAATGTTTTAACTAATTTCACAAAGAAATCATAAACTATGAATTGTGAGTGAATGATACCTTTATTGTAGTTATGCTTGATCTGAATGACATTATGATTCATAGATGAAAAAATGTGTAAAAAATGGATAAAATAAATGGATTTTTTTTTTCAAAATGAGGATAGTTCAGAGGTTCAACAATAACTTCAATTAATAAATAACAAGTGTTGAAAATTGTTTACATACATAAGAGAAATAAACTAGCTCGCGTGATGTTAGCTTGTCTTTGAGAAGATATGTGATGGCTACATGATTTTTGAACTGAGTTAGGATGAGGATATCAGGCATTTTTATCATAAAAAAATAATGGAAAAACATAAACGTCCAAAAAACTAACCCTAGGAGATGAATCACCAAAATCTTGTGGGAAAAGTCAAATTCACAGGGCCATAACTTTGGCATACGATCTCTGTTTGGAATCCATGATAGACCGTTATAAATTTCTATCCAAGGATGATAAATTTCAATTGCAAATGCAAGACACTAATATTAAATTTTCTTGTTTCCCCAAAAAACGTCCTTAGGGCCTCAAAATGGCTCTGGAAGTTCAAGACCTGAAAAAATTCCAAAATAGGGAACTACATTGTAAATTAGGAAACTGAAAGGAAACAATGTTGGGGGTCCAAGTGGAATATGTGAGTGGCCACCAATATCCACCTAGATCAATCCTTCCCCCTTAGGAAGCAATCACCCCCATTACATTGATTCCCTCTATGAGATGGGGAAACTTCTGTTGAATTCGATCTTTGGTGAACCACTTGCCATGGTGTAGAAGCTAGAAAGATTTGACAACCTAATACAATTGGATCCTCTGTTGGTGAGTGTTTTAAACCTGTTTTTCCATGATCTGATTAGTTTTGGCATGTTTGATGCAATCAAGATTGAGCTTTGTTGGTGTCAATTGCTTAGTAATGTCTGATGTGTCCAATAATGGTGGAAAGTATGGCCAAAGGTGATACACATTAAATATGGGGCACAGGACAAGGAATGTAGGGATATTTATTTCAAAAAAAAATTCACTCATGACTTTAATGATGGTGTAAGGCATATATCAAAGTGGTTGAAGGTTTTGATGGGCTTTGGCAAGGCGTTTCTTCTATAGATGCAACCACACCTTGTCACCCACTTGAAACTTATGTGGCACCTGATTCTGATCATGATGTTTTTTATACTTGGCATTGATCTAGGGTATCATGAACATGTTTTCAGATGTGTTGGATGCATTCAATAAACCTGGTAGTTTTATTAGCTTTAGACTGTACATGTTTAGATTCTACATATGTAGTCGCAAGAGGCATGGAAAAATAAGTCAGACACAATGGTTAAAATCCCAAGCCCACTTGAAATGGGTTGTGGTCAGCCGAGTTATGAAGAGGTCTATTATAGTTGTGTTGTACATAGGGAAGACTCCCATCCCATGTCTATGGATGCTTGGAGTTGTACATGCATAGTATGTGCACTATCATCCTATTGATGACCTTTGTTTGGGCCATTAGTCTGGGGATGGAATGTAATCAACTTGGTGAGCTTAGTGTCTAACAACAACTAGAGGCTCGACGAGAATGCACTCAAGATCTTGTTGTCCTGATCTGATATAATGGTCTGCAATATCCCAAAATGTACCCAGACCCGTTCGAAGAAGTTTTTGGCAGTTTCTTCTGATGTGATACTCTTCTTGAAAAAATAATAATATAGCCATCTTAGAAAATATATATATGACCACAAATACACAATAATTACCATGCTTGGCAGAAGGAAGGATAAACATATAATCCATGGAGATGGAATCCCAATGTTGGATAGGAGTAGGTAGAGGAGTGTACAAGCCTTGCTTCTTAATGGTTGGCTTGGTGATGGCACATGTATTGCAGAACCTGATATATTTTCCAACATCAAATTGGTGTTTTTTCCAATAAAAATACTTATGTAGTACAAAACACTATCTTCTCCAAACCAAAGTATCTTGCAACCTGACTGTATTGTGCATTCAAAATAAGATTGGCACATTCACTTAAAGGAACACAAAGCTACCCCAAGTAGCATGTCCATCCATCAACACTTGGTATGTGGTGGAAAATTATGGATCACTTTTGTATAGTTATGGCCATCCATAAGTCTCGTGCCCACAAGAGTTAAGAATAGTGGCTAGCTCCAGAATTGGGGACCAAATGAGGCAATTTACAATTTTATTGGTGCTTCCACTCTTGTATTTAATTTTCAAATTAAATTGTTGCATATATGTGGACCAGTTATGATGGAGACCATTATGAAATTTCCATTATGTCTACATAAACTGAAGAGGTTGGTGATCTGTTTGGATGATTGTCTCCTTCCCCAGAATGTAATGTTTCCACTGTCAGAAAATCTGCATAATGGAGTGCATCTCCTTATCATAGGTGGGGTATTTCTGAATAGTATAAGAGATTTTATCAGTATGATAGGCCACCAGATGCCCTTCCTGGGTGAGAACTACACCAATAGCATAGTAAAAAGCATCTGTCTCAATTTAAAATGGTTATTGTAGGTATAACAATGTGAGTACTGACATAGAGAAGAGGCAATGTTTCAACTCAATGAATTCCTTATTTTGTGACTCAAACCAAAAAAAAATTTCTTTCGCTCCACCCTTGGTAACTTGAATCAAAGTCCAAGTGACATGAGTGAACCTAAACACGAACCTGCGATAGAAATTGGCAAGGTCCAAAAAGTTGTAAATCACTGTTAGAGTTGTTAGGGATGACCAATTTTTGAATGACTTGGATCTTAGCTATATCCAAATGCATTCCTTGCTCATCATTTATGTAGCCGAAATATTGGACCTAGTTCATGCCAAAGGAGTATTTCTCTAAGTTGGCACATAGTTTGTGTTGCCAGAGGGTTTGAAGGACCTCTTGCATGTGTTTCAAGTGCTTTGCCCAACTCTTGTTGAATATGAGGATGTCATCCAGATACACAACCACAATTGATTTGGTGAAAGGCCACAAGATGTCATCCATCAACCTCATAAAAGAGGCAGGGGAATATGTCAGCCCAAAGGGCATGGCCAAACAATTAAAGAGTCCCTCCTTGGATTTGAAGGAATTTTTCCATACATATATGGGTTCTATTGGAACTTGGTGATAGCCATACTTTAGATCAATATTACTGAAGTACTTTACCCCCTTGAGCTGACCAAGAAGGTCATAAATTTATGGGATTAGGTACTTGTTCCTAATAGTGATTTTATTCAGTGCTCGATAATCAATGCAGAGTCTCCAGATCTCATCATTATTTTGCACGAGTACAATTAGGCTCCCACAAGGTGAGAAAATTGGTCGGATGTTTCCTTTTTGTAGCAACTCCTGGATCTACCAATTGATTTCCTCCTTTTCTTGAAGATATTGGAGGTATATTGGCATATTGGGTAGAGGATATTTGAGAGTTAGATTGATAGAATTCTTGAATTGACAATGCAAGGGTACCCCTATGGGAGAGGAGAAGATGCCCTTGTACTCTTCCATGACCTTATCAACTTGCTTCTGTTGCATGGAGTAATCCTTTATGGGGGCTATGGATGTGGCCATGATCTTCCCCTTACTTTGAGAGTGAATAAGAAAGAAAACAAATTTCCTAGTCTGGGAGATGATCTTACTGCATTTCTTAGCAGAGATCAAAGAAATGGTGGTAGGTGGGGCTACCTTCGGTATCCTGGATAGTTTTCTACCCAAAGTAATAATCATAGTGTGAGGTCTAGACTCATACACATCATGACGTTTCCACAAGTATGGTTGGCCTAATAAAACATCACAAACTTCAAGAAGAGCACCATCAAACAATACCTCGTCTATGAAGTGCTTGATGCTTTATGGAAAGAGGAAATGTTGGCTGACAAAAAGATCTCATCCTTAGTGGGGCCACTTGATCATGTACGGTTGCAGGTGTGGTGTGATTGACATGCCCAAAAAATTAATGACCTCTACTGAGATGAGCTTATTTTGGCTCCCACCAGTGACAATGAACTACAACAGAGAACCCTTCACCCACATCTGTGAGTGGAAGAGACACTCCCCCTCCTCTCAATCTTTAGGCTTAATCTTCCGGACCTTGGTGGTGGCTATGGTGGCATTGGGTTCTGCATTAATAATATGCTTCCCCTTGTTGTTCTTCTTATCAGGTTCTAACTCAGAGTCAAAATATACACATAAGTTTGAATTTTTTAGCTTGGCCACTAGTGAATTCTTGGAGTGACACTCATTTGTGTTGTGTATGTGGATCTAATGGAACTCACACCACTTTCCTATGTACTTCTTCATCTTCATGGTGCTATTCTTTGATTATGGATTCGATGGGCTCTCCCGAGCCACTCCACCTTGGTTTTTTCATTTTTTTATGGTCTACATATGCCTTTTCACTACGTCATATTCACAGATACAAAGTATTGCTTATTTTTCTTAAATTTTTGCTTAATCTTGAGAGCATATTGGTACACCGTGCCAAGCGAGGATATGTCCAGGAACTCCATTTTTTTCCTAGATGTATTTGTGTAGAGATTCATGATACTTGAGTTTTAGATGCCACTCAAAATCCTTGTTACCTGATCTGAAATGGGTGGATAAATTGTTATGCTTTGCAAGCACCTCCCACTCAGTTAAACAAAATAAGATCTAGCTTATACTTGACTATGCGGAATTGAATTATTGATTCAGGTGTATGTGTTTTAAATTGTTTTAATGCTTTAAGTGTGAGGAATTACACATTTTTTTTTGCTGATATTAAGCATGTAAAACAACAATAAAGTGCAGAAAATAAGCATGAACACATAACAACAAATTTAATAAAGGATTTCACCTGAATATCGTGGGCTACGTCTCCTTGAGCCTTTGTCAATTGACTTAGCTCTTTTGGATTATGCCGGAAAATTTCTTTTACGAGTTACTAACTCAACTCCAATGGTTATTCGGATTATACCATTGGGTTTAGAATACCATCATACCCATGGAATGGTTGTTATCTCTCTGAAGATATACCTAGGTTCCCTTCGACTTGACCTCTTTTGTCAGCACCCTTAAGCTTCCCTGAGCTTCTTTGTGGCACTAACTCCTTAAGAAATCATTTTCTGTCCCTGAAACCTCACCTAATATCTCCATCACATATCATACCTCCAAAATAGATTGAATATTTTCTCAAAATGTGCTCTGGCTTCCCAATCTAGGCCTCCATCCACTGTTGACCCTAAGCTACCCGAAACTTCCCTGTGGCGTATCAACCTTTAGAAGTCTCCAAATGGCTCTAAAAATTCATTAAATGGATTTATAATGTCTAAAATATTCATAATATACTATTCACTTACTGAAATTGGTCTCCTGCTACTCCGGTTACGCCTCCAACACCTGGTGGCACCTCGTAGCTCTAAGCTCACTGAAAAATTATCTGAAGCATATCGACCTTTATAAGTCTTCAAAAGCTTCTGAAATCCCTCCATTAGATTTATAAGGTTCAAAATAGTCAAAATAGACTATTGGTTTGCTGAGAATGGATACTGGCTACTCTGGATAGGCCTCATTCTCCTACTGGCCCCTACTGGCCCTCGTGGCCCTTAGAAATTCTATGAGGCATATTGACCTTCAAAAGTCCTCTATTGGATCTTAAAACCTCACCATTATATTCATAATGTTTTAAACATCCAAAAATGACTATTGGATTCCTGAGTAAGGCCTCTAGCTGCCCTGGCTAGGCCTCATTCTGTTGTTGGCTCCTCGTGGCCCCTAGAACTTATCTGAAGCTAAATCTCGCTCAGAAGTCCTCTAATGGCTATGCTACCCTCACCAATGAGCCTATAATGTCCAATAGAGTTTGAATTGACTATTCAAACTCCAATAATGGTCAAATAATGAGTTATTTATCCCCAAAAACAACTTTGCTCAGTTTCAACTAAAAACACTCCACTAAAAATGGAGCAACTGCAGTTAAATTGGAGTTAGAATTGGATTATCTGCCAAAAATGGCACTTTGCCATAATTACCACTGGCTAAATATTGGAAATAAATGCTAGGTTGTAGTTGGGCACATGTCACAAAATCCCGCGGTTAACAAAAATGTCGGAGCAGAACTGTGGGTATAAATTGCAGTAAAAGTTGTTTAAACCCGCGTTAGAAGTTTTGTTCTGAAACTGTTTGCAAAACTGTCAGAGTTAACGTTACAACATGGCCATGTGACATAAATTCATGAAATCTAGTGGTTAGGGGCTTAAGCCCTTGGCTCTGGGTCACGGGCCAGAGGCCACGTGGTGAGGGGCTGGCCCCTCCGGACCCCCAAATAAAAAATTTCTAAACCTTAAATATATGTCGCAAACCATAAGGTTAAGAACCAAAGGTAGCCCAGATGATAAGGCATGTGTTTCATGGGTAGGAGTTTTCGTGATAAACCCAGCAGAGTCCCAAAAATTTTACGCAACCACTCATGGGCCATGTGGCGGCCTCCGGGCTTGTCACGTGGCGGCCTCTGATTGGCCGAAACCAAAAATGTACAATCTATCTGCAAATGAAATCCCACCACTTGTCATCTTGTGACTGGCCCAGAAGGAATATTTTCGGGAATATTGTAAGGTATATTATAGGAATATTTCCCTGGAATATTATCTTTTCTGACTGTACAAATTCCTAGTCAAACCTGGTCAACTGTTGAAATTTGCAGTTTACTAGACTTTTCAAATCGTGATAACTTCATACGGTGTCGATTTTTCAAACTGTTCGTAGCAATGAAATCAGGAAGGCGAGATATATCTATTTGCTCAGGGTTGACACACTTTCGAACACTTTGAAATTTGAGCTATCACTTAGGTCTTGATCCAAATATGATCACTCCTCCCCATTGGGAATATTTTGGACCCCAAAAGACTCATTACTTGTTCAGTAAATTGAGAGTACATCACCCTCACATTTCCAGCCTCCATACAATTTCCCTTTCTTGGTTTAGTGCCTTTAAGCCCAAACTCGAAGGTAGACACACTACAAGGAAAATACCCTCTAGCGGATGTTTTTGAGGAACCCCACAGAAAAATACCCCATACATCCGTTTCTAGCGGAGGTTACTAGAGGAGGTTGGCGGGCGGAGGGTTTTGCAAATGTTTTCCTCTCGGTGTGCTTATCATTAAACATTGCCCCGGTGCTTTGCAATACCAAAAGCATCGGTGCACAAAAAAAAATTGGCACAACGGACACCATGCACTACGTACACACCTGCCTGGTGCGTCGTCTTATTCTATAGCACCAGCGCATCTCAACTATTCTGTGCTCATGCATTATAAAAAACCGCACCAAAACCAAAACTACCCGGTGCAGTAGAAAAACATCGCACCAGTTCATCATAAGACAACGCGCCAAAACACAAACCGACTGGTGCGTTTGTAAGAAAAATAATCGGTGTGCCTATAAACACGTGCAACGGTAAAGGGTTAAATTTAAAAAATTACGGAAAAAAACTCAGATTTTTCATTTTCCAGTGCTCCTGAGCTTTCAATTACCGGTGCACGCTCTACCATAGAATGCACTAGTGCACACAAAACATTGGCACACCGGACAAAGTGTGTGACGTACACACCCGCCTGGGGCTTGGGGCGTCCTATTACAGTCATGCACCAGTGCTTCAGTACTCTTCCGCACTGGTGCATCATAAAACACTGCGCTAAAACAAAAACGTGCCAATGCATTCTTATCCAAGAGTACTGGTGCGCCTATAAAATTCACACACCGGAATAGTGTTAAATAAAAAAAAATTAAGGCCAAAAAACTGGTGCTTTAAGACTATTGCGCACCGGTGCGCTACGAATATTCTTCCCTGGTGCATCATCAAAACATCATGCCAAAACTGAAACGTCACGATGTAGTGTTAGGGAACCACCCCGTTCCATTATTAACAACACGCCAAATTTGAGACTGTGCGATGCGGTTTAAAGAAAGCGTACCGGTGCGCCTATAAAACCCCGCGCACTAGAACATGGTTAAAAAAAAAATTACTGCCAAAAAACCACATTTATCACTTTCCTTAGTGCTCCAAAGCTCTCAAGCACCGGTTCCATTTCCCCTTCTTTGAGCCGCCTTGACATCGGTGCTCTCATTGCACCCATTGCATGCACTACTGCTTTGCATTGGCCACCAATCTCCTGCTTGTATTTTGAAAAACGGTGTTCAAATTTTCTTTTGAAAATTTTACAGCCAATATGCCTCCTCGATGGCGAAATGTACGGGTATTTTTCTAGTTTTTCCATAATTAAGCCTTTTAGCGGATTAAAATTTGAAATAACTTTAAAAATAACCATTAAAAAAAAAAAACATTGTCGCACGGTGCGCTTGAGCTGTTCGGCTCGCACCGGATAGCGGTGCTGCCTGTAAAATTTACAGGCCACACCGCCGCCGGTGCTAATGGTATCCGCAACATTTACAGGGCGGTTCCGAAAGGCGCCCCACATAATTTTAAATTAAAATAAAATAAAATTCGGTGAGCTCATTTAGCCAGGCGCACCATTCACCATGGGAATCCCAGTGCGGTGTGTTGACTGAATTATCCGCCTCGGTGTATGTCAGTGCATTGCATTATGTATTCCAAGAGGGCCAACAGCGCAGTCGGGTAAAAGACCACATCGTCGACTATGTAATTGTCATGAAGTCGGTGCGCTAACACGACTATACGCTCCGGGTCATATATTTCAGTCAGCGCACTGCTATTTTGAACTTAGATATAGTAAACAGTGCTTGAAAAATAGACAGTTGCACCGAGGCCGGTGCATTGTATTTCATTAAGGGCACTGGACTTGGTGCATTATAAACTTAAGCCGCACCGCCACCAGTGCATGACTATTTTTGTGGCACACCGACTGGTCTGTTTGTTTTTTTTTTCCAAGAAAAATATATATGTATATTCCTAAATACATGTCTGTTTTAATATAAAAAAATTATTTAATATGTCAATGATTCAGAGAGAAGAGGAGGAACAACAACAACCATAGGCTGAAAAGTATGACATGATTCACCAATGGGAGGCCCAAGAGAGGGAGAGAGATGCATACCATCGCCCTATTACAGCATATACATAGGGGATCCTTAGGCAGGTAGGCCTCCTCAAGTTTTATGAGGAGGCTACTTCCCTAAAGGCCCATAATGTGTTTTTGAGATATCTTATACGCAGGTGGAATGCCCATTGACAGGCTGTCCAGGTTGGTCCTGACCAGTGGTACACATCCATTGAGGAGGATATTTATTTTATTACAGGACTATCGAGGAGAGGGGTGGATTTTCCCTCATTCCCAGACGTGCCAGCTAGTTGTGTAGTATGGAGTCAGTCAATTTACTCCCAGAGATACATTGGAGCACATGTACTGTCTCCTTCAGAGTTTCAGGTACCTAGAGGTCAGTTACGTATAGGTGCATTTGGTAGACAGGACGTGCAATGCCTCTCACTTATCATTTCGACAATTTCGCACAACACCAGTGACGAGACATGAATTAGTTGCTCGCTTTTATATTAAGTTAATCCTTTAGTACAACAACCACAACTTTTGAGGTGGTTTGCCATTTTTTTGCGGTAGTTTTGTACGACCTTAGATAGATGTCGTGCTTATTTACAAGGGAGGGTCAACTTCCCTTTTGCTTTAGAGATTTTTTGTTTATTTTTTGTTAGGTTTCCAGAGATGAGACCTAGTTTTGTTCAACAGCCTCGTAGGCTGATGGGGGAAGATGATGCCCAAGAGGGGAGACACTATGTTTCTAGCTAGGATATCGCATGATGCACTGGACTTACTAGCCAGTGTTGACGGGCTGCATCCATTCATTATGGTCCCATGTCCTTATGCTAGATTAGATTGGCGAGGGTGTCCCAACATCCTCTTCATAGATGATGAGCTGCCAGATGATAGAGGTAATATTACTGTTTTATTTATATTTATTATAACATGTTCTTTAACTTGTTTTTATTAAATTGTGTAATGAAATTGTCTAATTATTGTTGTGTGCTTGTATATATTTTGTAGACATTGGCTCTTTTGATGGCGAGGAGATGTCGGATCCACCACATGATCTAGGTGTGGATCCTGATGACGATCAGGACATGGCCGATGCTGAGGATGATCATGATCAGGATGAGGCCAGTGCAGAAGAGAGACATGCTCCTGCTCATGGTGCACCGGTACCACCTTTTTCTAGGCGCGGTCGACATGAGACTAGATATAGGATGGAGTTGGGCAACCAACTCTGTGCATTGATTGTTCATGCGGGCATCAGGCCCACTCATTACAGAGACATACAAGCCAATGATAGGCTGTTACGGATGTGGAGAGGCATGCCGCGTGACATGTACAACCTGATGTAACATGTCGTAGGAGCGACGACAGCTGTTACGCGACTAAGGAGGACTGTCTGTAGCTATAGGCATAGTTGAGTCACGGCATGTGATGGACAGTCTGCGAGCAGCGACTCACATGCATCTCATGATCGTTCACCTCATGCAGCACCTAATGAGCATGAGGCTCCACTAGCAGCATCTAACAGCAGTCTTCATGGAGATGAGGTTGGACCATCAACCACATCCAGTCAGCAGCCTGCTGCAACATCCATCAATACTAGTCATGATCATGAGCAGGTGCCTGGACCATCAACCGTTGAGGCTGCACTATTGACTGAGTAGGCCTCCACTGCTACTGCTTATATTGATGTTGTACTACCACTAGTTGTCGATGCATCCATCAGTACTAGTGATCATGATCATGAGTAGGCTTGACCATCGACCGTCAAGTCTGCACCCTTTACTGAGCAGGCCTCCACTTGTACTACTATTGATGTTGTTATACTACCACCAGCTGATCCATGACATTTATATTACAATTGTATATTTTTAACATTATTCAGTTATCTATATATATATATATATATATATATATATATATATATATATATATATATATAGTCCATGTATTTTATGTTCATGTCGTAACAGACGACTTATGCATATGTTGGTGATCATCATGATGTGGCGTATATTTATGGCGTATATTATTAGGTCATGGTTAGATATGTTCATTTGGTGTAGCTCAGAGATAGATGTGAACATGGATAGCATGAGTTATTTGATGCGAGATGTATATTTGTTGTTTGTGTTGTAATGATGTTAATATATAATGTTAATTTGATGTTGAATGTGTTTTTAATGAATATGATGTCTGCATTTACGATTATCATGATCGTGATGATGTTTATTAATTAATTTAATATTAAATGACCATGATATTTATTAAATATTATGTCGTGATTGTAATCGAAATTTAAATTTTAATTGTATGTAAAATTGTAAAATTGTATTTATATTTATACTAATTGTAATTTTAATTGTAATTGTATGTAAAATATTTATTAATGTAAAATTTTAATTGTAATTGCAATATTTAATATATTGTGAAATGATTGTAATTGTATATATGAAAAATTGTAAAATTGTATTTCTAATTCTAATTGTATGTAAAATTCTAAAATTGTAATTGTAATTTTAATTGAATTGTATGTAAAATATTTGTAAAATTGTAATTTTAATTGTAAATGTAATTCTATGTAAAATGTAAATGTAATTGTATGTAAAATTAAAATTTTAACTATAATTCTAATCATAATTCATGTATGTGAAATTAATGTAAAATTGTAATTTATAATTCTAATTGTAATTATATGTAAAATATTTGTAAAATTTTAATTGTATTAATGTGAAATGATTTTATTAAAATATTTGAATTTGTAAATTTGCAAATAATTGTAAAATAACAAATCTAGAATAATACAAATTTTTGTAACATAATAAAGTTTAGAAAATAATGAAAATAAATTCATGTACTTTAGAATTATTATTATTTTATTATGATCTTACATACCAAAAAAATAACTTTATACAGTCTGGTGCGCTTATCATTATAACACGCACTGGTGCGTCGTATTACTAAGATGCACCAGTGCTTCACAACTCTTCTGCACCGATAACGAATAAACCCAAATAAAAAAAACACAACTCTATTTTATTTAAATGAAAAAAAAAAACGGCAATTTGAAAAATGGGCGGCAAAATATTTTCGAAAATCTAATTTCATAAAATAATTCTTTAAATACTAAACAATTTTCATTATTTCACTATTTTTGCTAAAATTTTCAGCCAGATATTTGCAGGAGATAGACCTGGAGCAAAAGAGCACGAGAGCACTGTGGAGCAGCGAAATACGTTCGAACAGAAGTATTTAGACAATCAGAAACCAAACCTCTGGTTATTCAAACCATGTATCATAGAATTTTAAACAATCTCGTGATTAAATTTGATTTTTTTTTTTTTACCTTTTTTTTTTCTGTAGTTTTTTTACGTTTTTTGCAATTTTATCCATTTTTAACCTAAACCCTTAAATTTTTTGTTTTTTTCCTTTCTTCTCCCTGTTTCTGTGATTTCAGAATTAGGGTTTTTCATATTATATTGACGTCCAACCCACGGGACGACTTGCATAGTCAGATCCCAATCCATTCGGCCATTGCGTGAATTTTTCGAAAAAATGGATTTTTCTTTATCAGTGCTCCCTGCATACGCTACCGCATTGGTGCGCTATATTACACAATGCACCGCACAAGTACTGTGTAGTAAAAAAATTGAAAACGTTTTTTTCTAAATCCGTGTGCCATATTTGAAATAGAGCATGGGTGCTCCATTTAACGAGGATAGCACTGTACGATGTATTACACCGTTTTTGCGGTGCTTTTCTAATACCCCAAGCATCGTACGATCTAGTACACTATTTCTACGATGCGTTTATAATACCAAACGCACCATACGGTCTATTATAATGTTTTGTGGTGCGTTTTTAATATCCCCACGCACCGGCTGCGATGTGTACCTCATGAAAGGCGCACCGGTGACTTGAGATTTATTTTCTACCTAAAAGTTGAGAATTTATTTACAAATATATTAATGAATTATATGGTACAAGTTTTAGATTGATAAAGAAATGACTGACAAGAGATCAAGTAACAAAAATACTGTTAACACATCAAGAAAAGAAAAAAAGGCAAGTTCTTTGTAAATTCTTTATAAAAAATATTATTTTTGAACGATATGTAAGTTTAACTAATATGTATTGTTTACTGTGTATCATGCAGAGCCACAAAATGATGAAGCTCGGTATGATTATTTCTGGTCTAGGACTAGAAGAGCATAAAAGTTTAATGGAAAAATTGCAAAAGGATGAATCAGGGGAATGAAAAAATACTATCGATCCAATATGAATTTCTTTTTTTAATTATCATTAATAATATAATTAAAATTATTAGATAAAATGTGTCAAATAGTCTATTAATTAACATCTGTTTAATGTTTCCAGAGAATTGGTTAATGAGACATGTCAGACTTTTAATAGAAAAAATGTACAACAACAAAAATGAAGGAATGAAAAAGTAATATTCCTTTAAATGTTTTTCTAGAATTATTTATAAATATCACTTTTGTTATGTTTACTTTTCATATATCAATATAAAAATTAAATATTTTATTGTCATGTTACATTTTCAGGAAGATTATGAAAATCTCAAAATATGAACGAGCTGATATCAGAAATATGCCAGTAGGAATGTCCAAAAAGGTGTACAAGGAAATGGTCAAAGAAATGGAAAAAATTACATCGCAGGAGGAGCCATCTCAATAACAACGTGCTTCAAATGTAATATGTAATCATTGATTTTTTCGATCATTAGGTACAATAAATAAACAATTTAGCATTAAATAATAATTTTCAAGAATTTTCTTGCAAAAAAGAAAATAAAATGGAACCCATTCAACACATAAAATAGGACGACAAGGAAAAAAAGGGTTGATCTCTAAGTTTGTGAGTAATTGTTACTTCCTTATAACAACTTAACTAGATTTCATTTTTATATTTTTTAAGTTGTTTTACAAAAATCATCATTGAATGTCTTCAAACAGGTGCTAACATACAAAGAAGAACCATTAGATGAATTGACTGAAATTGGGTTAAATATGGGTTGTGAGTATATGTTGGCATATCAGAATTTAATTGTGGAATTTGTAAGCATCTATCGATCTTGTTTTACTTAGCTCCGTCTATAATTAATAGAACAAAAACATATTTTATATTAAACATATGATTTGTTATGGGGTATAAAACTTGCAGGAAACAAAGTATGGAACTGCGCCAACATATGAAATTTTGAAAGATGGCATGGTACACGGTTTTGAAAGAATGTGTATAGTTTATCAGTCAATTGTTGCTATGGTACATCATTTTTATTTTCGATTTAAATTGATGTATATTATTTAATATTGCAATTTTCATTATTCTCACCAATGTATATACACTCATTTCAGTTTATTTTTATGTTTGTAGATGGAAGGTGAAGAAGAAGAAAACAATCAACGCTGTGAACAAAACATTCTTGAAAACAACCCAAGTCATGGAAGTATCTCTAGCAGTGACAATAGTTCAAGCGAAGAATGATGATCACTATGTTTGGATATCAAAGCAAGGCGTTTTATTTTTTGAAATATGTCTATGAAATCAGACATTTTGTTTAATGTAATGGACATAGTGTCCCAATTGAAAGATAAAGGGATACTAATAATTGTCCCATCTTGCATGAAAAATATTGTCTTATATATATATATATATATATATATATATATATATATATATATATATATGTTTTAATTTATTCTATTGCGTTCTCCATTGTCGTTCTCAAATGCACTAATAAAAATTTAATTCATATGAATATTGTTATAAGATGTGTCGACTTTTGATGAATAATGAATTTAAAACAATCACAATAATTGGATTGGCATGGGTCAATGTTTCTTAAAAAAAAAAAATGAAAACTGGTGCATGTCAGTAATTGTCAACTGATGTGTTTATGTGTCTATACGCACCGGTGTCGTTGTACAATCCATGGGCACGGAAAAAATACCGATACTAGTTATAAATATTGGTGTGTTTGTATGATACTGTGTACCGGGCCGTTTATGTATCTATAAGCACCGGTGCATTTTTACGATCAATGGGCACCACACAAATACTGATACCAATTATAAATCTCGATGCCTTTCTATGATACGACACACTAGTGCATCATAGAGGTATATGCACTGATGCGTTGATACAACCTATGGGCACCACACAAATCCCAAGACCAATTAGAACGACCCCGTGCATTGTATGACCAAGTGCAGTTTTACACCTAAACGACCCAGTGCGTTCATTTGACTGAGACAGCCTCAGGGTGTCGTCTTCATGTATACACCAGAGCGTTATATCCAGAGTAGAGCACCAATGAAAAAACATCCGTAATAACCTTCGGCCACCCATTTTTTTTTAGTTGTGGTGAATTTCCATTAAAATCTCCACCAAAACCTCTGTAACCATAAATGGATGTTGTAGCAAATGTTTTTTTGACAATTTTGCCCAATTTTATAACACTAAAAACCTCCTTTATAACCTCCGCTAGAGGGTCTTTTCCTTGTAGTGATAACACTTCCCCTCTTGGATTCTCTTGTCCTCCTGTCAAGAATTGTATCCTCTTTGAGCTCATCCAGAAATTCTGGCGAGAAATATTCAATAGAAGGTAGTTGAACATCATGTCCTTGATCATCGATCAAAGGTGGCTCAAAAAAAGGTAAGTTTCCAACAGAAATGCATACATGAATAAAATTTACAGATGTACAAATTAATGTATGTCTTACTGAGTTAAGAATTCAAACCATTTCTTACCAAGCCACTTCCATGACGACTTTTGCTGCTAAAAATCTTCTTCTTGTGAAACATTTCTTCTCACATCAATGATGGAATATTTGGTTCCATTTTTGCCAACCTTTCTATCCTCTTCCTTCAAATTCTTGGGATGATTAGTTGGATGAAATGTCCAACATTGGGAAACAAAATGTCCCTTTCTCTGGCAATGTGTGCAAGTCTTTTGCACCTTTTAAGAAAGTTTCCTTTGTTTCAACTGTTTCCTGTATGCCTTCAATCTCTTCCAGCATCTTGAAAAATCATGGTTACACAGTCCACAATAGGAACAAAAACTCTTTCTTCCTTCTTGAGGAGATGAAATTGAAGAGGTTCCAGCTTGCTTTTGAAGACTAACATCAGTGTTCTTGTCTTGATAGCTGTCAGAACCCTCTTGCTCACCATAAGTTGCATGTCCGTTAACATATTGCTACAACATAGGATTAAAACAATGGCAATCAAATTAAAAATAAACTTGACATGTTTGTGATTTAGAACTTGAAACAAAATTAATTTTTGAAGTTTTCTCACATGCCTTCATGGTTGTAGAGTTTTCGCCATAAGATTGAACATAGCCTAGACCAAAATTCTTAGGCCTTTCCTCAACCATTAAAGGATGAATCATGCCTTGTGCATGTTTGCCTAGACCCTTGCCTTCACAGCCCATTTTTAACATCAAATTGGACCCTATACCTCTAGTGTGCTTTTCAAATGAGCCTACACATCTATCTGAAGAAGAATTTGAAGACAAATTTGAGTGATTTACCTATGCTTCATCCATGTTCTTGGTTAAGGCCTCTTGGGCATGATGGAGCCGCATCTCCATCTCATCCATTCTTTGAAGAATTCCTTATTTCTCTTGCTTCATAGCAACCAATTTCTCATGAAGTATAGTGATTTCCCTTCCATATTCATACATAATTTGCACAATATCCTTTAGGATGTAGAAGTCTCGCTTCATCTCTTCATAAAAAAATCTTGTAAAAGAGGATTTAGAAACCTCACTTGAAGAAGTTTTCATCATTATGTAAATGAATTATAAAAATTCAACAACAATACTCAAATATTTCAAAAACGATTGAAAAATATTCTCAACAATATGGTTGTAGATTCAAGAAGCCACTTTTGCAAACAATATTCAAGAGGGATTGTGCTTCAAGGGTTTCCTTGAGGTCCTTTGGGTAAGGAGAATGCTTTCAGCATTCTTCCTTCTTGTCCTGTCCTGGACTTAGCTAGCAATAGCTTCCCTTATCCACTAGCAAACTCAAACTTGTAACAATCAATCAATTTGCAAACAGTTAAATTCTTTGCACTGTTAAACACCTTTCAAGTCAAAACAAGCAACCTAGTGCTCTGTCAAGCAAGCAACCTAGTGCTTTGTCAAGCAAGAAACCTGGTGCTCTGTCAAGCAAGAAACCTAGTGCTTTGATACCACCTAATTTGAAATGGGTGGATAAATTTTTATGCTTTTCAAAGCACCTCCCACTCAGTTTAACAAAATAAGATCTAGCTTATACTTGACTGTGTGGAATTGAATTATTGATTCAAGTGTATGTGTTTTAAACTGGGTTAATTCTTTAAGTGTGAGGAATTACACATTTTTTTTTGCTGATATTAAGCATGTACATAAACCATAAAGTGAAAAAAATAATCATCAACACATAACAACAAATTTAATAAAGGATTTCACCCAAATATCGTGGGCTATGTCTCCTTGAGCCTTTGTCAAATGAATTATCTCTTTGGGATTATGATGGAAAATTTATTTTACAAGTTAATAAATAAACCCCAATGGTTATTTTGACTATACCACTGGTTTTATAATACCATCATACCCTTGGAATGGTTGTTATCTCTCTGAATATAGACCTAGGTTCCCTTAGACTTGACCTCTTCTGTTAGCACCATTAAGCTTCCATGAGATTATCTGTGGCACTACCTCCTTACGAAATAATTTTCAATCCCTGAAACCTCACCTAATATCTCCAGCACATATCAGACCTCCAAAATAGGCTGATTATTTTCTCAAAATGAGCTCTGGCTTCCAATCTAGGCCTCCATCCACTATTGGCCCTAGGCTTCATGAAACTTACCTATGGCTTCTTGACCTTTATAAGTCTACAAATGTCTCTGAAAATCCCTTCAATGGATTAATAATGTCCAAAATATTCAGAATAGACTATTCACTTACTGAAATTGGCCTCTGTCTGCTCCGGTTACACCTCCAACACCTAGTGGCACCCTCTGGCTCTAGGTTCATTGAAAACTTATCTGAAGCATCTCGATCTTTAGAAGTCTTCAAAAGCTTCTAAAAATCCTTCCATTGGATTTATAAGGTTCAAAATAGTTAGAATAGACTATTGGCTTGCTGAGAATGGATACTTGCTGCTTTGGATAGGCCTCATTCTCCTGCTGGCCCCTAGTGGCCCTAGTGGCCCTTGGAACTTCTCTGAAGCATATTGGCCTTAATAAGTCCTCTACTAGCTCTTTAAACCTCACCATTAAATCCATAATGTCTTAAATATCCAAAAATTACTATTTTTTTTCTGAGTAAGGCCTCTAGCTGCCCTGGCTAGGCCTCATTCTGTTGTTGGCTCCTAGTGGCCCCGAGAACTTCTCTGAAGCTAAATCTCACTCAGAAGTCCTCTGATGGCTCTAAAACCCTTAGAAATGAGTTTAGAATGTCCAAGAAAGTTGAAATTGACTATTCACACTCCAAGAATGGTTGAATAATGAGTGAGTTATCCCCAAAAACAACTTTGCCCAGTTTCAACTAAAAACACTCCACTAAAAATGGAGCAACTGCAGTTAAACTGGAGTCAGAATTGGCTTATCCACCAAAAATAGTGCACTAACATAATTACCTTTTACTAAGCATTAGCAATAAATTCTAGGTTGTAGTTGGGAACATGTCACAAAATCCCGCGGTTAACAAAAATGTCGAAGCGGAACCGTGGGTATAAACCGCGATAAAAGTTGTTTAAACCCGCGTTAGAAGTTGTGTTCCAAAACTGTTGGAGTAAACGTTATAACGTCGCCATGTGACATAACTGCATGACTGTTGGTGGTTAGGCCTGGGGTCATGGGATGGAGGGTATGTGGGGAGGGGCTAGACCTCAGGGCTGGCAACTCTGGATCCCCAAATGTGGAATCGCTAAAACTTAAATATATGCCGCAAACCATAAGGTTAAGAACCAAAGGTAGCACAGATGGTAAGGCATGTGTTTCATGGGTAGGAGGTTCAAAAGTAAAACACGATGGAGCCCCAAAAATTTTACACAACCACTCCTAGGCCTCTAATTGGATGAACCCAAAAATGTACAATCTATCTGCAAATGAAATCCCGCCACTTGTCATCCTGTGACTGGCTCAGAAGGAATATTCTGGGGAATATTTTGAGGAATATTCTTGGAATATTCTTTTTGCTGACTGTACAAATTCCCAGTCAAACCTTGTCAACTGTCGAAATTTGTAGTTTACTAGACTTTTCAAATCACGATAACTTATTCATACGGTATCGATTTTTTGAACAGTTCATGACGCCAGAATAAGGAATATGAGATCTATCTGATCGCTCAGGTTTGACACACTTTCAAACACTTTGAAATTTGAACTATCACTTAGGTCTTGATCCAAATCTGATCAATACCCAACTTCATATGTAGGGTATGAAAAATATTTTTGAACTTTGACACGTCTTGGTCCCCTTCCTGTTGTAGTGTGGTCCATTTTATGTACTTATCTACATAGCTCCCAGTAGGGTAATATTGTTCCTTGAAGACATCTCAGAAATAATTCAAAGAGGGTTTAGCTAGAAATAGTGATGGTTCCTCCTCATCCCTATCTTCAAAATAATATTCCCAGTAGTCCTTGACATGGGGGGCGACTTTGAGGAGTTCAAAATTAATCCTTTCCCTATTAGAAAAATTATGGACCAAAAAAATATCCTTCCAGTAGTTTTAACCATCTATCTAGGGCATTTGCATCTATCTGTCCTTCAAATATAGGAATGTAAAAGTTAACTTGTACCTTAAATGGGCGATACCTCCGAATTGACTTCCTAATCTAGATTTTTGAAGGAAAAAAATTAAATATAGATATAAAGAGAAACATAGAGATACAATTGGATTCCAAAATGTACCCATACTCCTTCAAAGAAGAGTTTGGCAGTTTCCTCTATTGTGATGCTCTTCTTGCAAGATGATAATATGGCCATCTTAGAAACTTTTTCCATGACAAAAAAATACACAGTCATTACCATTCTTGGTAGAATGGAGGCTCGAAAGGGAGTCCATGGAGATAGATTCTCAGGGCTGGCTGGGAGTAGGCAGAGGAGTGTATAGACATTTCTTCTTGATGATTGGCTTGGAGATTGTTATAACTCCACAAAATTTCTAAGGCCGAGGAAGAAATCCCAGTAGAGGTAACTACAAGCCAACATTTTAACTTAGTAGCTAGCCCTACCAATTCATAGAGGGCTCTCTCCACAAAACAAAACCTAAGAGGCTGAATGGATTAGGATTTTAGTCTAGGTGCGAGTTTAGGTGTTTTGATAATTGATTTTGGTCGAGCTGTTGGATGAAAGTATGGTCAAGGGAGCTAGGTCAGGGAAAATGAGATAGGGTTGCAGAGATTTAATGGGGCAAGGTAGGAATAATTATTAACACTTTAAGATGATTGTGATGATATGGATTTAAGACTGGCGAGGAGCTAGGAAGAGCATGGGAGATGTATTCTTCATAAATGGAGGAAAATGGACAAATTATGATAACTTTCCCTAAACAGAGCAGGAGCAATCATGTATTCTACCTATCAACTTGAAAGATATCATACAAAATCGATGTAATGAACATGAATACAACACATTCTAACATATGAAACTGAAGGAAAAACAATGATAAACATCATACCACATGTATCCCAAAAAATAGTTGCAACTCTTCTTTATTAACTGGTCAAATTGAGTACAATAGTCCTTGATCAATGAGCTAGCATCCAAACTGATTCCAACCACTACTAAGAATGAATAAAGGGACTAAATAAACATAAAAAAAAAATTCACTCATCCTCAGGGGTCAAATCCATGAGGTGAGGAAGAGATCCACAAAATTCTTAAATAAAAGCTAGAATATAGGGAGCTCTAAATGACTCATCCCTAAATACATTAAAACTAATTCATTTGACTTAATGACAAATTTTACCTGATGAATCTACCCAAGGTAACTTATTCATAACATAATTACATTTACCATCCTCAATTACATAGGTGGAAACATCAATTTCTGAGATAAAGTGAAAATTACAGTGAAATTTAGAAAAAATCAGCAAATGGTCAAGTGCGCCATTTTTCTGTCAAGTGCACCTTCGTTGTCTCAAGTGTGCCCTCCCTGTTCAAGGATGATTTTGACTGACTTTTAGGTGTCCAAATTGGCTCCAAGATAGCTTTTTGTAAAGCCCTTCAAGTATAGTTTCCAAATCTGCCTTTGGTTTTCAAAATGAAGGTCATTTTCCCTGTCAAAACTGCATTCTTCCAAGACTACTTTGTGCACAGCGCCTAGGCAAAAATAAGGGCAAAAACATGATTTTTAGGGTGTTTTTTGCCCTTTTCACTGTGACCAATTTGTCCCAAAAAACTTAGAAAATATATAGGGTGCATATATTCATCATTTTTAATCCAATGGTGGTCTCTGTTTGGCCATTGGATACCTCAAAAAAGTGTGCAGCGCCTAGGGCGCTGCGCATGTGACCAATTTGCTGATATTAACTTGTTAAAGATTACATAGATACACACAGATTTTGCAAAAATGGGTCAAATGGATTCAAAATTAGTGGAGTGAGTGATGGTGAGGTGTCTAGGCTTGGAGTGAAGCCTCTTCATGTATATCCAATTTCTTCTTCTCTTCTTGGTGAGTTAGCGCTTCAATCTTTGCATTTTATCCCTTGAGTTTTTCCCTTGTATTTATTTCTCTTTTTGCATAGTGTTTGGCCATTATAATTTGAATCTTTCTGTCCTTTTTAGCCTTCTTTAACAACTTATCCAAGTGGCCATTTATTGCTTGAAGGCAACCTTCCTTGTCTTCTTTGATCATCTCCGAGAATTGATCATCAAGGATGGTTTCATGAACTATCCCTATTTGCCTTTGTATTTCAAGCTCCAAGGCTATTTTTAAGCCTTCTGGTTCTAGGCCTGCCTCCTTGTGATTGTTCTTATTTTTCTTCAATAAAACCATGCTTCTCTAGGGTCTCATCTAGCAAAATCTTGGCTTCTTATGCCTATCTTTCTTCTATTGTGTCTTAGTGTCAAAAACCTAGGGAGATGGAATGATAGTGAAAAGTGGTCTTAGGAATGAGGAATGGGAAATGGAAATTGAGGGATATGGTGCTAGGAATTTACGAAATGGGAAAGGGGATAGGGAGTAGTGATATTGTGGAATTTAGGATGGAAAAATTATTTACAGGTTTGGGATTAGGAGCCTAGGTAGTTGTAGCACCTAGGGCTTAGGGTATAGGGAAAAAGGGTTAGGGAAAGGGGATTTGTAATACAGGAGTTTTAGGAATGGATATTTTGCAATATAGGAAGGGTGTGAAGGTGAAGGAGATGGAATTTGGGGAATTAAGAGTGTAATGTGAGATACTAGGGTTTTAATCTGATTAAAACAACAAATTCTAAAACAAATTTCACAACACCCAACAAATGAACTTGATGGAATTAGATTTCACTCAATTTATGGAGGTCAATGAGAATGTTTTTGAAGCTTAGGAAGCAATTTTTTGCAGTTTGAATGCGTTTTTTGGTTTTCTGGTCAAGTGCACCCTCCAAGAAGTAATAATGCCCTCCCAGAAGTAGGTGCACAACGCCTTTTTACAGACCAATTTTGGAGGCCTTCCAAAATTCCAAATTGATCTCATGATATGTCGTTAGAAATATCTCACTCATGGATATAAAATGGAACTATCAATCACTAAAAATGATCAGGTGTAACCCCTAAAAAATCAATTCTCCCAAGACTGGTCAAAAAGTGCAGAATGAGGGTGCAAAAATGCAGTGTGTTGTTGCAGGAAACGTTTGGAGGCCTTCCTCAACTCCAAATTGAGCTCATGATATCTCATTGGAAACATATTTTAGTAGAGTTTGCATTTGATTTATCAATAAAGTCATTTGGACACTCCATATATGATAAAAAATTATTTTCCCAAGCTCACTTTAGAAGTGAAAAAAACCTCTTGTAGCACTTGTATTTTTGACATTTCTCCCACACAATGATACTTGTGTAAAAAATGAAGATTTTTTTTTCTTTTTAGACCTAGGGTAGACAAAAAAATCTCTCACTTTTATCAAATTCATCTCTGTTTGGTCAGAAACATACTTTGAAGAAAAATTGGCCCTATGAGTGGCAAATGATTTGACTCTTGGAATGAATTCTTGAAAAATGATGAAGACATGATGTTTATGAGCTAAAATGACCTCATAATTACTGATATGACCTACCTTATGCCTCCTTTGCTCAGATGTATTTGATTCCATAGAAAACCCTAGCTCAGTAGGAGAGAAAATTAGGGTTTAGTGCTTGTGGAAAATGATGATTTGGGCACCCTTCGGAAAAGTTATCTCCCTTTGACATTTGATCAATTGATGAACTAAAAAATCCTGCACTTTGACATGTGATTGTTTGGCATGTGGAAATGAGTTGGAATATTTTGGGAGACTGAGTACTTATTAAATTTTAATTGACATAAAATTACATGAATAAAAATTAAATTATATCTTGGAATGATACTCACATTTGAAATTAAAATTACATGATGAAATATTAATTTCTCTTTACAAATCAACTTCACATGGTGAAGAGATTTTATTTGATCACCCTTTACTTGTTGGCCTTATGCAATGGAATGGAGTTTTATTGGACCATGAAAACCCTAGAAAACCTAATGATGACCTTGACAAGACTCGACCCCATGGTGACATGACATGATGAAATTACTTTATGGATGATGTACAATCAACAAGGTATGGAAGTGTGCCAGCAAGCAAATAAATTTTAAGGAAGAGCAATGTTTTTGGACTAGGGCTACCATCAATGACTAATTTTTTGCATGACCTAGTGGAATGAAAAAAAATTCCTGAGTGGGACCCCTAATATGAATATGAAAAGAGTATATTTTGATCACTGATGGCAGGATGCAAATAATGACACTAACATCGGCTCCAGCTGGGAATGGTAGCTCCTTGGAGGTTCCAAGACCACCGTAGACCAAGTGCCTATCCATTGGGCATGGAGTAAAAATATAAAGACTAACTGAATACTAAAAATGTGATTCAATAAACTGAATCAAGAAGAAATCAAAACAAATTGAAATTGACTGAAAACAAACTTAAAAAAATGCTCAGAATTGAGCTTATTCAACACACCTACTCTAACTAATCCATTCATCACATGATCAAGTGAAATGGAACAACCAATGAAACCATGTAAGAATTATGTTTGCTAGTTGAATTCTCTGCAAGTTCTTGCTTATGAGCAAGAAGAGGGAACTAATGAAAGGAAACTCCCATGAAATCTTGTCAACAGATTGAATATTAATGAAATTGAAAAGAATGAGCCCACCTGCAGACCTCAAGGATGTTGCAAAGGGATCTTCATAGGAATACATATTTATTTCCAACCCATCTAATTCATTACTACTCTGCTCTAGGTAGTCTTTGTACCTTGATTTTAAAATTTTCCCAACATCCATGCTTTCCTCCCTAGATGACTGCAGCAAGTTGACAAAAGGATCATGAAAATCATAAATGACTAATTTTTCCTGATGATCAACTAAAAAAAAAAATGTTCTTCATTACTCTCCAGATATGACTGAAAATCTTGGTATGAGCTTTGTAATGAAACTCCTACTGAACAAGACAATGAAGTCGGCTGTTGGATCAAGTTTATATCAACACTCTTTTGAGGCTCATAGTTAGCTAATGGAGAAGTACTTTTACTGTAGATATCATCCAACACATTAGCTATAGGGTCATGAAAAACTTGAAAATACTGTTGCAACCTATTTTCCATTGGTTCTAATGAGACTGCATGACTTTTTATAGGTTTCTCATCCTTTGCTTTAGATATATTATGAAATTTTTTCTTTAAAAACTGAAATTCTTCAAAACATAATGGTAGAGAATCATATTTCATCATTTGATCATTTGTTTCAACTTCCAATCCTTCATCTGCAATTTTAAATTCAATGGGACTCGGTGGCTGCAAATCTAGAGCTAAGGAGGATTATATGTCGCAAATGATTTCCTCAACCAGTTCAGGATAATGTTTATTATTTATAGTGTTTACCACTCGCTTATCTACTTGCTTATAGTTTTATCTTATTTTTACAAATGAGGAGAAACACAAGGGTAAGGAGCTCTGGTCGAGAATTTCATTATCCTCTTGTTTTTCAAGATCAAAACTTAATGACTGTTGATTTTTGATTGCATGAAATTTATCTCTGACGAATTGAAATTAAGTAAAACAAAGAGGAAAATATTCTTCACTTACTTCCAAATTTTCTACACTTTCCTCCTCACTGCCATAAACCACATGTGTGAGTTGACTGTCTTCTTTAAAATGCTGAAAACATGTTTGTTGGGCGAAACTATCGTCATAAAATAATTTCCCTAACATAAATTATCAATCAGAGGGTTTCGTAGACTTACGAAGCACATACACTGGAATGCAGGACTAAAGTTAAATTAGCCTAGTCTAATGCTTTCGTCTTTGATTCAAGATGTTGTAAACAAGGAAGAGGCTCCTAACTTAGGAGGACCTGGTTGTCCTTCCCCAGCTTACTATCCTCAAGAAGAGAGAGTAAATAGCAATAGTTTGTGATGTGTAGAAAGTGAGAGAAGAGGCTCCTAAATTAGGAGAACCTGCTCATCCTTCCTCAACAATTCTACTTCAAAAACATTACCACTGCATCATAAATTGGAAATGTGCAATTGTATAAGAGAAAAACAACAAGTGAAGAGTAACTTGTGTCAACATATATTAACGATGAAGAAAAGCCATGAAATATTACAAAACCAAAAATTTATTCTAGAATCTAATTCTTCTCTCTATCATATTTATCATTCCTATCATATATCTCTTATATCCTACATATCCAAAATGAGGAGAGAGCACTCTCTTTTATAGATGAATGCTTTGAAAACAAGATAATCAATTCATAATTACAAATCCACTTTTCTCTCAACCAATATCTCTATAATTACAAAATATGATCCCTTCAAATCCTCACTCATATCTCACAAATCTTGGATGAGATATGTTATCCAAATCTCCATGATCTTATCCTTGGAATGTCCATATCTTTTCCTTGGAATCTCCGTGATCTTCTCCTTGGAATAAGCTTGAACAATTATCCTTTGAATTCTTGGAATGGTGGAGGAAATATATTTTTGAATAATCCTTTCAAAATCCTACACATTACAAATCTCATCCACCATTTAGAGATTAATTAAATATGTTAATTTTCCAATAATTAATCATAAATTTTCTTATAATATCAAAAATAAATAAATTGGAAAACAATTAGGTGAACCCATGAAGATGGTATGGTAAATGGTTAAATGAGGTGATAAAATGTGAGGAATGGCAAGGATAAACATGATGTAAATGCGACAATTACGAGACCCAACATACCCCCCAACTGAACTTGTTGCATGTCCTCATGCAATCTTGCATGGATTAAAAACTTTTGGATTTGCATGATTATGGTTTCTAACAATGTATCATTCCTGGATGTGAAATACATGTACTACAACTGATATTTTCTAGGGTTGGTTCTTGTGTTAAACACCATGAATATAACAAATGTTGGTTCTTGTGTTAACAACATTTATTTTATTTTATTTTATTTTTTACATGTACCAGAAATGATAAGTCATTAATATGCATAAGAAAACCTTTTCTCATATTTTTGAATCATGCCAAGATGGATATAAATGTATTTGAATCAACTGCAACAAAGTGTAGTTTTTAAGGGTCATGTTGGTCGTCAATATATGAGGTGATGAATGGAATGAAATGGTTATTAATATTCCCCCCGCCCCCCAAACTGAAGATGTGTTATGTGTACGAAAAGGAGAAACACGATGTAATATGGTGAGGTAATTTTCCAAGTTCATTTATTTTCAACATGTAAGAAATTGTCTCATTAAAAATTAGAAAATAACATACCTTCACTTACCCAAACATATGACAAAATATGAAATATAAATGTAGTTGTTGCTGCTCTTGGATCATAAAAATGTCATGCTGATTTTGTTGGACGAGAGAAAATGTCATGCTGCTAGATGAAGTGAAGGAATCTGAAGTGCTGCTTGGTTGTATGAATCAAAAGATGATGTTTGAAAGTGGAACTGTTTTACTCTCATATGGCTAAAGAAATTCTTTTGCAACTTCTGATAGAGTCATGAAAAACACATATAGTCTTCTTCCGCTACAAAAACTCGATGGTACAATTTTAGTCATGCGAATGGATGTGTTGATGCCGAGCATGAAAAGAAGTCATTGGATTACCAACCATTAATGGCTGTCATTTACCAACATGAGGCAAACTCACCATTGATGTCAATGAGTGCCAAGGTACTTGAGTACATCTTGTGAAGTACGAATAAATTATCTGATGTTGAGCCACTTGCAAGATCCAATGATCAAGTGACATTGATGTATTCCGATGATTGTTGGCGAGAGAACTTGTAATTAGGGCATACAAGCCTCAAGGTACTAATGAGGACTCTAGTCTCTGTCCAAGATAAGGTGTTGAGATCGATGGGTCGAGACTTGTTGAAAGGTGGGCCTTAAGGAATCGCACATCAGTCAACGCGAGTTTGTACAAAATGATTGGTAGGACTATAGATGAAAATTATTGTAGTAGAAACAAGTTTTTAGGAAAATGATAGCAAGGCAATGTAGTCATGGAAAAATGAGTTGTTTTGTTTTATTTATGAGGGAAAATATGAATTGGAAATGAGGAAAGAATGTATGTGACTTTGAAAAGTATGTATGTGTGAAGTCATAATGACTGTGGATTTCGATATGGATGGCTGATAAACATACAGGGAGAAGGCTAAATGAACATGTCATGGCACAATTGGTTTTCTCAAAGATGTATGTGTAGTAGAAAATAGTATGACATGTGCGATGAAAAGTTTAGCTCCCCCCATATTTCACTTTTGTATGTTTTATTGTGATTTTTGAAAATCACTTCTGCATGAAATTGGATCGTCTTTGAACCTGCAAAAGCTTAGCAGAATTCTTGCATAAAAACTGAGTTTTTTTTTTTTTTTTTTTAAATAAAATGCAAGAATGTTGAAAATAAAATGCATCTTACTTATTTCCTTTGTGCTAGTTTCGTCGACGATTCCTATATGAAGTGACTCAAAGAAACGGATTGGCATAAATACAATTTTCAAGAATTATGAAATGTCCAATTGCAATATCTTTTTGTGTTTATGTTGATTTTTTATTATTTATTGTTTATGTTGATTTTTGTTTTTCAAATATTTAAGAGAATTAATAAAATGAAAAATATTAAAAAAACAAATTTTTTATTTTTTTCATTTATTATTTATGTTGATTTTTTTTTTTTAGCTTTTTTTTTTTAAGCAACAAATTTGATTTTTCATATCGAGAAGGTTTTTTGCGTTACCAAGCAGATCCAAAAATAATCTACATTAGTACTTAACCTAGATTGCACTCCAAAATAATATATGAATACATATTTTCTTTTCAATTCATCATAATTGATCAATTGGAGAAAAAAGACGACCCAACAACCACTTCCAACTAGCGGATATGTTAGCCACTTCTATTCTGGCCCTCTGTCTGTGGTTTGTCTCGAATGCATTGATGATTTTCTTAATGGAAACTTTCTCGTTGGTCATTTTGTTTCTGGACGAGCAAACAATTCCATAGGTGCCCTTCCCAATATGTTTTGACTTCTCTCCATTCTTCTTTTCTAGCTGTGAAGGACATTTTTTTTCTCTTCCAAATGCTCGTGATGCTGTAAAATTTTCTGAATCCGCATGCTCCAGTGTTGTACCGAACCTGCAGGCATCCTACTGCTATCATCTTTTCCATTCTAGCTGGAATGTTCTTCTCGGCTCTAGCTAGTCAAACCCTTATCCTTGACCCTCTTGTGTTTCTTGAAAGTCGTAGCCCTATCACAGTCCCATCCACAATCACATGCTTGAGGCTGCGACCTCCTCCTCTTGCGACCACACGCTAATGAATAAAAGGTCTGAGGTAAGTGCATGATAGAGGAAACGAAGCACATAGACCCCAAATTTCCTTTTAGGGTTTTTTTTTTCTCCGGAATTTTGTTTAGGGTTTCGGATGATCGAGTTTCTCTAATGTGAAAATAAGGTAGAAACCCAATCCCAATATCAATCTATATCAGACTGGCATGAAATGGTCTGCATGAATATATGGCTACAAAGAATAGTCTGTGAAAATGGTGTTGCTGCGTATATGCATTGGGTGTATCAACAACTTGTATTCTAATATGCCAGATTATAATGAAGACACAATGTTTACCTTTTGCAGTCTGTGTTCTAAATCTATACTTCCCTGATCGACATGCTAATGGCAGTTGGAAGGATTCAAATGCTGTAACTCACTTGAACGTGTCTCGCCTGCTCGGCTCCACCGCCTCGTTTGCCTCTTCTCAGAGCCAAGGACTGGTCGACCACCGATCCACTGATCTCGTCACTGTCGTGACTGCTAGCAGGAGTCACGAGCTGAAAATTACTACAACCTTAGTCAAAAAATCCTTTGTGATCGGGCGATGGGTGATGGGGAAGAATGATGTAGAGACTGTACTTATCAACCTGATCATAGTTTGCCAATGTTTCCTCTACGGTCGATTTGAAATCCTCGTCAAGTTTCGAATAAAAAACATCGACAACGTTGATTCCCTTCTATAGCAATATTCACAACAATCTTCCAACGCTTGCAAAAGGAAATAAATTAACAGGTAAATGAAATCTCTTATCGTAGCTCCCTCCTTAAATCTAGAAACTAAATGGAATGACTTCACTAGCATTCACAACACTCCCATTCTTGGCCACACGTTGCACTACTCTTTCCTTCTCCTAAAATTTTGTAGATGGCATGTTCTCTAGGAGCACAAGCGCGCCATCAGGGGAATCAAGCTCATGTACCCAACTCGGAATCATTCTTGCACATTGGAGCTAATAAATTGGGATTGAAAGCGTAACACCTTTGACTGAATGGTTAGAGTTGAAGTAAGAAAACAGTCCTACTAAGCCTCCATTAATGGCATGCAATGCGGATCTGGGGATAAGCTATAAATCACCATATTTATTGCAGATTTTGTGGGCTCATACGATATCGTGGACTCATGATTTTCTCTACAATTATTTGCATTGGATTGTATTCTTTTTTTCTATTCTGGTGGAGCGGATAAGGGATGAAACTGTGTGCAAGAAGGTGAAAGCCATGTCGGAGTAGAAGGGTCGGTACAAAATGGTTGATCTATCCCATGGGTTTGGTTCGTATCCTTCAAAATTATTGGATTCATTCGCCAGTTTGGCACTGCATTGTTGCAGAGACGAGATAGATGCACGCCTCGCCAAGGCTGAGGTTGTGTAGGAGCTTGAGAAGATCCTCCAGTTAATGCCACCAGGAGCAGGTCATACACTTTCCATAGAATCTCATATTTATCTAATGGGCATTGAAAGAATGGAGATCGACATATCCACAGGAAAAAAAATTTAAAAAAATAAATAAAAAATTAAAAAATTAAAAAATCTGTCCAGTAGTGCATTTTTTTTGCTGAAATTTTTTATTTTTTTAATTAATTTGTTTTATTAAAAAAATATATATCTACATATATATAGATATTGTAATGTTCCCAATTTTTAGCCTCAAGCTAAATGGAACATTCTAGTTTGCATATTTTTATTTTGTTGAATAAAATGGGTAAGGAGACACCTTAACCCCTTTTGATGGAGAAATAACACTCCTTGTGTGAAAGGAGGAATAATAAAATCAGCTGGATTGAGCACCACATGGTGTGAATAGGATTATATCAAGCTTGATCTAGTCATTTTGACCAAGTCAACTAAAACTGTCCAGATACATTGCGCCTACTTGGACAACGCAGTTTTAGTGGAGGCTCCACTTGCTTGAGCTAGAAGTACGTGTGAATGGGACCCATGGTGAGAAAGGTTCCTTTGCTTTATAAGGAGGAGATGGCAGCCCATTTTCATTATGCATTGGCTTATTATTTTCGTTGGGTCTGTAAAGACTTGCATCCCTGGGCTATTTAGTAGGGTTGTAGGGTTCTTGAACCCAAGGGTGTTCCCGATTGGGAATCCCAACCTCGTCCTCAAGGAAGGAGAAGGTTTGAGCTACATTTCCTCATTTCGAAATTTGGCCAAGCTTATCCCTTTAGTCACAGCGTTATTCCTGTAGCAGGATAACTTTGTGTTGCTGGGTGCAGCAACAGAGGAACTCATTGAGTCATTATTTGGCTTGTTTTCCAGTGGAGGGTTCAGCTATTAATTTGAGGATCAGTGAGGAGGACTCCCGGGCTTCATTTTAGATCTTTGGCACCAGGCCAAACACTCACCATCTCTCACAGCGCAGTCTTGGGCAGATACTGCGTTATTTTCAGAGGCAGTTGCTGGGAGAGCCATTTGGGCTCATCAGGAGGATTGTACTTGAGTAGAGGGATCAACCTTCTACTGAAGAGAATTATCATAGGAGGGCATCAATATTTCAGATCTTCCATAGCATTGTATATTTTGATTCAGTTACAGTGACAAGTCAGATTGTCACATTGTACATTTTCTGGCATTTCTAGCAATCTCTCCTAGACTGGCTAGAAATCTTGTACTAGAGCCCATTCTTCTCTTCTTCTGAATTTATTTATATATTTCAGCCATATTTCATGTATATGTATCTATTGCAGTAGCTACCTTGATATAGACAGCGCTGTCACTGCTCTCCGGCATTTTGTGCAGTTGCAGCAACTCATGTATTTCATAGTTTGATCATTGGAGATTGTTTCCAGTAGCTTGAGTGGCTTCTCCCTCAAGATATTTCTATATATTGTAGCTGATATCTTAATGAACATGATGGTTGTATTATATTTCATATTATGTTGTATTCAGATGTGTAGCGTTGCATGATTATGTTCATGTATTGCTGTAAGCTCTCTCATTGAGCATTTTTTCAGAGATCTATTTTGGGGCAATCTGTATAAGCCCTCTAGGCTTATCTATTTGAGCTCAAATTTTGGAGGAGAAGTTTTTAGTGAGTTAACAAGGGGATCCAAGCCCCCTTTCAGCTTATTTTCATACTTCCTCTCTTATACAACGTCCTTGAGGACCAGTTTGCAGGAATTCCTGAAAAAGGAACATTATATATATATATATATATATATATATATATATATATATATATATATTATTTTTTTATTTCTAATAAAAAATGAAATGAGAAAATTTGAAAAAAAAAACTAAAAATTTAGAAATCTAAAATAAAAATTATTCCTGAAAACTATTAGAGACTATTTTTTTCAGAGATTGCACACTTATTAAAAATTAAAAACAAACTAAAAATAATGTTTTTATTCATTTGTCCTATCTACTCTATTCTAATTGAATATTAAAAATATGTTATGTGTAATCAAACTTCCAGTGTAACCATGCACACAACGATAGTAAAAATATATTCACTTTCTATTGCGCACATGAAAAATGGAAATGCACAAAAATAACCGGAACTATTTGATGTGACCATGATTTAACTAAATAAAAACAAAATGACTGATCTAACCTCATCTCGCTTGGAACCATTTTTCAATAAGACTTTTGTAGGCGTGATTTTCCTCAGATCATGCCACCACTCCTCGTTGTCCTCCTCAATTTCTTGCTTTACTAATTGTTTTTCATAAAATCTACATGCTTTTTCGTATGTCAATTCATTTTTTTTTTGAGGAGTAGCTAAGCTTTCCGCAGCTGTCAAGATCTTCTTTTCATGGGAAGAGGAGATCCCAACTTCTACTAGAATCTGAGTGATTTATTACAAAATTATACTCATTGTTAAATCATTTTAAAAACACTAACAATCACTCTTCACAGTTGAAGAAATAAAATGCTCTTGCACAAAAATCAAACTTGCAGAAATTAAACACGCTTGCTAAAATTGAAATTCACACTTGCAGGAAAGATTAACCTATACCTCAATCCATCGTGCTTCCCTGACAAAGGCACCAAAATGTTGGGAGAAACTATCGTCATCAAATAATTTCCCTAACATAAATTATCAATTCGAGGATATTTTAGACTTACAAAGCACATGCACTGGAAATGCCAGACTGAAGTTAAATTAGCCTAGTGTAATGCTTTCGTCTTTGATTTATGATGCAATAAAAAAGGAAGAGGCTCATAACTTAGGAGGATTTGTTTTTCCTTCCCCATATTACTGTTTCGTGAGCCCTGGTATTGCACCAAGAGTGCTACAACTCCCAGGGGTTTCCCTACTTTAATTTAACAACCCGGGGTTCGTACAAACTTGGAGGTGACAGTGCTATATACAAAATAGATGCATTCTGTTCATGTCATGCTCTTCTTCTTTACGAAAGGGTGCTATTTCTTAAACTATGATAAAAAATTTAAAAGAAAGTTTCTAGAAGGGAATGACAGAAAGGAAACTAACTTAATTTGCAGAAAGGAAATGACAGAAATGAAACTAATTTAATGTGCAGGAAGGAAATGACAGAAAGAAACTAAATTAGATTTCTGAAAAGAAATGACAGGAAGGAAACTAATTTAATTTGCAGAAAATAAATGACAGAAAGGAAACTAATTCTAAGCCACACTTAACTTGGCCAAATGACTAAATTCACTCTACTTCTCCTATGGTCTATCTATCATGCTTCTATCCATGCAGCTAAGTTATCCATGACTTAATTCTAATTGAAAAAGTGTTGATTTGCAGCTTGGAGGGAAGAAAATGGCTAAATAGGATAATGGAGGTCTTAACACATGAAACGAGGCTTAGAAGTGGAAAGTGAGGGTTTAAATCTTATTAGAACTTTATTATAGCGTGTTGGGGTTCCCATGTTTTGGCAAGGTTGGCAATACCAAAAGATGAGACAACATCAAACCACTTTCAGACCTCAGGATCTAGCCCTCCTGGGTCCAGAGAGGGATCTCTCTATATAAGCAAAGGTTTTATGTCTTTGAAGCTCAGTGTTAAGATATTAGGCTGGTTATAAGGCTCGGGGTTTGTTTGTTTGATTTTTTGTTTGGTTGTTGTTTATCAGGAAAGAAGGGTTCAATATAAGACAAGGGTGAGCAAAGAGGATTTTAGGCAAAGGAGGGATGTTTTTGTAGAACATAAAGACCATTGGGAAATGGAGTCAGGAAAGGGTTTACTTGCTATTCAACATGCAGGCTTTCAGTTGGGCTAGTCATCTAAAGCATTGGATCTTAAAGATGATAGTGTGGAATGAAATGGTAAGAGAGAAGGTGAAAGCAAGGAAACCTCCAAGGTGACCCTTAGAAATCAGATCCAGGGACAAGACATGCCATTGGACACCTGTGATCTAAAAACCAAAGGCTAACTCTTCAGACAAGAAACATTAAAGGTTTAGAACACAAAGTTGAAGACCTGAGATCAGAGAGAGACTTTGAACTCTCAATTCCTCGGCCTCCAGCTGGAGGGATCTTAGAAAGGTTCAATTAATTGAAAAGGATCCTAGTGAGATAGAGACGGGGTTCTAGACCTCCCAGTGTTCCCAATTCATTCACTTAAATCCTAACAAGAACATCTAAGAACAGATACGTTAATTCATACATTAGCTAGCAGGCAATGACATCCACTACACTAGTTAAATTAATAGAAATAAACCCTTAGATAACACATTCAGTAGAAAACGTTGAAGGCAAAGAGAGAAGAAACATAGGGTACCTAACAAGGGTAAATCCTATGCCAGATTTCTGATGCGAGCCAGTAGAAATGAAATGAAATGAACTACAAGTTTAAAAACAAATACAGAGATAGATCAGGATCCAAATAAATGTGCTTGTCATATTAAAGAGCAATACCAGTCAAGTAAAACATTACCAATAGGTGGATATTCAGTCTGAAAACATCTTCCTTAGCCTATCTTACAACTTTACACAGAGACTATGTCTCAAAAGAAACAGCTTGCAATTCACTAATAACTGATCAACAACCTTTACAATGAGTTCCTTCATGAATTTTATAGATGAAGAGAGCAGAGGAGGTAGGTGAAAAACTAAATGAAGCATTAAAATCAGGAAAGAAAGAGGTCCAAGGCCCAGTCTCTTTTAAGTTCTGTGCATTTATCTCTGGTACTCTTTGGATGAAAGAGTGGTCTTCGCTAGGCTTCCATTTACTCCAGGTATGTCTTTGATGTACCTGTTGTAGCACTCTGGTGAATTAAAAAGATAGAATAATGATGCTAGGGCCTGCCATACCGTGTAAAAAATGTTTCTGATAGAGTAGGACTGTTGTCAGGGCTGGAAATTCCTCAGGAACACAGTATGGAATGGAGATAGTATGGGCACCCCGTCCTTTATGGAAAGAACAATCTGCTGATGTGAAACCCTGATAGCATTGTTTTCTGCGCGCTGGGCCTTCCGTGTGATCCACGATGTCTTTTGATCTGGTATTCTGCCTTTAAATAATTGGATTAAGGCTCAAAATATTCAATGATGGCCCCTAAACACTCTTTTTTCCCACTGATACTCTTTGCCGCTTCCACGTTTGCCTCTGACTGTGAAATCTTTGCTTTAATGGCTCTGGGGAAGATTTTACAAAGTTTAAACTCTGTTCTTTTAATGCGAGCCCTGTCACAACGTCTTCTCAGACCTTTCTTCATGCTTTCAGCTCCTGAAAATGGTCCTTTCCTGTGTTCTCGGTAACTGTAACATAGACTGTGATTCATGGCAGTTTTCTGCCACTCGTACCCTACAAAGCACACAAACACGTTAAGAAATCATGCATGGGAAGGGTGGATGCAACGGGGATGATGAAAAAGGTCGTGCGGACTGGTGAAAAAGATGAAGCAATGGTGAGCAATGCAGTAATATGGTGTAAACTGCGACTGATAGGGTTTCGGTGGAGAAACACACGTGGGCCGTTCGATCATGGTCCGGTGGCGAAGGTTGACGGTGGAGATTTAAATAGTGGGATGGCATATGAAAGTTGGGCGGAATGCATAGATTCTAATGTGAAACGTTGGAATTTTAACGTAAATCACGAAAGTTTGGACATAGGCGGAAAAGCAAAGAAATAAATGAAAATGTGATGGAATTGGTCATGTGTGGTGGGACCCGGCATGGGCGGAGGGCGATTCATTAGGACAGTCGGATCTCAGGAGGAGATCAACAGCTACGATCCAATCGGAGGGGAGAAATAGGAGGGTTGACACTCCGATGAACGATGGTGCAATTGGTTTATGACCGTCTGATGTTGGACTAACAGACGGTCGAGATTGGATCGGGGAAATCACAATCGCAATGGGCGGAGGAGTGGCATAGAGAAAGTTCCGATTGCGATTGGAGCGGGAGTGTGATTAGCGCCGGGCCATCGGATCCAAGCAATAGATCAACGATGGAGATCGCGGCGGAGGCCTTATAGACCAAAACCCAATCGCATCGGAGTTTTTTGTAAAACAAAGAAATGCGCTTCACCGAGAGTTGCGATTGCGATTTAGCGCTTTGGGTCTTTGCGCCTAATTCTGCCACTAGGTTACGTAAGGAAATGGTTTAAAGGGCTGGTCGGAAGGGGCTTAACCTTAATATAAGGTGGAAAGTGGGTTTTGGCCCATTTTTAGTGCATTTCAAGGCCAATGAAGGGTAACAATAAGGGAAGAAAGAGGGAATTAAACCACACCATGGGTGTGTGTGGGATTTAAAGGGGATTTTGGGAGGATTTTAGAGGGTAAAAGGGGGGATTTAAAAAAGGGGAAAAGGGTAAAATGGGACATTCTGTAGGGATACAAGGGGCAAATGAAGGCCTTTTGGAGCACAATGTTTTGCAATCAGTGGGGCTTTAGAATGAGAATCAGCAGGGGGGAATTTTATCCAAGGATGATGCACGAAAAGGCTTTCAAGGATGATGTGTTTTTCAGGGGAAATGCATTCCTTGAAAGCTCAAAAACAATCTATTCCCCTGCTTGCTTGTCAATAAATTTCTAGGGGGGCTAACAGTGGCTCCACATGGGGATGGCTTCTTCTTGAAGGAGTCAAGAATTCAGAAATGATCTTTGGAGTAGGCCAGATGCCTGCTGCTTGAGCCACCTTTCTTCTTTGGTTTTCAGCTGCCACAATTGTGAAGACATAAATTAGCAGAAACATCACCCAAAAAATCTACCTACCCATCTTACAATCCTAGCATTTTTTCTTCTTCTAGGGTGCATTTGGACTAACAGAACCTTTACATCATTTATTTTATAAACAGAAAATAAACCTATTCTATTTCTACCCTTATCACTCCATGAGACCAGATTATACTGTTGGTCTCATATGTTTCTCTACCTAATCTAACATCTGCTGGGATTAAACTGTCCAGCAGATTTCTTCTCTACATTCTACAACAAAAATTTAAAAACAGTCAAACTAGGATTAGACAGTCTAGTTTGTTGTGGATCCAAGGCATAAAGACAGCTGCACATCGACATAAACTTGCAGAAAATTGCAAACAAAAATTTGAAGGCTTGAAATCTGAAGTTTTGAAGCATCCTTCTTTCCTCTGTGACTCAAGTTTTGAGCTTGTTAGAGTCACTTTCTTTTCTTCATTCAGCTCTGGTTTTGGGCATGTTAGAGATGATTCTTTTTTCTTCTTTGCTGGTCCAGGTTTTGGGCATGTTTGAACCAGCTATATTTACTTCCCTTGGCTCAGGTTTTGATCATATTAGAGCCAATATTTTTACACTTCAGAGGTTCATGTTTTGAGCATGTTTGAACATCTCCTTTCTCTCTATTTTTTTTTTTTTGAAACATTTTCTTTTTCCTTGAAAACAAGACACTGCAATGGTATGTACAATGGAAATGGAAACTGGAAATTTGAAATCAGCAGAGGTAATGTTTGAGCATCATGCCATTGACCAGACCCCCAAACAACTCTGTACCATCTAGTCCTTGTAGAAAAAACACATTTTGACCCACAGTGGCCTAGATGATGTATGGACCTTGCCACAAACTGTCAAATTTGCCGTGCTTTCCTTTGTCCTCTCTCCTTTAGTCCCACTTTAGAACTTTATCTCCGATTTTGAAATCAGAAGCTTTGGTTCTTTTTTCAAACAACTTCTTTATATTTTCCTAAACCTTCATAGCTCTGTTATAGACTTCTTCCCTTGTTTTTTGGAGATGGATCGTTTGGTTTATCCTCCTCACCATGCTGTTTTCTTCTGTCTGAATCTCTTGGACAAGTTTGATCACTGGTACTCCAAGGCTGGTAGGAAACACTGCTTCTATTCCATAGACCAGCTGATATGGTGACATGCCAATGGATTTCTTTGTTGTAAGCCTGTCAGCCCATAGGGCATGCACTAACTTGTTATGCCATGAATTTTTGTTCTCTTCCAGCAACTTTTTGATGATGGTCACCAGGCTCTTGTTTGATGATTCAACTAAGCCATTACATTGTGGGTAATAGGCAGTTGAATGACCGAGTGCTATTTGGTACCTATGACAGAAATCAACCATTTTCTTGGATCCAAAAGCGGCAGCATTATCAGTGATTATTTTCCTTGGGTAGCCAAACCAAGAGAGGATATGACTTTCTAGGAACCTAATGATGACTGAATCTGTGGCATTCCTAGTAGTTATGGCCTCTATCCACTTAGTGAAGTAGTCTGTGGCTGTTAAGATCCATTTGTGTTGTGCAGAAGAAGCCGGGTTAATTTCTCCTATGAAATCTAGGCCCCATTGCATAAAGGGACCTTCAACAGTGATGGGTTGTAGAGGTAAGGGAAGGAGTTTTCTTTTGCCTTCAAAAATCTGGCATTGGTGGCAGGAAATTACCATCTTATGGATGTCATTGAAGAGTGTAGGCCAATAGTAGCCAGCTCTAAGTATTTTGTTTGCAGTGGATTTCCAGTTCAGGTGGCCTCCACACTCTTCTGCATGGAATTATTGTTTAATCCTTTTTGCTTCAGACTCAGGCAAACATTTAAGCAATAGACCCTTTGAATTTTTCCAGTATAAGCATTCATTCATTATGCAATAGCTTTTGGCCTTTAGCTTTAAGAATATGGCCTTGGTCTTTGATAGTTCAGGGGGGGAATTTAGGTGTGTAAGCACATACAGAATGTCAGAATACCAAGGAGAGCTCTGAAACTTCTCCTCAATAGTAGGATCAGGCAATCCCTACTGCTCATCCAAGGCATCTACCATGTTAATGTCAAGGGCTTGTAGATTTGATTCAGCCATTAGTTGAGCTAAGCCCTGACCCTTGATCAGTTTGGTGGGTTTTATATCAAGGTCGTATTCTAAGATCACAGCAATCCATTTGACCCTCTTCCCATCTAGGTCTTGGGACAAGATGTCTTTAACCACTATATTTGGCACATAGACTATGGTGTGGGAATGCAGTATGTACACCCTAAAGTCTTTCAAGGCCTTTACCAAGGTAAAGGCCTGTTTTTCCATAATGTTGTATTTCAAGGGTGCATCCCTTAGTGCTTTGCTGAAGAAAGAAATGGGTTGTTCCATTCCCTCTAGATTTTTCTGTAGTAGAACTGCAGCCACTGTATTCTCAGAGAAAAATGAAAAAATTAGGAAATCCTTTGAGAAATCTGGGTTGATTAGGACAGGAGCCTGGGTGAGTGCAATTTTAACTGATTCAAAAGATTTCTTGGCCTCAACAGTCCATTTAACTCCTACACCTTTCTTCAACATGTTAGTCATATTCCTAAGGTGTTCAGCTAAGTTGGGAATAAACCTCCTGAGGAAATTGATTTTCCCAATGAAGGACTGTAACTCCTTGATGTTTCTTGGGTGTGTGATTTGTAGTATTCCCTCAACTCTCTGTGGGTCTATCCTAATCCCCTTCTCAGATATGATGTGGCCAAGAATTTTTCCTTCTTGTAGCCCAAATATAGTCTTTTTAGGATTCAATGACAGACCGAACCTTCTACATTTTTCAAACACTTTTCTCAGGTGTTCTAGGTGTTCTTCCTTAGTCTTGGAATAGACTGTTATGTCATCCAGACATATGACAATGAAGTGTCCTATTTCATCTGAAAAATCTATGTCCATCGCTCTTTGGAAGGTTGCACCAGCGTTCATCAGTCCAAAAGGCATCTTTACATACATAAAAGTGCCCCATGGAGTGGTAAAAGCTGTCTTGAGTTGGTCTTCCGGGAGTACTAAAACTTGGTTGTAACTTGAAAAACCATCTAGCAGGGAGATCCGTTTTGAGCCTACTACCCTTTGAAGGATGTGTTCCATTTTTGGCAAAGGGTAATTGTATTTGAGTGAGGCTCTATTAGGATTCTTGAAATCAATACACAGCCTGATCTCCCCTGTTTTATTTCTCGCAGCCACTAGGTTTGATACCCAATCAGAGAACCTCACAGGCACAATTATGCCTACCTTATACATCTTCTTAATCTCCTTTTCCACTGCAGGCAATTGTTTTGGGTTTATTCTGTGAATTTTTTTTCTGAAGGGTTTTTGATTCTCTTTCAAAGGTATTTTGTGTTGTATGATGTTTGTGTCATAGGCCCTTAAGTCCTTATAACTCCAAGCAAACACATCAATGAATTCCTTGAATAGGTCAATGTATTTATTTTTCATGTTTGCAGGCAGGGACTTAGCCAATTTGATCATCTTAGGTTTATCTTCAGTGCCTATGTTGCATTCCTCCACCTCAGAATCTGAGTGTTCTATAGTGGGCTTAATTTCTACATCATCAAAGTCAAAAAGGTCCTCTAAAGGTGCCAGACCTCGAGGTATGTTATTATCTTTGGCTTGCAGCACCTCTACTTCTTCACTATCTGCATTTTCACATTTTTTGTTTGGGTTTCCAATCTGTTCATTCAAGGTGTTTATTTCTATGTTACAGGGTGGTTCTTCCTCATCTGAGGACTCTTCACTTAGGTAGCTACTGTTAGATTTAGAATCTGAATAAGAAAATTCAAACTCATGTCTGCCTACCAGGAAATCTTCAATCTATTTATCGCCCTCAAAGACCTGCCAATATTTTTCATTGTCTGGCACTGCAGGTCTGAATTTGGTCTGAATGATGATCTGTTGGTCACTGGGAGGCTTATGATATGAACTAGCCATGTAGGCTAGTCCATTTGAAATTTCATTTTGACCTCTAGGGACGAACACCAGATCGTATTCTACAAAGGTTTTCAATATATCCATAGCGTCATTCCTGTACACTCTCAGCCTAAGATGTTTCATTGTGTGTTCACCATTCACTTGTTTAATGATCAACTCAAAGTCCCCATGCACAGCTATCCTACGGGCTCCTAGTTTTTTCAACAAATTTAGGCCTAGGATAAGAGCCTCATACTTTGCAATATTGTTTGTGCATTTGAAGTGTAGGTTACAGGAATGGCTCTCTGCGTAGTCACTCTCTGTGTTATTTATCCAAACTCTTGCTCCAGCAGTTCTCCTGTTGCATGACCCATCAAAATTCATTTCCCATAAAGGTTCGTTCTCGGGTTTACCCTTGTTTCGTTCTTGGTGTGGTGTATGAGCTTGCGGAGAGTGACTAATCAGTTGACTGCAATCTATTTTTGGTTTACTCTGAGTTTTTGTTTCAGTTCACTGTTCAAAATTTTCTACGTCTTTCTCCTCTGATTCTAGAGTAGCCGTTATGTTAAAGTCCATAGGCTCTGCTTCATTGTGCGTATCTTTTTTTTTGCATCCTGACTCCTCCAAAGATTCATCATTGCAAAGAATGAAGGAGTCAAGATCTGTGTGTACAGAGTATAAAGGGGAATTTTCAGGCTTTTCGGGGCTACTGACCAAGAATTTCATTTGTGCTTCTCTATACAGTCTTCTAAGTTGGCTAAAAACAGGGATTATGGCATATGCCCCATCCATCTGCATCGTACCCTACAACTTGGCTCCCCATGACCTTGACAATAGCATACTGTACTTAGGTGGCACATCTGCCACCACAACATCCATGACCATACATTTTGCTGGAATCTGGGTAAGGCTTACACACAGGGCTTTGATTAGGCCCAGACATTTTACTCTGCTAGAGTCAAATGAATATAAATCTTTATAGGGGCGGGTTATCTCTAGGCCCAACTTTTCCATAACCACCTTAGGCATTAAGTTGTGAGATGCCCCAGAATCATGCATTGCGTTGTGAAGGATCTTGTCATGGATATTAAGACTGATATAAAAAGGGGGCACTACCCCTTCCTGAAACTTTCCTTTAATATTTGGACCAAACAGAAGGGTTGGTTGATCATCACTCATATTTACAGTGTCACTGTTCTCGCATAAATTTAATGCTTTCAAAATTTGGCCTTTATATACATCCTGAGTGGCCAGCTCAGAGAGTGGGATAGAGATTTTAATTTTTTCAATCTCACTCTCCAAATTGAAAGTGGACTGACTCTTTGGAATGTTCAACTCTGTTTTGCTAGCCACCACCTTGGTGGCAGAATCAGTGGGTTGATTCTCACTATGCACAGTGTTAGAAACTGTTTTATCAGGAGCACTAACTACAGTGCTAGTGCTACTAGATGGTTGACTTTGTTTATCAATGATTTGGTTGTCTTTTTCTTTGTTTTTTCCAGAACTCTCAGCTGCTGATCTGTTACTTTCAGCAGTTGCTTTAGAAAATTTCTCAGGCTTTTTCTTGATGTTAACCTTAGAAGCTTTGGGTTTGGGATTATCTAGGCTTTTCTTGCTCCTAAGTTCATACTGTTCTCTGACCTGCATGATGGCATCTTCAAATCCAAGTCTGTAATCCTCAGATTCTAATCTTTCCTCATCCCAGCATGAGGATGAGGGCTGATCTTCTTCTGTGGAACAGTTGTGGATTGAATATTCTATTTCAAACATGTTTATTAATCTCCCCTCGGACTCTTCTATGATTCCCTCGTCTTCGTCAAGGAAGTTTTCTTGAAATGGGGGAATAACTTGTTGATCTGACTCTCTTTATCTGTTGGGAGTGGTGTTGTTTCTTCTGAAGTTCTAGTTCTGGTTATGAATTTGGTTTCTGTTTTGATTGCTAACTATGACAACCATTTTTTCCATCATTTGTTGTAGCTTTTCCATGTTTTTGGATATGCGGTCATAATTGGGGTCATATGTGGAAGCTACATTGTCATCTCTATATGTCACCCTTTTCTCAGCTCTCAATCTTGCTTTCTTCTCAATCAGATTAGCCTCTACACTCGTTGCTCCCCTTTTCATGTCTTCCAATGTGTTGTAATCCCTCTCCCTAAGTTGGTAGGCCATATAAGCATCCAAGCCTTCAGGGTATTTCACTAGGACCATACCTTAGGGAGGTTTCATGTGTGGGGGAAGGGCGTTATAAATGCTGTTAAACCTTGTAGAGTAGTCCTGGACACTCTCTCGACGTTTCTCTTAAGATTCTTGTATTCTGCTAAGATTTGGAGAAGGTTGGCCTTAACTTCCCATTTGTTTATGAAGGTCTGATATAAAGCTGGGAGGTCTTGGATACTATTAGGAGGTGGGCCTTTGAACCATTTCTTCACATCACCTCCTAAGCTCTGGCAAAGATTCTCATTTTGACTGTATCATCATCTATTTCCATATAGTCAAAAGAATCTTCTATCCTATATACATGGTGCTGAGCTGTGGTGGACTCTTTTGCAGTGAAGTGTGGGATCTTTGATTGATAATCATTGGGTAAGGGTACTAGAGGCTGGGGTAAAACCAGAGGGGCATACCAGGCTACCATGATGATGTTTTGATGAGGTAAAGGGTCAACTTGAGCAGCTGGTATATGGATGGCAAGGATATTATGACTAGTAGAAGACTGTTGAGCAGATTTAGGGTGGCAGAGCCCCAAATTTTGCAAGAAGAGAATATCATGGGGTGTAGATGGGGGGTCTCTCTGTCCCTAATGTGCTGACCACTATGAGATGGTGAACCGGGAAATTCAAGGTCTGGCTGGTCTAGAACACTGACTGACCTAGTTCTTGGTAAACTGTTTTGAGCGCCTAGGTCAAAAAATGGGTCTGATAGAGCTGTAAAGTCTTCTGGTGTAGAGTTAGCTCTATGGATGTGGCTAGAAATAGTTGGTTGTTTAGGTGTAGGAGATCTCTTGAGGATGTTATCAGGGTTGTAAACTATTTCAGGTGGTTTTGGATTAGGATAGGCTCTTGTGTGAATGGTTCTTAGAGCCAGAATGTTGTTTTCAACAAGGGAGCCTAACCCTGATTGTAACTTTTACTGTGGCTGATGTTGTAATGGAGGCTGGTCTCCCAATGGAGTCTTATGTGAACCAAGATAATCAGCAGGCCTACTGATCACCAGTGGAGTCTTATGATCTTTAAGGAGCTATGGAGTCGCTAGGTGGAAGGTTTAGGATGCTTCTGAAGGGTACACTGTCCACCACAGTGCTTTTGAGATGTCCCTTTTCAGGGATATCTTCAAAACACAGCAAAATCTAACCAGAGATCGACTGGTAGGGCTTTTACCATATATGTCACCTCTGAAAAGAGTGTGAGATATGGAGGCTACCTGGCCCTTTCCAGACTTTGTCTAAGAGTGTGGGTGAAACACAAAAAATGGTGTATAAAGTGAAGTGCAAATGGAAGTGTTTCACTACCAACCTGACCAGAGTTTCTAGGTTTCTGAGGTTCCTATGATGTAGTAAGATGAAAAACATTCAGAATTCCCCAGCGGAGTTGCCATTATGTTGGGGTTCCCATGTTTTGGCAAGGTTGGAAATACCAAAAGATGAGACAACATCAAACCACTTTCAGACCTCAGGATCTATCCCTCCTGGGTCCAGAGAGGGATCTCTCTATATAAGCAAAGGTTTTATGTCTTTGAAGCTCAGTGTTAAGATATTAGGCTAGTTATAAGGCTTGGGGTTTGTTTGTTTGGTTGTTGGTTACCAGGAAAGAAGGGTTTAATATAAGACAAGGGTGAGCAAAGAGGATTTTAGGCAAAGGAGGGATGCTTTTGTAGAACATAAAGACCATTGGGCTATGGAGTTAGGAAAGGGTTTACTTGCTATTCAACATGCAGGCTTTCAGTTGGGCTAGTCATCTAAAGCATTGAATCTTAAAGATGATAGTGTGGCATGAAATGGTAAGAGAGAAGGTGAAAGCAAGGAAACCTCCAAGGTGACCCTTAGAAATCAGATCCAGGGACAAGACATGCCATTGGACACCTGTGATCTAAAAACCAAAGGCTAACTCTTCAAACAAGAAACATTAAAGGTTTAGAACACAAAGTTGAAGACCTGAGATCAGAGAGAGAATTTGAACTCTCAATGCTTCGGCCTCAAGCTGGAGGGATATTATAAAGGTTCAATTAATTGAAAAGGATCCTAGTGAGATAGAGACAGGGTTCTAGACCTCCCAGTGTTCCCAATTCATTCACTTAAATCCTAACAAGAACATTTAAGAACAGATACATTAATTCATACATCAGCTAGCAGGCAATGACATCCACTACACTGGTTAAATTAAAAGAATTCAACCCTTAGATAACACATTCATTAGAAAACATTGAAAGCAAGGAGAGCAGAAACATAGGGTACCTAACAAGGGTAAATCCTATGCCAGATTTTTGATGCGAGCCAGTAGAAATGAAATGAAATGAATTGCAAGTTTAAAAACAAATACAGAGATAGAAAACATCACCACTGATTTAGATAAAGATCCAAAGAAATGTGCTTGTCATATTAAAGAGCAATACCAGTCAAGTACAACATTACCAATAGCTGGATATTCAGTCTGAAAACATCTTCCTTAGCCTATCTTACAACTTTACACAGAGACTATGTCTCAAAAGAAACAGCTTGCAATTCACTGATAACTGATCAACAACCTTTACAATGAGTTCCTTCATGTATTTTATAGCTGAAGAGAGCATAGGAGGTAGGTGAAAAACTAAATGAAGCATTAAACTTAGGAAAGAAAGAGGGCCGAGGCCCATTCTATTTTAATTTCTGTGCATTTATCTCTAGTACTCTTTGGATGAAAGAGTGGTCTTCGTCAGGCTTCCATTTACTCCAGGTATGTATTTGATGCACCTGCTGTAGCACTCTGGTGAATTAAAAAGATAGAATAATGATGCTAGGGCCTTCCATACCATGTAGCAAATGTTTCTGATAGCATAGGATTGTTGTCAGGGCTAGAAATTCCTCAGGAACACGGTATGGAATGGAGATAGTATGGGCACCCCGTCCTTTATGGAAAGAACAATTTGTTGATGTGAAACCCTGATAGCATTATTTTCTGCATGCTGGGCCTTCCATGTGATCCACGATGTCTTTGATTTGGTATTCTGCCTTTAAATCATTGTATTAAGGCTCAAAATATTCAATGACAGGCCCTAAACACTCTATTTTCCCACTGATACTCTTTGCTACTTCCACGTTTGCCTCTGACTGCGAAATCTTTGCTTTAATGGCTCTGGGGAAGATTTTACAGAGTTTAAACTCTGTTCTTTTAATGCGAGCCCTGTCATAACGTCTTCTCAGACCTTTCTTCATGCTTTCAGCTCCTGAAAATGGTCCTTTCCTGTGTTCTCTGTAACTGTAACAGAGATTGTGAATCATGGCAGTTTTTTGCCGCTCGTACCCTAAAAAGCACACAAACACGTTAAGAAATCATGCATGGGAAGGGTCGATGTAGCGGGGATGATGAAAAAGGCCGTGCAGACTAGTGAAAAATATGAAGCAATGGTGGGAAATGCAGTAATATGGTGTAAACTACGACTGATAGGGTTTCGGTGGAGAAATGCGCGTGGGCCATTCGATCATGGTTCGGTGGTGAAGGTCGAAGGTGGAGATTTAAACAGTGGGATGGCCTATGAAAGTTGGGCGGAATGCATATATTCTAATGTGAAACATTGGAATTTTAACATAAATCATGAAAGTTTGGACATAGACGGAAATGCAAAGAAATAAATGAAAATGTGATGGAATTGGTCATGTGTGGTGGGACCCAGCATGGGCAGAGGGCAATTCATTAGGACCATCGGATCTCAGGAGGAGATCGATGGCTACGATCCAATCAGAGGAGAGAAATATGAGGGTTGACACTCCGATGAACGATGGTGCGATTGGTTTATGACCGTCAGATCTTGGATTAACGAACGGTCAAGATTGGATCGGGGCAATCGCAATCGCAATGGGCAGAGGAGTGGCACAACAAAAGTTTCGATTGCGATCGGAGCGGGAGTGTGATTAGCGCCGAGCCGTCAGATCCAAGCGATAGATCAACGGTGGAGATCACGGCGGAGGCCTTATAGACCAAAACCCAATCACATCGGAGTTTTTCGTAAAACAAAGAAATGCGTTTCACCGAGAGTTGCGATTGCGATTTAGCGCTTTGGGTCTTTGCGCCTGGTTCTGGCACTGGGTTACGTAGGGAAATGGTTTAAAGGGCTGGTCAGAAGGGGCTTAACCTTAATATAAGGTGGAAAGTGGGTTTTGGCCCGTTTTTAGTGCATTTCAAGGCCAATGAAGGGTAACGATAAGGGAAGAAAGGGGGAATTAAACCACACCAGGGGTGTGTGTGGGATTTAAAGGGGATTTTGGGAGGATTTTAGAGGGTAAAATGGGGACTTTAAAAAAGGGGAAAAAGGGTAAAATGGGACATTCTGCAGGGATACAAGGGGCAAATGAAGGCCTTTTGGAGCACAATGTTTTGCAATCGGTGGGGCTTTAGAATGGGAATCAACAGGGGGGAATTTTATCCAAGGACGATGCACAAAGAGGCTTTCAAGGATGATGTGTTTTTCAAGGGAAGTGCATTCCTTGAAAGCTCAAAAACAATCTAGCCCCCTGCTTGCTTGTCAAGAAATTTCTAGGGGGGCTAACATAGCGCAAGAAAGGCTTTGGAGCGGAATAATTTGAAAAGTGCGATGATGAAGATGCGATGGAGAAAAAGTTGGGATATGTGATATGCGATATCGCAATCGGCAGAAAGAGTGGTAAGTATTAATGAAAATAAACTAAATGGTGCGAAGTGAGAAATGTGATGGGTGATGTGGCGGTGGGACTGGAGGCAGAGCATGATCATAATATCGCAATCAACGGATTAGAGTGGTAAGTCTTAAAAGAAAAGGGTGAATGTTGCGAAGTGCGATTTGTGGTGGGTGACATGGTGGTGGGACCGGCGACAGAGCACGATTGCAATATCGTAATCAGCGGATTGGAGTGGTAAGTCTTAAAGAAAAAGGGTAAATATTGCAAAGTGCGATTTGTGATGCGGCATAGTTATCACATTAGTGGAATGAGCGGTAAGTGTTAAAAGAGAAAGGGAAATCAGTGTGATTTGCAATTTCGCAATATAGAAATATGTTAGTGTCAGTCTTTGCAACCTTCCTCCAGTGATCAAACATGCTCTTACAAAGTGATTTTAAGGTGTTAAGGTCAAATTTTGTCATTTCAGTGAGTTTTCAAGTAAAATTTGGTCACTAGGTATGAGGTCTAGGGTTTTCTTTTACTCCTGTCAAGGTTGTCCAAATGTCGGTCCATGTCACCATTCAGCTGAGTGTACCATCATTCAGAGATTTTCATCATCATTTCAAGTTCCACTGGGTCATTTTACACCTTGTTCATGCTTCAGTTGTGCCTAGGTAAGGTTCATTTCCCTCTATTAGGGTTTTGGAGGTAATTTCTCTTGGATGGTCAAATCATCAGAAAAAATTGTATCCTGATGTTAATACACCTTCCCCTATCCTTAATGTACATTATTAAACACTTCCCATCACTGAGATCCCCCAAATTCCTCACTTTCACACAAACCCTAGTTTCTTGCTACAACTTGGCAATTTTCTAGGCTAGGCCCGTGTTTTGCCCTTTTGGACCCCTTCCCCTTACTCAATCTCTGAAATTCCACTTTCCCCTGTTTCCTAGCATCCCTCCCTACTTCCCAAAATTTTCTCAAGAATTTAGAAGCCCCTTATCCCCTTCATTTCGCTTCATTTTGACAAATCCCTTGTTCCACACATCGGGATAGGTTTTACTCCAATGATGTTACTGAGCAATAAAATATGAATTTCGGAAAAATGAGAGAGGTTTTTGTCCAAGATAGGCCAAGGAAGAAAAACCTCTTTCACGTTTTACACAGGTGTGATGTTTTTATAGAAATGTCAAAAATACAGTTGCCTCAGGAGAATTGATGCACCTCTAAAGTGACCTTTGGAAAATCAATATTTCTCCTAGCTTGGTTGGACAAATGACTTGCCTAATTGGTCAAATGATAGATAGACATAAAGATATTTCCAATGAGCTATCATGAGCTCAATTTGGAGTTGAGGAAGACCTTCAAAGGTTGACTGCAACAGCACTCTGCCTTGAGGCAACCTCATTTTGCACATTTTGACCAGTCTTGGGAGATTTGATTTTTGACAAGGTAAATGAACTTCAAATTGAAAAATTCCACTTGGGTTGGAAATTAGACTCAATAATATTTCCAACGAGCTATCCCGCGCCCAATTTGGACACCGGGAAGGTCTCCAAATTCCTCCTGCAAAAAGGCGCTACGCATTGAGATGGCGCTACGCATTGGGCAGTGGTTTGCAGTGTAATTTTGTAACTGGCGCTACACATTGAGATGGCGCTATGCATTGGGCTAAAAAGCCTGAAATCCATTCAAATAATCCACCAAAGCTCTCAAATTTCTAAATTTTTCATTTCCCAAGTAAGTTAACATCCCTCCATGACCAATGAATGAATTTCTCTTGGTGCTTATGGTGATTTAATAAGAAAAAATCAAAACCCTACCTCTTTACATTTCTTGCCAAAAGCAGTTGCATAGGGTTTATGAGTTCTATTTCTTACGGCAAATTCCACTCCTAGTTATATCTCACTCCCTTACTCCTTTATTCCTTCATTTTTCCCTTTCGTTACATTTTCATCTACCCATTCCACATTTCCCATATCCCTAATCAACCAACCCTAAATCCCTAATCCCAATATCCCAAACCCTAGTCAAATATCCCCAAAACACTAATTTCCATCCCAAACCCTAGATTTCATCCCCTAAACCCTTTCCTTCCCTAAAATCCTATATCTAGCATCAAATCCTCCCCTCATTAGTCCCACTCATCCATGGCGCTCAAAAACATGAAGGCAAAACCGGCAAGCTGCCAAGAGGAGGAAAATCAAATTGACCACATTTGAGCGAAATATTGAGGTTGATCGAGAGAATTGGCTTGAGAGGGTCAATATTCATTTGGAGAAGCTTTTGGAGAAGGCCAACAAGGAAAATAACATGCTCAAGCACATGAATAATCATTATTGGGCGAGGAATCATGTTTGCAAGGCGCGAATCAAGATCCTGAAGGCAAAGTTAAAGAGGGCATTAAAGCGTCGCAAAAGGCATGATAGAATCCAAATTTTGGAAAAATATTATTTGGCTTAGAATAGCGCTTGATGGTGGACATTCAGCCCAATTTTCAAGAAATTTGGGAAACTTTTTGTCAATTTTTATTTTTTTTGGCCTTAACACAGATTTTCCTGCCCGACGCGTAGCACCACTTGGCGCGCGCTTATAATTGGAAGCTCCTCTTGAATAAAAATTTGTATTTCTAGATTTTTCATCAAAATTTATGCATTCCTACCCATTACCTAAATATTTTGACAAGTTTTGGGTTGTCTGAAGGGTCAAAAACACCTTAAAAATGGCCTTTCTGCCACGTTTTGGACACACAGGAAGCAGTGTTGGGAAAACTCATTTTTGGAGGGGAAAATAGCAACCAAATTTATAAATTCCACTTGTGTTGGAAAGTAGACAGGTATATATTTCCAACGAGCTATCCTGCACTCAATTTGGACTCCGGGAAGGCCCTCAAAATCAACTCCAAAGTGGCGCGACGCATAGAGATTTCAGGCGCGGCGCATTGGGAATTTTGGCCTAGTTTTCACTCAGTAACTCAGTTTTTCGCCTAGTTTTGGCCAGTTTGACTTTTTTATCTTCAAATTTATAGCTCTTGATGTAACTTGATGTAATTTCATGGTTTTGATGTAATTTTGACTAATTTTTACTCATGTAAGTAGATTCATTCACCAAAAAGTGAATTGTAACTGAATGAATCAGTTTCCTATCTTATAGAGGCAAGCTGTTCCACTGCCTATTTTCCGGTTCTTAGTTTAGATCTTGTTGAAACAGCTTCTAAACTTGTGAGCTCGACCCCTAGAGGCTGGGATGAGTTTTTGGTTACTTATATCTTGTAATTTTTCAGTCATTAGCATAGGTTGGCCACTTGGGATTGCTTTGAGCTTCATTGTACATTTCATCTCTGCATTTTGGCAAAGGAATAGACCAAGGTTTGCAGCACTCTTTGGGATCCATGTGGCTCTTTGATTTGATGATTTCTTTCTCTCTGTGATTGTAAGTTTACTGATGCTTTATGTGTATCATCTTCCTTCTCATTTCTTTTTAAGTTAAACAAACAAGTAATAAAGGTGGAATTCATTAGATTTGCAGTGCTCTACCTTGAGTTTTGTTTAATTTTCCATGTTTTCAACTATGAAGAGGATTCCTGAAAGCCTCTTGCCCTCTTCAACTCCTCACCAGTCTGAGATATCCATTTCATTCAAATTTGAAGCATCAAAACATTTTCCTTTCTTGCCCCATTTAGCCCTCTGCAAAACTGATCATTTCCCGGACCCAAAATCTACGTTTCCCTTTGATCCAACAAACACCTTCCAAAATCAAATCAAACTCCTTTACACATATAACTAGCCTAAAATCAGCCTTTATTTTAAGTCATCTCAAGCCTTACTGATTATTTTTGTTGAGATTGACCCAGAGAGAGCCCTCTCCTAATCTGGTAGGGCTAGCTGCCAGATTAAGCGTGGTTTGATGTTACCCTAGACTCTGCCTTCCTTTAGCCTGAGGTAGATTTAGGCAATAACATAGTGGTGACCATACTGGGGAAGAAAAGTTTGTTGTTTGCTTTATAAACTACAGACGGAGCCTGAAGTTAGCCAGGTAGCCTTCGAAATGCTCTTGCTTTGCATTAGCGAAAGTAGATGAATGCTGCTTCAGTCAATCTCCAGTCTAGTTTATGAAATGAACATATGGTTTCCTTAGTAAGATCTAATAAAGTTCAGATCTGATTGTTGATGGTGGGCAATGATCAGACACCGCAAGGCTGAAATCATTCACCTGGCGACTCTAAATCAGTTTCGAGATCAGATCCAAGGACTCCACTGGAGGATGAACCTGATTAGCAGAAACATGAAAGGACAATATGGAAAGATCAGGTATTCAAGTTGGAATTTCATCCAAGACATTTTGTTCTTTGTCATAAATTATTTCTTCTATTTTCCCGAGAATTTCAAGAAGGCTTTACAAAGAATATTGTATTTGAGAAAATATCCTCAGCCTGCAGTTGACTCCTTCCCTTTGAAGTCTGTAAATACCAAATATTTGCATGCTTTTGAGCTTGATCAAGTCCTTTCTTCCGAATCTTGTGATGACCATCTTCAAACTGATGAACCTCAAGAGACCAAGACTGATTCTATACCTTCTTTGCATACCCCTATACCTTGTAAAATTCTAGATCGATACAAGCCTCTGATTTTACCTCCTATATCCCATGCTTTCCCTAAAAATCATGACCTATATCTACCAAGATTTGATGGTGAACACGACAGAATCACTGCTGAGAGACATGTTCTGAATTTTGAGTCTTTTCTTGAACTTTTTGAATTTGATGAAGAGGATGTCAGTATTAGGCTTTTTTCTCTTTCTTTTCAAGGCCAAGTCAAGAGTTGGTTCAAAACCCTGCCTGATGCGAGCATCTCAGATTTACAGCAGTTCGTCAAAGTTTTCCTCGACAGGTGGGTGATCAGACAGAACCCATTCTTGATTATAGAAGAGTATAACCAGCTGAAAAGATAGCCAAGGGAGACAGTACAACAGTTTTCTACCAGATTTAACCAAGTATATTTTTCGATGCCAGTTGATATAAAACCTCCTCCTAGATATTCTCTCTTGCACTACCCGGGTGCCTTTGATCCAGAAATGGAGTTTCAGCTGAGAGAAATGAATCTTGAAACACTTGAAGAGATGCAGAACAGTGTAGTAAATGTAGAGGCTCATTTGTGGATCCGAAGGGCAAAGTTGAAGGAAGAAGAGATGAAAAACATAGATCCAAAGGAATCGACATCTCTAGAGGTAAAGCTTGACATTTTGGTAAGTGCAATGGAAGAGATGATGCAAAAGATCACCACAAGGAATGAGTATAATGTTCAAGCCCATGGCTTGCTGATTGAAGAAGAACAAGTTGTTGATCCAAAACATTTTGTTTCTTATCCCAGTTGTCATAGATCTGATAACGATTGTTTTGTAGATCATCTTGGAGAAGAGAGATCTGTTGATTTGACATGTATGCTTGATGATGTGTTTTATACTGATGATTTGCCTCAGTTTGATCAGTATGATGATGATTATGTTCTCCAAACAGAAGCTAATCTTGCAGAAAAATCAGTAGCTAGTTTGTGGAAGGAGGAAGTTCACTTTCAGCAGCTGGAGTACAATGATCAACCGATGCATATCAGCTATGACAATGACGAGGAAAGTGCAGCAAATTTTGAAGTAAGTGAAGGATCTTTGCCTTTTTTTTTGACTCGTTTCAGTTCATCAGAGACAACTTCCATGCAATCAGAAATCAACTGTCAACAAGTCTTGATTTGGACCATCTTGAGGGCAATAAAAACCTTGTTCAAGACTTCCCATATCCAAATTTGCAGCCTCCGAATGCCATTGATTTTCAAGTTGCAGATGAAGACTTGGAAGCTGGCACATACGATCAAATGATACAAGATGATTCCGTACCATTTTGTTTTGAATCATTTCAGTTTTTGAAGGATAAATTGCATAGTAAATCTTCAAATGAGCAGCTTGTAGGAAATCATGTAATCTCATCGGAACCAATAGAAAATGGGTTGCAGCATTCTTTTCAGTCTTTTCAAGTTTTTCATGATCCAATAGTTGATGTGCTGGATGATTTCTGCAATCAAAGTCCTTCTCCATTGACTATATGTAAGCTTGAAACGTGTACTGATACAAACTCGATCCAGCAGCTGGTATCTTTGTCATTTTCAGCAGGAGCCTCATCACAAAGCTCAAAAAAAATTTTGCATTCATGGTATGAGAAGAAGAGAAGTAATCCATTGGATGAGCTAAGTCCCAGTGTGCATGAACTTCAAGATCCTTATGCAGTGTTTTTGGAGGTGGATAGAGAATCCATAGTATTCAACGGATCTGTTCACAAGTTTTCATGGGAGTTGCCTTTTGGTAGTTCTCTCTTGTTGTTCATAAGCGAGCACTTGCGGAGAATTCAAACAGCAGCCGGAATCCTTACCTGGTTTCATTGGTTGTTTCATTTCACTTGATCAGGTGATGAATGGAACAACTAGAGTAGGTTGTATTGAATAAGCTTCATATTGAGCATATTTTCTAGTTTGTCTATTGTGTTTAAGTATTGAGTCAATTTTTAGTTGAGTGAGTGTCAATTTGTGTCATCAAGTCATCAGTTTTCAATCATGCATTTCAGCTTGAGTTTTTGACTCCATTGCCCAATGGATGAAGGCATTATCTGCTTTCCAAAGATCTGTAGTTCTCGGCACCTCCAAGGAGCTACCATCCCCATTGGAGCCAACGTTAGTGTCAGTCTTTGCAGCCTTCCTCCAGTGATCAAACATGCTCTTACAAAGTGATTTTAAGGTGTTAAGGTCAAATTTTGTCATTTCAGTGAGTCTTCAAGTAAAATTTGGTCACTAGGCATTAGGTCTAGGGTTTGCTTTTACTCCTGTCAAATTTGTCCAAATTTCGGTCCATGTCACCATTCAGTTGAGTGTACCATCATTCAGAGGTTTTCATCATCATGTCAAGTTCCACTGGGTCATTTTACACCTTGTTCATGCTTCAGTTGTGCCTAGGTAAGGTTCATTTCCCTCTCCTAGGGTTTTGGAGGTAATTTCTCTTGTATGGTCAAATCATCAGAAAAACTTGTATCCTGATGTTCATACACCTTCCCCTATCCTTAATGTACATTATTAAACACTTCCCATCACTGAGATCCCCAAAATTCCTCATTTTCACACAAACCCTAGTTTCTTGCTACAACTTGGCAATTTTCTAGGCTAGGCCTGTGTTTTTCCCTTTTGGAACCCTTCCCCTCTCTCAATCTCTGAAAGTCCACTTTCCCCTACTTCCTAACATCCCTCCCTACTTCCCAAAATTTTCTCAAGAATTTAGAAGCCCCTTATCCCCTTCATTTCGCTTCATTTCGACAAATCCCTTGTTCCACACATCGGGATAGGTTTTACTCCAATGATTTTCCTGAGAAATAAAAGATGAATTTGGGAAAAATGAGAGAGGTTTTTGTCCAAACTAGGCCAAGGAAGAGAAACCTCCTTCAATTTTTACACAGGTGTCATATTTTTATAGAAATTTCAAAAATACAGTTGCCTCAGGAGAATTGATGCACCTCTGCAGTGACCTTGGGAAAATCAAGATTTATCCTAGCTTGGTTGGCCAAATGACTTTCTTGATGAGTCAAATGATAGTTCGACACACAAATATTTCCAATTAGCTATCATAAGCTCAATTTGGAGTTGAGGAAGACTTTCAAAAGTTGACTGCAACAGCACTCTGCCTTGAGGCAGCCTCATTTTGCACATTTTGACCAGTCTTGGGAGATTTGATTTTTGACAAAGCAAATGAACTCCAAATTGAAAAATTACACTTTGGTTGGAAATTAGACTCAATAATATTTCCAAAGAGCTATTCCTCTCTCAATTTTGACACCGAGAAGGTCTCCAAAAGCCTCCTGCAAAAAGGCGCTACACATTGGGCAGTGGTTTGCAGTGTAATTTTGTAACTGGCGCTACGCATTGAGATGGAACTATGCATTGGGCTAAAAAGCCTGAAATCCATTCAAATATTCCACCAAAGCTCTAAAATTGCTAAATTTTTCATTTCCCAAGTAATTTAACATCCCTTCATGACCAATGAATGAATTTCTCTTGGTGCTTATGGTGATTTAATGAGAAAAAATCAAAACCCTACCTCTTTACATTTCTTGCCAAAAGCAGTTGCATAGGGTTTATGAGTTCTATTTTTTACTGAAAATTCCACTCCTATCTATCTCTCACTCCTTTACTCCTTTATTCCTTCATTTTTACCTTTCGTTACATTCTCATCTACCCATTCCACATTTCCCATATCCCTAATCAACTAACCCTAAATCCCTAATCCCACTATCCCAAACCCTAGTCAAATATCCACAAAACACTAATTGCCATCCCAAAACCTAGATGTCATCCCCTAAACCCTTTCCTTCCCTAAAATACTACAGCTAGCATCAAATCCTCCCCTCATCCGTCCCACTCATCCATGGCGCTCAAAAGCATGAAGGCAAAACTGACAAGCTGTCAAGAGGAGGAAAATCAAATTGACCACATTTGAGCGAGAGATTGAGGCTGATCGAGAGACTTGGCTTGAGAGGGTCAATATTCATTTGGAGAAGCTGTTGGAGAAGGCCAACAATGAAAATAACATGCTTAGGCACATGAAGAATCATTATTGGGCGAGGAATCATGTTTGCAAGGCGCGAATCAAGATCCTGAAGGCAAAGTTAAAGAGGGCACTAAAGCATCGCAAAAGGCATGATAGACTCCAAATTTTGGCCGAAGCTTCTTTGGCTCAGCATAGCGCTTGATGGTGGACATTCAGCCCAATTTTCAAGAAATTTGGGAAACTTTTTGTCAATTTTTATTTTTTTTGGCCTTAACACAGATTTTCCTGACCAACGCATAGCGCCACTTGGCGCGCGCTTATAATTGGAAGCTCCTCTTGAAGAAAAAATTGTATTTATAGATTTTTCATCAAAATTTATGCATGCCTGCCCATTACCTAAATATTTTGACAAGTTTTGGGTTTCCTGAAGGGTCAAAAACACCTTAAAAATGGCCTTTCTGCCACTTTTTGGACACATAGGAAGCAATGTTGGGAAAACTCATTTTTGGAGGGGAAAATGGCAACCAAATTCAGAAATTCCACTTGTGTTGGAAATTAGATAGGCAGATCTTTCCAAAAAGCTATCCTGCACTCAATTTGGACTCCAGGAAGTCCCTCAAAATCAAATCCAAAGTAGCGCGACGCATAGAGATTTCAGGCATAGCGCATTGGGAATTTTGGCCTAGTTTTCACTCAGTAACTCAGTTTTTCGCCTATTTTTGGCCAGCTTGAATTTTTTACCTTCAAATGTATAACTCTTGATGTAAATTGATGTAATTTCATGGTTTTGATGTAATTTTGACTAATTTTCACTCATGTAAATAGATTCATTCACCAAAAAGTGAATTGTAACTGAATGAATCAGTTTCCTATCTTATAGAGGCAAGCTGTTCCACTGCCTATTTTCCTGTTCTTAGTTTAGATCTTGTTGAAACAGCTCCTAAAATTGTGATCTCGACCCCTAGAGGCATGGATGAGTTTTTGGTTGCTTATATCTTGTAATTTTTCAGTCATTAGCATAGGTTGGACACTTGGGATTGCTTTGAGCTTCATTGTACATTTCATCTCTGCATTTTGGCAAAGGAATAGACCAGGGTTTGCAACACTCTTTGGGATCCATGTGGATCTTTGCTTTGATGATGTATTTCTCTCTGTGATTTTAATTTTATTGATGCTTTATGTGTATCATCTTCCTTCTCATTTCTTCTTAAGTTAAACAAACAAGTAATAAAGGTGGAATTCATTAGATTTGCAGTGCTCTACCTTGAGTTTTGTTTAATTTTCCATGTTTTCAACTGTCTTAAGAGGATTCCTGAAAGCCTCTTGCCCTCTTCCAATCCTCACCGGTCTGAGCTATCCATTTCATTCAAATTTGAAGCATCAAAACATTTTCCTTTCTTGCCCCATTCAGCCCTCTGCAAAACTGATAATTTCCCGGACCCAAAATTTGCCTTTCCCTTTGATCCAACAAACACCTTCCAAAATCAAATCAAACTCCTTTACACATATACCTAGCCTAAAATCAACCTTTATTTCAAGTCATCTCAAGCCTTACTGATTATTTTTGTTGAGATTGACCCGGAGAGAGCCCTCTCCTGATCTGGTAGGGCTAGCTACCATATTAAGCATGGTTTGATGTTACCCTAGACTCTGCCTTCCTTCAGCCTGAGGTAGATTTAGGCAATAACAAAATCGATGAAAAAAAGCAGTAAGTGTAAAGGAAAAAAGATAAACAGTGTGATTTTCGATTGCGATGTGGTAAAAACTACGATCTGCGATATGCGATATTTCAATATCGCAATTGGAAAAGGAGAGTGGTAAGTCTTCAAGGAAAAAGGTAAAAGTTGCGAAGTGCAATTTTGTGAAAAGGAAAAGTACGGTAGTGGGAGAACCGAGGAGAAAAGGCAGAGGTCGATTTTTTTATGTTTTTGAATGGTTTTTAAGTTAGAAAGGGTTGTGAGAGCTGCGCAAAGTGAAAAAAAGGAGTAGAAGGTGAAATTTAATTTTTTGGTAGAGTTTTCGCGAATAAAAAAGGGTGTGGTAGCTATTATGAGAGAAAAGAAAGGGATAGAAGCGTAACAGAGGTGTTTGGAAGCGTAACACAGAGATGGAAAAGGAACTTCTTCTAAACTCTAATATTGATTCCTGTAAACAAACCTGTGGATTCATGCACGGGAAAACATAAAATAATGTGTGATAAAACAGTGAACATAAATCAATTTTAGGGTTTGTGGAAAGTTTTACCCTCCTCGAGCTCTATTGATAGAGATGAGAAGGGAGTCTTGATCCACAATTTTTTTTTTGGTTTTTCTCCTCTATTCTATTACTTAGAAGCAAATGAAAGACTACAACAACACACTAAAATCAAGAACTAAGCAATAATGAAACTATCAGAAGCAAAACTAATTGAATGATAGAAATAAAACTAGCTAAATGGAATAAAGGAAAGAATGGTAACAACAGAGAAGTTGAGGCACATGTATTGGGCCCTAACCCATGAGCCTAGCTCTCTAAAACTTAAATCAGTAAAATGAGATTAGTCTGCTCATTTCATAAAATAGTAGCCTCATACATCTCTGAAAGTTTGATCACTAAATAACTAATAAAAATCTCAATAGCTTGCAACAAAGTTCCAACTAAAATCGATTGGAATTGACTAACTCTTCCTAGCTCTAGCTCTGCTCTATTTATTCTACAGGGAAGCTACCAAAGCTCCCTAGAAAATGGTGATTGAGTCCACTTGACTCCAAGTAAACAAAAATTGGGTCCACTCCTCTTTGAGTTGCTTGGCTGCCTCTGGAATCAAATTGCTGGAGAGAATCCTTGAGGATCTTTTGGCTGCCTTTGGAATTTTAATTGCTAGAGAGAATATTTGGGATCCTTTGGATGCCTTTGAGAGTTAAGGAGGGTGGAAAATCATCCTATAATTTCTTTTTGTTGTCTCCTCTAAGTCTTTATGATAAAATCCTTATAAAAATGCTAATAATTCATTATTTTCTGCACTCAACCGCATATTAGGCACTCAGAGTATGTTAGCCTTAATCCCCACCTATACTAGCATCATAAAACCAAATAATAATAAAAATTCAAGAAAAAGAGATCTAAGAAGGAAAAAAGGTGAATATTAATCCCTCCAAATATGTCTAATGATGGAACTCATCATCACCCCCTATTGAATGGTTGCTCATCCTATGAGAAACTAATCCCCCTCCGACACTTCCTTTAAGGCTTTGATAGCCCCCCTGATTTCCTGAGGAAGAAGTGTGGGAGTTTCCCCAAGGGGGTAAAAACCATTATTATTTTCTTGTTAAGTCCCTATATTAATAGTATAGCCCCTTATTATGTTAGTGTAGCCCCCCTTATTATTATTATTGTACCCTTGTAACCCCCATATTGTTATTATTGTGCCCTTAAATTATTATTGTTAGGTCGGCTAGGATTACATTGTGGCCCACTAGGATTACATTATGGCCCCATGGACTCCTATATATAGAAAGGAGGTTTTGTAAATTGTATCATCGAAGAATTATGCATTTATGTAATGTATTGGAGGTTGCCCCCTCGAAGTGGCTTATTTCTAAGGCGTTGATATCTCTTTTCTTCTATTTTTGGAGCTGGTTACACAACATTTGGAATCAGAGCTTTGGATTCTAGGGTTTCGCTGCTCCAAACAGGTCATCGTGGCATTTGTGCTATAACTTTTTTTCTACGAAGTTTCAGAAGCTGAAATTTTTAGGGTGCGAAGAAAAAATCTTGAGGAAGCTTGTATAAAAATTTTAGAGTTTGGTTCGCAATAATTTCAGAGATATGATCTGTGGAAGTCAGGTATTTTTTCAAGCTCCTAAACAGGTCATCGTGGCATTTGCGCTATAAATTTTTTTCTACTAAGGTTCAAAATCTGAAATTCATATGGTGCGAAGCTGAAATCCTGAGGAAATTCATAAAAAAATTTCAGAGCTTGGTTCGCAATATTTTTGGAGCTGGTTACACAACATACATTCTCCCATTCTCTATCTTGTGCATTTGTGTCCTTTTCATCATCCAACCCCAGAAGCAAAGGTGGGATGAGCTTTAGTCCCAAGCATCAGATATTTTTGGCCTGCATGGCCCTATTTTATAATGGTTCCCTTTCCAAAGCACCCTTTAGTATTTTTGGAGTATGGTACTCCCTGTTCTTGAGGCTGTGAGGGAGGTTGTTCCATATCCTCTGGTTGTCCATCATGAACTCATCTTCTATCTGCCTAGAAACATCATCAAAGTGGCCTATTACCTATGTTTGAGTTTGAAGGTAGCTCTCAACTAGTGCTGGGTCCCTTTCAATCTCTCGGCGGTTAAGGATGACTCCTCTTGGGCTGAATAATTTTGGTATGATATATAGGGGTTCTCTATCTCTTCTTCCCATGACCCCCCCATATGTGTTTTTCTATAGTGTCCTCATTCATCATCCAAGATGCTAGAGCCATTAGCTACATATGACCCATTGTAGAATTGGGATCCCAAGTATCCAGATTTGTCAGCACAAGGTTATGCACATAAAAATCTACCATTTTTTCCTAATCAATGATGTTAGCTTTCTTGTAGAAATCCATGAATTGCCTACAATATTGGAATGGTAGGGACCTATGGGAGGTGAGATTTTTTATTTTAAATAGGATCCATTTCTCCTTGAGGTACACAACATATGAGTAAGAAGGGAATCTATGTTGAAGGGCTTCTATGCATAAGTCTACCATGGTGTCTACTTGCTGCCCTTTTTGCTGCAATTGCTCCTTCAGTGCTACATTCTCTGCATGTTCCTTCTGCAGTTGCTCCTTTGGAACTGGTTCTTCAATTATTTCCTCCTCCCTTGGTGATTATTCAATGATAATTGGGCTTTTGGGAGGAGTTTCTGGTTCTCTCTGACTTATCCTCTGACTCTTGTCAACTCTGAAATACATAGAGGTTTGCCTTTTTCTCTTTGCGCTCAAAGGAGCTAAGGTGGAAACTACCTCTTTGCCTTGAGAGGATGTGGTGTTGTGTTGTGAGTCTGTTTCTTGCTCACTTTCTGCTACCTCTATTACTTCTATTTCCATATCTTCTATTTTTCCTTGGCCCTCTGTCTTTTCCTCTTCTTCTTCTGGTTCTTCTTTCGGTTCTTCCTCTTCTTCTTCTTCTTCTATAAGGCTAGAAGTGGAATTATGCCTCGTTTTGGTTGCTATAAAAGCTTCCATACTCATATTTAAGAAAGAGGACCAAGCCATTTGTAGGGTGATGTTGTTCTGCTGCTGCTATTGCATGTTGTTAAAATACACAACCCACTCTCGGTACTATTATGTTGTGGGCTGCCTTCGATCTCTTTCCCTCAAAAATTCCCAACTCAATGGTTTGGATGAGACAAGATCTCTTTTCATTAGATTGCACAACTAATTTTGGAGTGCTTCTGTAACTCGGCCTCAGCTCTAGTTTTCATTAGAGACCGTGAATTCCTTTTCTCTGTTAATTCATGATGGACTTCGTGTTTCCTCCCCTCGTTATCCTCTACTCCACTTGATTTAATTTTTTTCTTCTGCATGTCCAGGTGGTGTGACTTTGCATTTCTCCCTAGTCATACTTCATGATGGTGGCCAAGATAATTGGCCACCTTTCTGCCCCTTAAATTCTAAGTCTACAATTTTAATTATTTCTAGTTATTATGGATGCATAGTGAGGGGTGAGAAGTTATACCTGAGTTTACCTGTTGTTGTCAAAGCATTTGCAGGAGCTGGAATTTGGAGAAAAGCCTCTTATATGCCGCGTTAGGTCCCTATATTACTAGTGTAGTCCCTTATTGTTGTTAGTGTAACCCCCTTATTGTTATTTTTTTACCCCTGTAACCCCAATATTGTTATTATTGTGCCCTTAATTTATTATTGTTAGGTCGGCTAGGATTATATTGTGATCCCATGGATTCCTATATATATATAAGGAGGTTTTGTAATTTGTACCATCCAAAAATTGTTTATTTATGTAATGTATTGGAGGTTTCTGCCTCGAAGTGGCTGATTTATAAGGCGTTGATCTCTCTTTTCTTCTATTTTTGGAGCTGGTTTCATAAAATTTGGTATCATAGCTTTGGATTCTAGGGTTTTGCTGCTCCAAACAGGTCACCATGGAATTTTCTCTATAACGTTTTTTCTACAAAGGTTCAGAAGCTGAAATTTTTACAGAGCGAAGCCGAAAGCCTGAGGAATGTCATGTAAAAATTTTAGATATTGTTTCGCAATATTTTCAGAGATATGATTTGTATAAGTTAGAGTTTTTTCAGGCTCCCGAATTTCCCCTAAACATGTCAACGTGGAATTCTCACTATAATGTTTTTTCTATGAAGGTTTAAAAGCTGGAATTTTTTCAGAGCGAAGCCAAAATCCTTAAGAAATTCCTGTAAAAATTTTAGATCTTGGTTCACAATATTTTCAGAGATATGGTCTTTGGAAGTTAGGGTTTTTTTAGGCTCCCGAATTTCATCTCAAAGAGGTGACCATGGGAACGTCGTCATAACTCTCTCTCTGGGCATCGGATTTGAACTATATAAAAAGTGGACGCAAGTACATGGAATTTATTTTCCTGTTTATCAATCTCAGAGTGGAATAAGGAAGCGGTAACACGTGGCACGTCATACAAGTTCGCTCTACTGAACCAGTCCATAATTAGTTCATTGTGGGAGATTTTACATAAATTTGACTTGAAGAATCCAAATAAGATCAGACATATGACATTTGAAAGAAGATTCAGACGACTACTATAGGGCCAAATTTTTGATATTGAAGATCCGAAATCATAGAGATAATTCATTTCAATATCGAGCTCCTCAAAAACAAGAAAAAGGTGTGTATTTTTTTCTTTTCGAATTGCATAAGTCTTGTGTGAAAAATCAGTTTGAAGTGATTCCAAGCACATATTGAAGCATAGATATCAAGATTGGGTTCAAAAATGCCACTTAAAAATAATTCAACACACATTAAGCCTTTATAAGGCTCTACTATGACTCATGAAGAGGAAGAAGCGCAACATGACATATCAAAATTACAAGAGCAAGTGCACCAAATTTCGCTCTCACAATGAGCAACAAAGGCATGGAAGCTAAGATGGATGGTTTGAAGAATGGGATGGAAGCTAAGATGGATGGCATGGAAGCTAAAATGGATGGCATGGAAGCTAAGATGGATGACATGGAAGCTAAGATCGATGAAAAAATGAAAGACAACATGGAAGACATGAAGAATGATCTAAAAGGAGACATGGATGGTTTGATGACAAGGTTAATACAAGAAATCATTCCTAATGGCAGAAAGATAGTGTAATGTTCCAAATGGGGAAATATAGGCTCAATAGGGAATATCTTAAGATATTCCACTATGGAATCACAACAATATGGAATTTCACCAATAATTCTAAACCAGAGATAGACTGGTAGGGAATTTACCGGATGCATCACTTTCACAAGGAAGGGTGAAATCCAGAGGCTTCCTGGCCCGTTCCAGACTATGTCTATAGAAGATTGGTGAAACACAACAAGTGTGGGAATGACACAATCCTCTTAGATTTTTCTTCTCTTAAGAACCTTAGATTTTCAGATCTAAGAAATGGATCCAAAAGAGAAGAAAAACCAAACAAGGAAGAAGCAGGAAATTCCACTCTCAGGAAAATCTGCAATAGGCTCAAGGAGGACGCTGTATAAGCAAGCCAGTGTAAAAATAACACAGACCAAGGCTGGGTTCCTTTATTTTAGGCTACGTGGGACCTCCATGTAGAGTTTCGGCAAAAATAAATGAGTTTAGAGGGCTTAAACAGATCTCCCACAATCAACACTAGTTGAAAATAAGCTAAAGGAGAGAGCTGGGTTAATCGAGAAACCCTCCTTCAAGAATTGCACAGTTTCTGTTGGGAATCATTGGAAATCAGAAATTAAACTCATATTACAATATGGAAGCAATAAATCAAATCCATAATGAATTTCCTTTGCAGAAGCACTGAATTTACATGAAGCAAGAGCAAAAATCCTTTAGAAATTGTAGCAATAACACATGGAAAAGCTGTAGAAATACTTGACAGTGTTTTATATGAGGAGCTTCAGCTGTTGTACGTTAAAATTTAGATCTACCACTGATAAATGGCTGAAACATTAGATCCATACCGGATCTAGAAGCTACTCAGCCTTCTTAACAAGATCCCCTTGGGGTTTTATCAAAATAATGCATAAATAAGTGTAGATCTAGCTTTTAAGACACTGAACTACAGAAAAATTCAGAGATTTCTGAAGATGACTTTCATTACATTACATATCAGATCTGAACATGAATAGATCAGCAAACTACTTTAGAAATGTTTAAGGGAGAGGCAAGCCTCAATCACTAGGAAGCTAGTACAATGATAAATCTAAGCAGCAGTGAAACATGTACATAGAAATAATGCAGTTCCCTAAGGAGACAGCGCGGTAGCTTAAATGAAATGTTATAGCAGATAAAATTATAGATCTAAAATAAAAATGAGAGTGAGATCCTCTTCCAGGTGGTCACAAGACACCCCCCTGAGAGAAATCTCCTCTAAACAACTAGATCTTGTAGATCTAGTTCCCCGACTTGCTACAACTCACAAACAGCTGCAAAACCCTCAACAGGACCAGCGCTTCTATAGAGATGAGCTTGGCCATAATGCCGGATAGTGGAGAGTTACACCACAATCTCCTCCAAAGAGCCACTCCATGGAAGGAGAGAGGATTCCTAAACAAGAGATCCTCTTCCCTTAGGCTAAACAGCCAAGAGACTAGAGTTGCTGCAGCAACTTCTCAAAATTATTCAACAACCTTTGCTTGCTTCCTCTCCTGCTTTTCATAACACGAGGGCTTTCCAAAACCCTAAAACACCTTCTTCAACTTATCCTCTTTCACACATGTGATCCTCTTCTAGAAGTACATTGTGCTTGATGGATAAGCTTCCCTCCAAACTGCGTTGTAGGTGGGGCCAAGGTTGACCCATTCAAATGAATTTCCCCTTTTCACACTTAGGGGTGTTTAATATAACAACCCAGTTTTATCCCCTTTTACATTGGGCATGTATTTATTCTCAAATTAGGAGTTTAATAAACCTCCTTCACATACTTTTATCCATGAATAAAGCAAACTGAAATTAAAATGCGATGTTCCCATTAGATGCAAAAATTGGGAACATTACAGTCGCCCCCGGAAAAATGTTGCTTGCCCTTAAGCAACTCTTATTGTAGATGCAAATCATCTACTCCCCTCAAAATGGCATCCACATAAGGAAGGCTTCCTCCATTTTCTGCAATAGGTCATGTATGTTTGGTTCCAGATTTGTCTTCTACCAATGCATGAGATGAATTCCACTGTGAGGTTAGAGGTCCTTTCCTTACCATGAAGTACAAGATTACAAATACATGATGTCCAACATAATCACAAACACATGTGTGGCATATAGTAAGGTAGCTCCTACCATAAAGGAAGAGCTTCATCATGCAGAACATTCCTCCATCCCATGTTTGTGAACTTGAATAGGAATTTATATGCCTCCATTCTTAGCCCTATTGCCCTTGTGGATCCAAACTCCATCATTTCAGTGTTATGCAAAGAAGAAGGAAAGGAGTAATATGGGTAAACAAAAGATGTCAAGCCATATTCTCCAAAAATCAACCACCGGAGCAAGGCCCTTTGGTGCCAAACTCCATCTCCTCCATGTAAGATGGACAAGCCAAGCTTCCCAAAAGATGATGTGCATGCCTTTCTTTTCTGCAATTTATCTTTGATACATAAGGCATGAATCAGAAAATTATGAGCCATGGGGTGGTCACCATACTCATTCAAAGCATCAAAGCAACAAGTGATCTTGCTGCCCTCTTTCCTCCTCATGTGCATCATGAAACAAAACCATGCTAATGGACATATGATGTGTCACATCAGCCCAATACAAAGCACCATCATCAATGCACATCTTGAGATAGTCATGCCATATTTTCCACCATGCAAAAAACATAGACATAGGAGATGTCAAGTGGTGGCCATACATTCTCAAATGAAACAAAATTTTACATGCCTTCTCTTGCTACAACATAACATTGAAATCCAAGGCATGATTCCAAAAATAATGAGCTATTGGGTAGCAACCACACTCACCCAAAAGCATTCATAGCAACAAGGACTTTGCAGCCTTCTTACCTCATCAACATGTGGATCTTGGAGCAACAACACAATGATGAACATGTAAAATGTCTCATCAACATAGCACAAGCAAGATCCCTCATACCACATCATGTGGGAGCCATCCCTCCTCCCAAGCCAAAGTTCATGCATGAAATATACCTCCAACATAAATGCATGTGGACATATGAGACATACTTCAAGCATGGGTGAATAGATGGACATAAGATTTAACTTTGTGATGTCCAACTCTCCTTCTAACAACCACATCATCCATGCTTCCTCTTCATATAATCTACTAATGATGTACCAAGCATGAGATAAGAGAATGAGAATCTTTTGGGGTAGTGGTTATGCTTACCCCCAAAGCAACCAGCACTGCCATGCCTCCTCATACATTTCATAGCTGCTCTTCAAGGAATAGATCAGAAAAATAGGCACCTTTAGAGAGTGATAGGAGTCTCCCAAAGGAAACCAGCGTAACCAAGCTTGCTGGTCCATGTATGTCTACAAGTGATCATGTGACCCCTTGCTCACCATCCTCATCCACTTACTCAAATATGGACGTTGAGTGATGTGTTGCAAAATCATGGCATTCTCCATTTGCAGAATACCATCTCCTTGAACCCATTGAAGAACTTTGCATCTCATGAAATACTGAAATGCATGTTTGTTGAGATCTCTTAGTGATACCTTCCTCTCATGTATGATCTTCCAAAACTAGTGAAGATTTGGATCTGCAGCAATACCTCCAACATGCTCCAAGAATGATGAAGCCTCTTTGTCACAGCCACTATGTGACAGCGCTATGATATAAATTTACTTCAAATCAGCACTTTGATCTAACCCTTGGCTATGCATGGATATTGAAATAATATGGGCTGAAATCTCATGCATACCTTGGATCAACTGATATATGGGAACCTCTTGACAGAACACAAGATTTCCTCCATCCAGATCAATGATGCCTCCAACTGCTGGTGAGAATGATGGCCTCCCTTCTTCAAGTATACCAGCGCTAGTGCATCTCCTGGTTCATGCATGGGACCCCATATGATAAGGAATCAAAACTACCTTGAAAATATGCAAGTGCCTCTCCTCTAGATGCAAGCTCCTTAGCAGCAGGTAGTGAAAATGGAGATCTCTTGCCCAAAGTGACAAGATTGAAATTCTCCTTTGTTTCCTTGGGAGATGTCGCTTTGTAGCTCATCTTCTCCCTCTTCTCCTCAAACTCCTTGAGATTTTTCTTCAATACTCTTCAATGTTGGAAAAATAAGCAATGAGATCTCTTCTTCAGTCATTCTCCCTGCCTTGTTATAACAAGAAGTGTATGGTTCTTCCTCTTCACCTTGAAACCCTTTAGGAGTTTCTTTGCATCTCTTTTATTCATTGCTATACCTCTCACCTTCTTCAAATAAAGTGGGCATAGTGGATCTATGAGGAGATCTAGGATTCTCCGTTCTTCTATTCTGCTGATAGGAAGTGCTAGGGCTTCCTTCTTCTTCTTGAAATCTCATGTAGCTCTTACTGCACCTTGCTTCTTCTCGAAACCCTCTAGGAGTCTCGATGCTTCTTCTTTCTCTCTTCTAATTGACCTCTTGGGAGAGGCCCTTCTTAGATCTTAAAAGTGATGAGAATAATCTCATCTACTCCATAAATTGTTCTCTGCCTCTTCTCTTTAATTCATTGGTAGCTTGATCTCACAGGCTGTGCTAGAGATCATGCTTTGATACCACTGTAATGTTCCAAATGGGGAAATATAGGCTCAGTAGAGAATGTATTAAGATATTCCACTATGGAATCACAGCAATATGGAACTGCACCAATAATTCTAAACCAGAGATAAACTGGTAGGGCATTTACTGGATGCATCCCCTTCACAAGGAAGGGTGAAATCCAGAGGCTTCCTGGCCCATTCCAGACTCTGTCTATAGAATATTGGTGAAACACAGAAAGTGTGGGAATGACACACTCCTCTTATATTTTTCTAATCTCAAGAATGTTATATATTTAGATCTAAACAATGGATCCAAAAGAGAAGAAAAACCAAACAAGGAAGAAGCAGGAAATTCCACTCTCAGGAAAATCTGCAATAGGCTCAAGGAGGACGCTGTATAAGAAAGCCAGTGTAAAAATAACGCAGACCAAGGTTGGGTTCCCTTATTTTAGGCTGTGTGGGACCTCCATGTAGAGTTTTTGAAAAAATAAATGAGTTTAGAGGGCTTAAACAGATCTCCCACAGTCAACACTGGCTGAAAATAAGCTAAAGGAGAGAGTTGGGTTAATAGAGAAACCCTCCTTCAGGAATTGCGCAGTTTCTGCTGGGAATCATTGGAAATCAGATATTAAACTCATATTATATTATGGCAGCAAGAAATCAGATCCATAATGAAGTTCCTTTGCATAAGCACTGAATTTACATGAAGCAAGAGCAAGCATCCTTCAGAAATTATAGCAATAACACATGGAAAAGTTGCAGAAAGACTTGACAGCGTTTTATATGAGGAGCTTCAGCTGCTGTAGGTTAAAACTCAGATCTACCACTGATAAATGGCTGAAACATAAAATCCATACCAGATCTAGAAATTACTCAGCCTTCTTAACAAGATCCCCTTGGGGTTTTATCAAAATAATGCATAAATAAGTGTAGATATAGCTTTTAAGACACTGAACTACAGAAAAATTCAGATATTTCTGAAGATGGCTTTAATTACATTACATATCATATCTGAACATGAATATATCAGCAAACTACTTTACAAATCTTCAAGGGAGAGGCAAGCCTCAATCACCAGGAAGCTAGTACAATGAGAAATCTAAGCTGCAGTGAAACATGTACATAGAAATAACACAGTTCCCTAAGGAGACAGCGCAGTAGCTTAACTAAAATGTTACAGCAGATAAAATTATAGATCTGAAATCAAAATGAGAGTGAGATCCTCTTCTGGGTGGTCACAAGACACCCTCCCTGAGAAAAATCTCCTCTAAACAACTAGAGCTTGCAATCTAGTTCCCCCACTTGCTACAACTCACAAATAGCTGCAAAAACCTCAACATTACCAGCGTTGCTATAGAGATGAGCTTGGCCATAGTGCCAGATAGTGGATATTTGCACCACAATCTCTTCCAAAGAGCTACTCCATGGAAGGAGAGAGGATTCCTAAACAGGAGATCCTCTTCCCTTAGGCTAAACAACCAAGAGACTAGAGTTGTTGCAGCAACTTCTCAAAATTCTTCAACAAACTTTTCTTGCTGCCTCTCATTCTTTGTATAACATGAGGGCTTGCCAAAACCCTAACCCACCTTCTTCAACTTATCCTCTTTCACACATGTGATCCTCTTCTAGAAGTACGCTGTGCTTGATGGATAAGCTTCCCTCCAAACTGCGCTGTAGGTGGGGCCAAGGTTGACCCATTCAAATGAATTTCCCCTTTTCACACTTAGGGGTGTTTAATATAATAGCCTAGATTTATCCCCTTTTACATTGGGAATGTATTTATTCTCAACTTAGGAGTTTAATAAACCTCCTTCACATACTTTTATCCATGAATAAAGCAAACTGAAATTAAAATGCAATGTTCCTAGTAGCTGCAAAAATTGGGAACATTACAGTCTCCCCCGGCAAAATGTTGCTTGCCCTCAAGGAACTCTTATTGTAGATGCAAATCATCTACTCCCCTCCAAATGGCATCCACATAAGGAAGGCTTCCTCCATTTGCTGCAATAGGTCATGTATGTTTGGTTCTAGATTTGTCTTCTACTAATGCATGAGATGACTTCCACTGTGAGGTTAGAGGTCCTCTCCTTACCATGAAGCACACAATGACAAATACATGATGTCCAACGCAATCAAAAACACATGTGTGGCATATAGTAAGGTAGCTCCTGCCATAAAGGAAGAGCTTCATCATGCAGAACATTCCTCCATCCCATGTTTGTGAACTTGAATAGGCATTTCTATGCCTCCATTCTTAGCCCTGTTGGCCTTGTGGATCCAAACTCAATCATTTCAGCATTGTGCAAAGAAGAAGGAAAGGATTAATATGGGTAAACAAAAGATGTCAAGCCATATTCTCCCAAAATCAACCACCAGAGCAAGGCCCTTTGGTGCCAACCTCCATCCCCTCCATGTAATATGGACAAGCCAAGCTTCCCAAAAGATGATGTGCATGCCTTTCTTTGCTGCAATTTATCTTTGATACATAAGGCATGAATCAGAATATTATGAGCCATGGGGTGGTCACCATACTCATTCAAAGCATCAAAGAAACAAGTGATCTTGCTGCCCTCTTTCCTCCTCATGTGCATCATGAAACCAAACCGTGCTAATGGACATATGATGTGTCACATCATCCCAATACAAAGCACCATCATCAACGCACATCTTGAGATAGTCATGCCAAATTTTCCACCATGAAAAACACATAGACATAGGAGATTTCATGTGGTGGCCATACCTTCTCAAGTGAAACAAAATTATACATGTCTTCTCTTGCTGCAACATAGCATTGAAACCCAAGGCATGATTCCGAAAATAATGAGCTATTGGGTAGCAACCACACTCACCCAAAAGCATTCATAGCAACAAGGACTTTGCAGCCTTCTTGCCTCATCAACATGTGGATATTGGAGCAACAACACAATGATGAACATGTAAAATGTCTCATCAACATAGTATAAGAAAGCTCCCTCATACCACATCATGTGGGAGTCATCCCTCCTCCCAAGCCAAATTTCATGCATGAAATATACCTCGAACAGAAATGCATGTGGACATATGAGACATACTTCAAGCATCGGTGAATAGATGGACATAAGATTTAACTTTGTGATGTCCAACTCTCCTTCTAACAACCACATCATCCATGCTTCCTCTTCATATAATCTACTAATGATGTACCAAGCATGAGATAAGAGAATGAGAATCTTTTGGGGTAGTGGTTACACTTACCCCCAAAGCAACCAGCGTTGCCATGCCTCCTCATACATTTCATAGCTGCTCTTCAAGGCATAGATAAGAAAAATAGACACCTTTGGAGAGTGATAGGAGTCTCCCAAAGGAAACCAGCGTAACCAAGCTTGCTGGTCCATGTATGTCTGCAAGTGATCATGTGACCCCTTGCTCACCATCCTCATCCACTCACTCAAATATGGAAGTTGAGTGATGTGTTGCAAAATCATGGCATTCTCCATTTGCAGAATACCATCTCCTTGAACCCACTGAAGAACTTTGCATCTAATGAAATACTGAAATGCATCTTTATTGAGATCTCTTAGTGAGGCCTTCCTCTCATGTATGATCTTCCAAAACCAGTGAAGCTTTGGATCTACAGCAATACCTCCAACATGCTCCAAGAATGATGAAGCCTCTTTGTCACAGCCACTCTGTGACAGTGCTATGATATACCTTTGCTTCAAATCAGCACTTTGATCTAACCCTTGGCTATGCATGGATCTTGAAATAATATGGGTTGAAATCTCATGCATACCTTGGATCAACTGATATATGGGAACCTATTGACAGAACACAAGAGTTCCTCCATTCGGATCAATGATGCCTCCAACTGCTGGTAAGAATGATGGCCTCCCTTCTTCAAGTATACCAGCACTGGAATCTTTCTTCTCCTCCTCATGCATCTCAAGATTCATGCATGGGACCCCATATGATAAGGACTCAAGACTACCTTGCAAAGATGCAAGTGCCTCTCCTCTTGATGCAAGCTCCTTAGCAGCAGGTAGTGAAAATGGAGATCTCTTGCCCAAAGTGACAAGATTGACATTCTCCTTTGTTTCCTTGGGAGATGTCTCTTTGTAGCTCATCTTCTCCCTCTTCTCCTCAAACTCCTTGAAATTTTTCTTCAATACTCTTCAATGTTTGAAAAATAAGCTATGAGATCTCTTCTTCAGTCATTCTCCGTACCTTGTGATAACAGGAAGTGTATGGTTCTTCCTCTTCACCTTGAAACCCTTTAGGAGTTTCTTTGCATCTCTTTTCTTCATTGCTATACCTCTCACCTTCTTCAAAGAAAGTGTTCATAGTGGATCTATGAGGAGATCTAGGATTCTCCAGTCTTCTATTATGCTGATAGGAAGTGCTAGGGCTTCCTTCTTCTTCTTGAAATCTCATGCAGCTCTTACTGTACCTTGCTTCTTCTCGAAACCCTCTAGGAGTCTCGGTGATTCTTCTTTATCTCTTCTGATTGACCTCTTGGGAGAGGCCCTTCTTAGATGTGAAAAGTGATGAGAATAATCTCATCTTCTCCATCAAATTTTCTCTCCCTTTGCTCTTTAATTCACTAGTAGCTTGATCTCACAGGCTGTGCCAGAGATCAAGCTCTGATACCACTGTAATGTTCCAAATGGGGAAATATAGGCTCAGTAGGGAATGTATTAAGATATTACACTATGGAATCATAGCAATATGAAATTGCACCAATAATTCTAAATCAGAGATAGAATGGTAGGGCATTTACCGGATGCATCACCTTCACAACGAAGGGTGAAATCCAGAGGCTTCCTGACCCATTCCAGACTCTGTCTATAGAAGATTGGTGAAACAAAAAAAGTGTGGGAATGACACACTTATCTTAGATTTTTCTGCTCTTAGGAACCTTATATATTCATATCTAAACAATGGATCCAAAAGAGAAGCAATACCAAACAAGGAAGAAGCGGGAAATTCCACTCTTAGGAAAATCTGCAATAGGCTCAAGGAGGATGCTGTATAAGCAAGACAATGTAAAAATAATGCATACCAGGGCTGGGTTCCCTTATTTTAGGCTGTGTGGGAACTCCATGCATAGTTTCAGAAAAAATAAATTAGTTTAGAGGGCTTAAAAAAACCTCCCACAATCAACACTAGCTGAAAATCAGCTAAAGGAGAGAGCTGGGTTAATAGAGAAACCCTCCTTTAGGAATTGCGCAGCTTTTGCTGGGAATCACTAGTAATCAAACATTAAACTCATATTACAGTATGGCAGCAAGAAATCAGATCCATAATGAAATTCCTTTGCAGAAGCACTGAATTTACATGATGCAAGAGCAAGAATCCTTTAGAAATTGTAGCAATAACACATGGAAAAGCTGCAGATAGACTTGACATCATTTTATATGAGGAGCTTTAGCTGTTGTAGGTTATAACTCAGATATACCACTGATAAATGGCTGAAACATCAGATCCATACCGGATCTGGAAACTACTCAGCCTTCTTAACAAGATCCCCTTGGGGTTTTATCAAAATAATGCATAAATAAGTGTAGATCTAGCTTTTAAGACACTGAACTGCAGAAAAATTCAGAGATTTCTGAAGATGGCTTTCATTAAATTACATATCATATCTTAACATGAATATATCAGCAAACTACTTTAAAAATCTTCAAGGGAGAGGCAAGTCTCAATCACCAGGAAGCTAATATAATGAGAAATCTAAGCAACAGTGAAACATGTACATAGAAATAATGCAGTTCCCTAAGGAGACAACACAGTAGCTTAACTAAAATGTTACAACGGATAAAATTTCAGATCTGAAATCAAAATGAGAGTGAGATCCTCTTTCGAGTGGTCACAAGACACCCTCCCTGAGAGAAATCTCCTCTAAAAAACTAGATCTTGCAGATCTAGTTCCCCCACTTGCAACAACTCAAAAATAGCTGCAAAACCCTCAACAGGACCAGCACTGATATAGAGATGAGCTTGGCCATAATTCCAGATAGTGGAGAGTTGCACCACAATCACCTCCAAAGAGCTACTCCATGTAAGGAGAGAGGATTCCTAAACAGGAGATCCTCTTCCCTTAGGCTAAACAACCAAGAGACTAGATTTGCTGCAGCAACTTCTCAAAATTCTTCAACAACCTTTGCTTGTTGCCTCTCCTTCTTTTTATAACACGAGGGCTTGCCAAAACCCTAAACCACCTTCTTCAACTTATCCTCTTTCACACATGTGATCCTCTTCTATAAGTACGTTGTGCTTGATGGATAAGCTTCCCTCCAAACTCCGTTGTAGGTGGGGCCAAGGTTGACCCATTCAAATGAATTTCCCCTTTTCACACTTAGGGGTGTTTAATATAATAGCCCAGATTTATCCCCTTTTACATTGGGCATGTATTTATTCTCAACTTAGGAGTTTAATAAACCTCATTCACATACTTTTATCCATGAATAAAGCAAACTGAAATTAAAATGCAATGTTCCCATTAGCTGCAAAAATTGGGAACATTACAGATAGTAGAGGAAACTCGTGATGAGAAAAAAAAAATGTTAATCGTGATTTCATAAACTCTATTGTTGGATTGAAGAACCAACATATTCCAAAAATGGATATGAGGAAATTTTATGGCAAGGATCCCGTAACATGGATACTACAGATGAAGAAATCTTTTGATCTCAATAATGTGTAAAATACAAAAAAGGTACGCATTACAACTTTACATTTAGAAAAAAATGCATTTGTTTGGCATCGACGACTTTTCTCCCATAAAATAATTGTCACTTGGTCAATTTTTACAGAGGAAATGATAGCACATTATGAGGATACAAATAGAAATACCTTATTTAGCCAATCGATAAATCTCAAACAAAAGGGTTCAGTGGTGGAGCACATTGAGGACTTCCAAAAATTGAATAAAAGGGTAACTGATATTCCAGAGGAATACAAGATTGATGTCTTCATAGGGACTTTAAATGATAACATCCAACATGAAGTTCACGCTTGGGAATCTGATTCATTGGAGAAGGCATTCAGGTTGGCAAGAAAATTTGAGTGTAAAATTATGGCGACAGGGAAGCCAACCACTTACATCTATAAAGATGGAAGTGTTGCTACTCCTAGACTTCCACAACCTACAAGGTTGACACCACAACAATTAGAAGAAAAAAGAGAAAAAGGGCTTTGTTACAATTGTGATAGCAAATAAAATAAAGTTCATAAGTGTGCTGAGAAGCAACTATTTTACATAGGCGCTGAAGAGGAGGAAGAAAATGAAAAAGAAACTTCAAAAGAAGAGGATATACACCAGGAAACAACCCTAGAAGAAGAAGAATAAATTATTCCGACCATATCTTGTAATGCAGTGGAAGGAATTACCACTCCTAAAACTCTCAAGATAGAAGGATATATCAATAATAAAAAGGTAATAGTGTTGATTGATTCAGGTAGTACCCATAATTTTATTCATTGTAAGGTAGCCAAGGAATTGAATTGTTTCCTATACCCAACACCAGAATGTCAAGTGATGGTTGAAAATGTATGAACTATAAATTGCTATGGAAAATGCCATAATATCAAGTTAACCATGGGGGAATATGTATTGAATAGTCCAATGCTTTCCATTCCAATGGGAGGTGTTGATGTTGTACTAGGAGTAAAATGGTTACAATATTTGGGGATGCTAGCTTTTAATTTTCAAGAACTTTTCTTGAAATTTTTTTCGGAAGGAAAGGAAATCGAATTACGGGGTATCGTTGGGAAGTGAGGAAAGATAATAAGTTCTAATTTCATGACAAAGCTTCTGAAGAAATAACAACAAGGTGTAATTTCACAATTATGCTCACTAGAATTTCCAACATCAAAATAATCGATTTCTCCAGATCTCCAAAAAGTCTTGGACAAGCATTCCAAGGTGTTTGAAACTCCCAAAGGTCTCCCACCTATTCGTGATCATGATCATGCTATTCATTTGATTCTAGGAAGTTTCCCTCCAAACATCAAGCCACTTAGAGATATCCTTATGTCCAAAAGAGTGAAATTGGACATATGATTGCAAACATGCTAGAGGCTGGTATAATTAAACCTAGTCAAAGTTCTTTCTCTACTACAGTAGTACTGGTGCACAAGAAGAATGGATCATGGCACATATGTCTGGATTATAGAGAGATTAATAAGCTCACTATTAAAGATAAATTTACCATTCCTATTGTGTTAGTGTGTTTGGTGCAAGCATGTACGAAATCACACCAACTTAAGGGGTGTGGTTTTCCCTCTTTAGTTATTGGTCACAGGCAGAAAATATATGGAGTCAAGCAAGTTAGTGGAACATAATAGAACATAAACATACTAGATAGATAAATAACATGCATATTCAAACATAAAAATTAAACTAAAACTAAAACAAATAACACAAAAGCTCTAAATAGAGTCAAATAACTTCAATAATCCAAACAATGACGCTTACGTCCCCTCTTATTGAGTGTTGGTAGGAAATGAGGATGAAACTTTAACCCACTTTCCAAGGGGCCCTTAGAAATTGGGGTTCTAAGTCCCGATGCAAGGATGTCCTTACTTCCGAGCTACCTTGGCGCAAAGTCTCCCTCTCTCTACTATGGTGGACTGAAATTATTGGATGGCCAACAAATGAGTCCCCTCTATCTCTGCTCTAGATCACACACTGCTGGTATTGCTTGGGGCAATTCTGGCCAGCATAACAATGTGCTCTCAAGTTACTCATCTCTTGGTGGCCTTTTATAGGAGAATTCAAATCGTCCTTCCCTCTCTTGGTACATTGTGGATGGTGACCCAAGAGAGGGGGATGATTCCATTGTGTGCCACATTTATTCCATTGTGTGCTCCCTTGATGTCCGAAGGAGTCTTGGGTGGCTGTCCTTAGGAAGCTTCAAGTGTGGAATCAATGTCCTGGAGTGTGATTTTTTTGGTCCCGAAAAGTGACTTCTGCCACTCCCAGGATTGTGTCCTTTTTGGGTCAAAAGGCGCGCAAAGGCACCCTTATCGAATGATTTTTCATGCAAAAGCATTTATGACTAGTTCAAATTTGATTTTTTCCTCAGACCTTAGAGATTTTTAAATACTTCCATATTCTATAATGTCTTTCAGCCCTATAAATCCTTCTTCCTAACATTAAATAATGTCGCCTTTGCTTGTACGATTTTCCAATGATAACAGTTGCCCCCTAATGTGTGAGGTCTACGAAGAATTGTATATCTGAAATACATTATAGTTTATTTTTTGTATACTATGTGTAGAGTGAGAGATACCCTTGTGTAGCTCGGAATTGGAGACAACCTACACTGGTTCGAAGAACGACCTTGTCCTGTGGGACCCCTGTAAGAAAATATAATACAATATATATAAATTTTCTATGAGGTGGGCATGTCCCATGCTCGTAATGTTGTGGCTAGTTAAACAAATATATTTAACAGATACATGTTCTGTCCACATCACTAATATGGTAGTGATCTGTTGGTTGATGATGATGACTGTTGATGCCCTCAGGGGCGTTTTTTATTTGACAATAGGTGGAATGGTACCCATATGCGTAAACTTGGTATGGCATATAACTGCGCATTGTACACATAGGTGTTGGCTGAGACCTTCCCATGTAAGCATTGTTGAAAGAGACACTTATGAAGCTACAGGTCTTTGACGAATTTGATCAAAGTGCAATGGTCGTAAGGTATGATACCATCTTGACATGAAAGCTTGTGTTGTAGTCAAATTTTAGGAGGATCGATGATATCTATGGAAAATGATGTCTCCCACAGTGCCACCTAAGGATGCCCCTTTTATGGAGAGGGGTGATCCAAGGTACCGCTTCCTTTTTGGAAAATAGGTGTTGAAGTCGACAAAAAGGAAGCCTCAATCAAACAAAGGGGTCATTGATTCAGGGGATTGGGACACTAGATGTGATGGGTTTAACACGGGCATGATGGCGAGAGATGACTGAAAATTGATGATGGGGATTCAGTGGCCCAAGGTCGGAGTATAACAAGCAGCTTGGCGATAGTGATAAAAATTTATGATGGGGAGATCCCTGGAGTCAGTAGGACTTCCAGGGTGGGTATAAACTGGTTATGAATGTCATGGTGGATTTTGCGTGAGGGTGTAATACTTCGACCAAGGGTGACCAGGGACTGCTGCCATGGGGAAAAAATGAATGAGTGGGTGGTGGACATGTTGCGTCATTTGCGATCTTTGTACACTTATGTTGGCGAAGAAACAAGTCTCGTAGGTAAGACCCAAGTTCAAAGATTGGGGCCAACAAGGGAATCCGTTGTAGTCTAGAACCACGTCGGCATTGTCACCCTACTCTGGAGAGCATAGAGTCTCACTCGAGGCATGTCGTGACCACATGCAAAAGGGGAATAGATCAATAGTGGTGGAAGGATCTGCAATTCAAGATTAATATAGAATTGATTGCATAAATATCATCATATACGCACAAACATTCAAAATATTGAGCAGATACTAAGAAAATAAAATTTTAAGACATCGCAGACATCATGCATGCATGTAACTCATATAATAAGACAGCAACCTGCAAGTATATTGATAACTTTCAGCCAGATCCACAGTTACATCGCTTCCACAGGAAGAGCTTACAATTCTGTTACAAACGTCTCATAAGACAAAAAGATAGATAAGAGAAGCCTAGGAACTACAAATATATCATGCTCGGAATATATCTCTCCTGCAGCATCCGCTCGATCCTCTTCAATCGCTCTACATTCGTGTGTCTTCTTTCGGCTGGGTGATGGCTATTTATTCACCCGCCATCGCAACTGCTAGTTCCTCTTGCATTCTTCTTCAGCTTCTTTCAGCTTCTCTCTTGTTGTCTATGAGTTCTACTCTCTGTCTTCTACTGTATCTTCTCTTCATCTGCACTTATCTGCATCATCTTATTTATCTATCTCCTGTTCCCCCGCAACCTCGGTAGCTCCACTACTCACCGTAGTTGCAGCTTGGTCGCGGCTGCCATGTGTCGATCCGCAACTCAAAAATCGGTTCTTTATTAAAAATTCAAAACAAGGGCCCCAACAGGCCCCGACCATAGTTTCTTGACTCATCCCGAGTCAATCACAAATCACTGTCTCTATTTCCATTGCCCCACCGAACCCCGTGTCCTGTTCTTGCTGTGTACCTTCAGTCTACTGCCCAAACAAGGGCCCCAATTCCGGGAACTTATTGAACGTTGAAGCCTTAAGCTTGTTGAAGGTCTTCACAGTTTGCTGCCACCCCTTTAATAATGCATCTATCTCTGCAGCGATCTTGGTGACAACTGCCTCCCTGACGGGCACCGGTACAGTCCCGAACACCGTGCCGATTTGGGTTTCGGTCTCGACGGCTAACTGCTGCATTATCTTGGCGCTGAGTTGGAGGGGCTGGCGCAACTCTCGAATTTATTGTTTGGCCATTGCCGAGTTGGCCTCTGTTTGTTGGATCTAGACCTCCAGAGCATCTGCCTGAGCGTATAGCTGGTCCAACTACGAGGGGTCCGTGGCATCTTGAATTTCTTTCGAAATTCGTTGCAACTGCGCTGAAATGGGTTGAGTCTTACCATAAGGGCCTTTGAGCATTCTTGGAGACCTTTCAGGAGGTCATAAGCATCACACGCTATAGATTTGAGAGTTTCCTGCATCTGGGTGACCTGGCCCTATTTATCTGTAATTTGTGCCAAGTAGACTACCTCTGGATCAGGTAGTGCTGGCTGTGCTGCTAACGCTGCTTAGAGCTCTACATTTTCCTTATGGAGGTTAGTGAATGCTATTCTGAGGTGGAGGGCCCGCTCCAATATATTTGTTTCTGGTACATTTACAGGCATCCGAGTGTAGTGAGCCTCTACGGTCGGCCATAGCCCTGTAAACACACTGGCCACTTCATTTATCTGACCCTGGAGCTGCCCGTGTGCTGTTGTGAGCTATTCACGTTGTTCAATAAGCGCGGTGATCTACTGTTGTTGCTCTTCACACCTCTGTTGCAGTGCGGAATGAAGCCTTTCTGCCTGTTGGGCTGCCCTCTGAAGAAAGTGGTATAGCCAAGCCGTACCCCACGTCTCCAATTTGGCGACCCCCAAAGTACTTTGATCCGGTCGTCGTTCCTATAGGGGTTGCCCACTAGAAACTAATTGGGTGGAGTGCTCTTGAGGGGAAGGCAGTGGGGTTTGATGAGGTGCCGAGTCTGCCATATTCAGGTCCGGCCGCTCCTACTGATCTGTGTGGAGGGTCTGTGGAAATAGAGTAGGCTCAGGCTGTGCCTCAGCCGTGCCTATAAAAATTTGCGCCATCTGTGTAATTATATCAGAAAAAGTGACTTGGGGGTCCCCAGCGGTGTTAACCGGTGATACCACTACTATACCCGAGTCAACCTCGACCCCGTGGTCCCCATTGATTAAATCTCAGAGTATTGGGTCTGATACGGTGGTGGATGAGTTGGATGGTGTGGTTGAAGTGGTAGGTGGAACAGTAAATGGAGGTGGAAGCTGAATGTTGATAAAGTCGAAGGGGTCAATGGGAGGTAAAGGTGGAATCCCTCCTATTGCCCATGTGTCAACGAGTGGTTCTTCCTATATAGGCACCCTTGTACTTGGTGGCCCAGGTGGATCCTCCTCAGTGAGGTCCACCACCGGACTCAACTCTATGGTTCAGGCCCACTTGGCCTGAGGAGCTTCTAAGGGGTCGGTGGACTAGCTCTTTTCCCCCATCAGGGTAGTCATCGGACTTGGTGAAGTAAATAAAACATTAGGGATGGGGGAGGTGATGGGAGTCGTATGGAGAAGCGGGGTGGACTGAGAAATATGGAACTCAGAGAAAATAGGGAAAGGAATGGCACCGCTTGAGACAACCTGGGCCACTTCATTGAAATTGGGTACCTAAGTGTTTAGGTGGTGAATGAGGGGGCCGAGCGGCACGGTGGAGACCTGTTGTGCCGCCTCTGCTTTCGTTTCGACAGGCCATTGCTATGGTAGCATCTGATTAAAATTGTATGTGGGTACCCCGCTTTAGATTTCCATCGCGACCCCCGGCCACGAACAAACTTCATTGTGGAAGGTTGTGTCTTCGAGCTGGAACTTCAGCGGCTGCATGTGAAATGTCTCCTCCGGCACGCAAGTAGGTCGAAGGAAGGTATGCCTATGGCCGACCCCAAAACATACTTGCTCGTTGTACTTGTCCAACAGATTCCTGGGCACCCTCTGCTGACCTGCTACCACATATGTCATTAAGCCATACCAACTCTAAAATGCCTTTGCATTGACCTATTTGGTGTTGGGATCACCCGACACCTTCCACGGGACGAACCTCATTGCCAAAGGCTGACCCTCTACTATTTCTGCCGGTGTCCTGATGAGGGAAGTATGCCACTTCCACATGGTAAATGCAACTATCAAATACCCATAAATAAATATTGTGGCCCTCTTGTAGTTTTCTTCGCATGCGTCAAACAGCTCCTTCAACAGGAAGGAGCACCAGTTCAACTTAGCCCCCTGGACACAGTGCTCTGCAATGTAAATAGTATCCAGGGTACATTCTCCCTTCATGCAGTGCCTCATTGTCTTACTAGAAATGAGGTAGCATGCGAAATTGATTTCAGGCTTTTTGATAAGCTCCATCTTCACTCCCTTTCCTCCCCAGCGTGTGCCATATTTTGCATAATAGTCTGCATCTCCCAACTTCTTTGCTCGTTTGGAAGTGGTCTGACATGCAGACGATACATTCGGGCCGTTCTATGAAAGCCCTGTGAGCTGGTGGATATCCTCGGCATGGATTGGAATTTCCTTATTCAACCATAATGACCCGTTTTGGATGTGGCTGAGTAAGAACTTGGTGCACTGCATGGCTGGTCCTGTTGTCTCGAATACCAGGAGATTTCTTAAATTCAAAATGGAGGATTGATATAGGCCTCGGAACTCTGGAAAAATCCTATTTTCGTCATGCCTTGCTTCTGTGGTATAATATTGCATATACACCGGGCGCTTAAGTGCTGGGAACTCGAACGAGTCCATGAGGTCTGCATCTATGAGGGTAGCACTGTCGTATTTCCCAACGAGGGACTTTGTTTTGTGAATTCTGTTGTCAAGATGCGGTTCTATGATTGTTGGGTTGGCTCTTGTCATCTTCGCTCGGCGTTGATACACTTGCAGAATAGGTCTCGGCGTCTTCTCTTGGCTCTACGCTTTTGGATGCTTCTGCTACTTTGGTTCTGCTCCAATTTTTAATTCTAACTTCTCCGGCATTCTCATGATTTTTTTCCATGCAGGTTATGTAATTAACTGGCACGAGTGAGGTTGATGAGACCCCATAACGAGTTAATTCCTAATGGCATTCTCCACGGTGATAATCATGCGATCAATCGCCTGCTGAGGTGTATTCTGACATCTGCTGACGGTGGCATAGGAATATGGGTGGACGTGACGACTGAGGTTCCTTTGAATTATGGAAAAATGATTATTGCAAGGTTACTTCTAAATATGGCAATTTATGTTGCAAATCTAGGCGATCCTATGGACTGACACAGGTACTAACTGAAATGATATGGACTGACACTGACACATTTGCTGATCCTACGGGGATGACATGTTGGAAACGCCCCTCCCCGACCACAATCGGTTGAGGTGTGGTCCCCGCAACATAGCGGTTATTGATGACCTATTCATGGACAATGAACACTACCTATGCTCATCCCGGTTGCGGGAGAGTTATTCAACTACGCTACTCTACGGATTCTCTCGGGTGCGAGAGTTATTAATGAAAGGTGAAAGAAACTTAGTCATGGTAGGGCTTCAGGCGTGCACCATTCACCCACCCAGGTAAAACAGTACCGTCCAGCTGATCCAACTGAACGGCTCCGGAATCCCTAATCTCGACGACGAAGTAAGGTCCCAACCAGTGCATCTGCAGTTTTCCTGGAAACTTTGAAACCTAATATCATAGAGGAGAACCTTTCCTCCAACCTGGAACATTTTTCTCTTGATGTGGTGATCATGCCATGCCTTTTGCCTATCCTTTTGAACCTTTTCGTGAAACTCGGCCAGAAACCGTGCCTCGTCCAATTCTTGCAATTCGTGTAGGCGCTCCTGTAGTGATTCCTCTTCCGAGAACTGTAGGGATGTGGAAATTAAAAGACTCGGTATGGTGAACTCGGCGGGAATCACAGCTTCACGACCATACACTAGCTGGAACGGTGTTTGATTGGTCGAGCACTTCGCCGTAGTTTGGTAGGCCCATAGTGCAGCTGGCAACCACTCATCCCAATCATCCCACTTGGCATTGTAGATCTTCATCAAACCTTTTTCAAGGATTTTGTTGAATGCTTCAACATTACCCTTGGCCTGTGGGTGGTACGGGCTGCTTTTGTGATGTTGAATCATGAAGGTGTCCAGCAGCAATTTGACTGTTTCATTAATGAAGTGCGTACCTTGATCATTGGTTAAGCTATGTGGGTAGCCAAACTTGTTGATGATGTGTTCAAAGATGAACCGAGCTACTGTATAGGCCATACAGCCCCGTACTTCTGCTGCCTCAGCCCACCGGGTGAGGTAGTCGGTGGCGGTAATGATGTACCGGGCCTTGGAATCCCTGGCTACTGGGGCTATGGGACCTATGAAGTCGACAGCCCACTTCTCAAACGGCCACAACACATGCACCACGTGTAGCGGGAGCTCATCTTTGTGAGAGGGCCTCCCTGTTCACTGACAGACATCGCATCTCTTAACAAATGTCTTACAATCGGCATGGACCATCGGCCACCATAGTCCAGCTTGGAGCACTTTCCTGGTAGTGGGTTTCGCCCCCACATGCCCACCCACAACGCCGCTATGGCACTCCCACATCATGACTTCATGTTCATGTCGAGTATACATCTGCATAGAACCTCATCAAGGCCCAATTTATACAACTGCCCCGCAATCAGTTGGTATTTAGTGGCTCGGATGACCAAGTGCCATTTCTGGAGCAGGGTGTAGTGCTGAGGGCACTGTCCCGTAGTCAAATAAGTTGCGATGTCGGCCAAATAATCTGGTATGGCTTCCACTCAGAAAAGATCAGCATCTGGCAGCTGATCATCGAGAGAGTCGTCATTCTCCCCCATCTCCAACCTGGATAAATGATTGGGCCCGACGTTCAACCTACTAGGCTTGACGATCACTTCGAAGGTGAATTCTTGGAAGAGTAGAAGCCATCGACAGATTCGTCCTTCCAAAATGGGCTTATTGACCAGGTAATTTAACACGGAGTGATCCGTAAAGAACTTGAACTTACCTCCTAGAAGATAGTGGCAGAACTTCTGGAGCAAGTACACCATTGCGAGGGCTTCCCTCTCTGTGGTGGTGTAATTTCGCTCTGCATTAGACAGTTTGCGGCTAACGAAGTAGACTGGGTGGTCAACTGTCGTCTCCCCTAGTTGCGCCAAGAAAGCCCCCATTGCAATACTGGAGGCGTCGATATGCACGTGGAACTTCTTATCCCAATCTGGGTGAACCAAAATGGGCATCGTTGCCAGCTTCTCCTTCAAAGTGTTAAGGGCCATCCTGCACTCATCCGTCCACTGGAACACTTCTGACTTCCATAGTAACTTTTCCAGAGGAGCAGTGATCTTCGCGTAATTTCTGATGAACCGTCTGTAATAACCCGTGTGCCCTAGTAGTGCCCACAACTGCTTCACCATTTCTGGGGCTTCCATGTGGACGATCAAAGCTACCTTGGCGGGGTCGACACAGACCCCTTGCTTGCATACCACATGTCCTAATGACGTTCTGAAGGCAACCACGAAGATGCATTTCTTCAAGTTCAAGGAAATCTGCAACTGTCGACATCAGTCAAACATGATGCGTAATAGGGTGGCATGGTCTTTTAGCAAAATGTAGATGGTCCAATTGTCCATGTAGACTTCCAGGAACTTATGAATGTACTCCCAGAAAGCAGCGATGACGATCCGGGAAAACACAGCGGGGGCGTTCTTCAACCCGAATGGCATCACGTGGTATGCAAAATACCCCCACTCGGTGGTGAACGTTGTCTTCGTTTTGTCTTCTTCCACAATGCGCACCTGATGGTAGCCCAAAAATCCATCGGTGAAGGAGTAGGCCTCATTTCCCGCAACATTGTCCAATACTTCGTCGCTGAATGGAGTGGGAAAGGGATCATGAATGCAGGCGTTGTTTAAGCTACGGTAATCCACACAGACGCATATTTCTGACTTGTCCTTCTTATTTTGAATGACGATGGGACTCACCCACTCTGCTTCTTCCACAGGGAAGATGAGACCCGCTGTCAGCATTTTATCGATCTCCAACTTGACTTTTTCCTTGATCTGCAGGTTCAACCGATAGGGTCGATGCTTCACAGGCCTGGTGTCCAGTTTCAGCACAATACGCATTTCTCCGAGGTCCCCTTTGATGCCCTTAAATTCTGCAACCGATGAAGGGAATAGATCTTCGTATTCCTAGAGGAGTCTGAAAATTTCCTTTGTCGTCTCCTTGTCCCAGTAGTCCCCAACTGTAGCCAGTTTGGGTTTGGCCTCTGTGCCGATGTTTAGCTTCTTTGTCTTTAGCGAGAGTATATGGAGCCTTCACTGGTCAGCTCTTCGTTGATGTTCCACTCGCCTTCCTTATCTTCAAAATATAGGTGCCTTAGGTCCTCCAGACTATCATCGTTTGGCTCGTCGTCAACCCGTTGGCAAGCCAGCTCATGCCTGCCCTCTGAATTTAGTGCTAATTGTCTCATGTCGGTCCCTGGATCATAGAGAAATAGTACCCCCTTGATGGCCTGCAATGCCTGGGACACCAGCTTTGTCTCTCCTTCGAAGGAAAAGCACCGAACAAACTTGTTCGTGACTTCTTGCCAGTCCCTCTTTTTCTCTCTTCCTCTAAGTACTAGGCATGAGGGATGGTATCTAAGTAGTGGACGAATCGATGTACCCACAGCTCTTCCGGGTACCCTATAATTTTCCACTACTCCTCACAAGTTTTCAGGTGGTCCCTCGGATCGAAAGTCCCTTGATACATGTGCCTGCTTCAAGGGCCTTCGTCTTCTTTGAACTGCGCCCTCAAAGCCTCCACCACAAAACTCCACCGTGACAGGGTGTTGCGGTGATTTTTCCACCACCTAGCTGAAGTGGACTATAGTGCTACGTCCAAAAGTGGTATCATGCTTCTTTCTGGTACCATGTCTTCTACCTTTGCAATGAAGGTATTTACGGCTTGCATGTTGGACAGGGTGGGGTACTCCCTGATCTTAGTGCCAATCCAACATACTCTTGCAATGTTGGCACATCTCCGTGTGCTAGTCTCATACCCACCTTGCTACCAGTCTTCCCAGGCTAGTTCTGATCCTAGCTCCGAGCTCTAGACACTGCACCAGCTGACAGAGCCAGTTGCGGTCGGGTTAATATAATCCTCCCGCTTCCCTGCTGTCATCTGATAAAGGTTGTCCAACATTTGAGCATCCTCCCGGTTATCCATAGTTTCTGTATATGTTGGGCCTTGATACGGGTCAAGAGGTTGAGTGACTCGGACTTCTCCGTCTTCAAAAATCATCATCTCCTTCTTGAGGTCGATGATGGCATAATTCTCAAAAGCCCAGTCAATTCCTAGCAGTGCAGGGTAAGGATCCTTGTCTCCCATAATATCAATGACCTCAAAGTCTGTGTAAGTATTTACCCCTGCAATGTCGACCTCGACACTGTCAAGTCGGTCGATCGGCACAATGCAGTACTGGTTTGCCATCCTATGCTGGATTGGTGAGTAGGTCAGCCGGGTCCACCCAAGAGCCTCCCGCGTTTTCTGCGGTAGGATATTGACGTCAGATCCTAAGTCAAGCATGGTGTTGTTGATCTGAAATCCCGCAACCTACGTGTTAAGCCGGAACTTTTTTCCCGTTCTTCCCTTGTTCCGCTTGACCCGCTGTACGTACTGGGGTGTTGTGTTCAAAGGTTCCCTCGGCCCTGTATTCCCCTGCAGTACATCCTCCAAGGTATGCTTGATTTGTTCCCGCATCGAAGCATTGTCAACAATCTTGAGGAATAACTGGAGCCATTCCTCAATCAGGGCCCCCGTGGCGCTCTGTTCCCTGGTATCAATTGTCATGGGTACCTCAAGGCCTTTGGCTCCCCCCAGCTGAGCAAATGTCTCCACCACCTCTCGGAAGTACTTCTTCTGTACGTCCGGCCATATCATTTGTTTCAGGGAGGCGGGTCGGATCCCGCATACTGGCTCCTTCTCGCGAGCGTCCTCTCCTGTCTTCTTTCCTCCTTGTGTCACAATAGCTACGTTCTACATGGCCGAAGTCACGATTCCTCGAGGTTTAGAGTTTACCAGATTTGTGCCCCTCTTCCGTGCTCATTCCTCCCACTTCTTGATAAGTTCAGGGCAGTCCTTTGCCGCATGGGTGTTCACGCGGCACTGGGAACACCATGGGCATCTAGGAAGGGGGTATTACTGGGCCACGTGACCCTCCTGGTCACAGTTGTAGCATTTCAGCGGACCCCGGCCCCCTGTGCAGCCTCCACGCATACCGCCTCCTCTGCCCCTGGAAGCCTCGTTCACCCTATAGGAGGGTCAGTCCAATCGGTCTGCTAGTGCATTGAGAGCTCTGCACTGTTCGGTGTTGTGAGTCGTGGAAGCACAAAACTCACAGTATACATTGTTTGGGACATTGGAATACTTCTGCGATATTGGACATGTCTGAGGTTGATGACCCATAATCCGGAAAATTTCGCAATATTCTGTGGCAGTTTGGTTTGGTTGAGGTGGGAACACCGCATAAGGTTGTTGCGGCTGATAGAGCCCTTGCAGATTCATCGGCGCGCCACCCCCACTAAGTGGACCCCCTTGTCTTGCCGCGACTGAGGGTCCCACACCCGGGCCACGCAACCGGGGACACTCAGTTGCCACATGCCCTTCGACCAAGCAATGAGTGCACCAAACGTTCAGCCTGGCTGGTCTTATAGGCTGCATCTCCTTAAGTTTTTCAGTCAGACTGGAAATCTGATGTTGAAATCCCAATAAGGAAGGATCCTGCAGGGCTGGCCCTCCCCGAAATTCCTGAGGGTAGCCCGCCATTGCCTCTATCTTCATAGCCTGCTCCAGAGTGTCCTGCAAATTGTCGATCTTCTACTGGGTGAGAGGGGCTCGTGTCAAGGGAAGCAGAGCCTTGATGAACTAGTCCCTCTGATGGTTTGGGTCGATCGGGTAGCTGAGTTTCCTGATCGTGTCCTTGAACCTACGCATCAGCTCCCATGCAGTCTCTCCTTCTTTCTGCTTAATCTCCCAGAGCTCGGACAGAACCTGCTGGTCTATTTGGGGGAGCTTAAATTCTAGGACAAAATCCCGCTTTCCGTCTGCGATTGCTGGATTCGGGTGGGCCTTTGACCACTTTATGAACCATCGCAGAGCCCTTTCTCTGAGCGTGGTTTGAAACTCTATTAGATTTCTTGCATCTAGCGTCTGCCAAGCCCTCCATATGGCTTCACAGAGATACCAGTGTTGCTCCACATCATCGTTGCTGCGGCCAGAAAATTCTGGATACCGGGTGAATGACCCAGCCATATTTACTTGTGAAGGTGTGACTAGAATAAACCCTTCGGGTCCTGGTTGCGTGACTATACCACCAGGAACTGCAATACTACTAGTAACGCTGCTATTAACGTGTGTCGTTGCCGACAATGACTACTGTGCAATCAACTCAATGCTTTTAACTTAACAAAAATATTACTTAAAGCTTTATAGTGTACCAGGGGAAGGTAGGGATCCTTTCCGTGCAAACTTTGGGAAGTAGGACTACTTGGAGAGATGAATTTCATCCACTCTTGAAACAACCATTGCATCAAGACCTACCATTCGCCATCGGAACTTTCTTCGGGCTGCACACCTGCATCGTCTTCATCAGTCGTCGTCTCCCTTTCTTTCCTAGTTGGGCTCCCATGCACCCGTTGCACTCCCATAGCGGTCCCTTCCCTCTCCAAGGTATCCGCATAAGTGTCCATATTTCCTATTCTCTGAGGCGCCTCCTCTTGATTCTTCCTATTTTTTCCCCGTCGTTTCAACTCTCGCATCACCCATTCTCTCCACCTTTCGGCAATCTACGCCCTCCAATCTACACGTCACTCCCGCAACCTCCTCGCGGCCTCAGCATCCATTCCCCCACTCCCCTGCTTCACACTTCACGTCGCATCTATCCCTTCGGCCCTTCCCCCGGCACTAGAGGTTTACGCTTCCATGCTCAATTTTTGGAATTCCATTAGCCCTTCGTCCACCATCAAGGCCTTAATCCACAATGGAATCTCCTTAAGCAGCTTCCCTCTTAGCCCAGATTAGAAGACAACCTTAGCCTTAGAGAAGGATTGGTAGCACTCTGCGGAAAACTCCACAATATATCCGTCCAAAGTGGTCTCGACCCAGAAATCCACCGCGCGGGTCAACTCAGTATCCAGCCGATGCAGGGCCACCAGATCTCTGTGCACCCACTTGCGTTCTATCTTTCGCAAGCTATCCCTAGGCACCTTAGTCTGCAACCTCCACAACCAATTATAGAGGTTGCTAGGAAATTTTCCCCAGAGGATCTCATAGGTATCACTGGCAGAATCTGAGAAAAGGACGAGATCCTTGAGCACCCTCTCCTTTTTATTCATCAGCTCTGCTTGCTGAGCAATAAATTGGTCTAGATGGTCTTCCCACCATCTCCGTATTTCTCCTTAGAAGACCCTCGATACCATGATCTAGTTCCCCTCATAATGTGTAGGGTCCCAGCAACGGTACCATTTGTTGGCGAAGAAACAGTTCTCGCAGCCAAAACCCAAGTTCAGAGATTGGGGCCAACAAGGGAATCCGTTGTAGTCTAGAACCACGCTGGCATTGTCACCCTACTCCAGAGAGCAGAGAGTCTCACCCGAGGCGTGCCGTAACCACATGCAGAAGGGGAATAGATCAATAGTGGTGGAAGGATCCGCAATTCAAGATTAATATAGAATTGATTGCATAAATATCATCATATATGCACGAACATTCAAAATATTGAGCAGATACTAAGAAAATAAAATTTTAAGACATCACAGACATCATGCATGCATGTAAATCATATAATAAGACAGCAACCTGCAAGTATATTGATAACTTTTATCTGGATCCATAGTTACATCGCTTCCACAGGACGAGCTTACAATTCTGTTACAGACGTCTCATAGGACAGAAAGATATATAAGAGAAGCCTAGGAACTACAAAGATATCATGCTCAGAATAGATCTCTCCTGCAGCATCCGCTCGATCCTCTTCAATAGCTCTGCATTCGTGTGTCTTCTTTCGGCTGGGTGACGACTATTTATTCACCTACCATCGCAGCTGCTAGTTCCTCTTGTGTTCTTCTTCAGCTGCTTTCGGCTTCCTTCTTGTTGTCTATGAGTTCCACTCTCTGTCTTCTATTGTATCTTCTCTTCGTTTTCACTTATCTACATCAGCTTCTTTAGCTATCTCCTATTCCCCCGCAACCTCGGTAGCTCCGATACTCACCGTAGTTGCGGCTTCGTCGCGGCTGCCATGTGTCGATCTGCAACCCAAAAATCTGTTCTTTATTCAAAATTCAAAACAAGGGCCCCAAAAACTTACCAAAAGAATAAAATAATGAGGTTTGGTTTGTACAAAACACACAGACGGGTGCTCACTAATGACGTGAGGAAGATGTGTTGCTGAGGGCGGGGGCCACATTGGTTGGTATTATGTTTGAGGTTGATGAAGCATATGAAAAGGTATCGCAGATGGGATTATCCTGATGGAGGTATGGTGGGTCAATGCGAGGCGCGGTAGTGTGCTTTTGATCTGCTTGTACAACCTAGTTTTCTGGGAAAGGGGTCTTATTTCGTATGGTAAACCTTGAACTTATACATGGTGAGTGAATGGGCATGAGGTGCTTCTCAGACTATAGTGTTATGGTCATGGCATCACTATTTTTTGTGATATATGGTCTACTTTGGGTGATGAGCACCATGGAGGGGAGGTTCTACCAACCAATGAGAATTCTTATTGTGTGCAGGGCGAGGTGATGATAAACGCGGTCGGATGTGTGGAAACTATGGTTATTTTCTGATGGAGAAATGATGTCAGGATATACAAAAAAAATTTTGGGACTCTATCATGCTGGGGGTAGAATGATACCTGCTCTTGGAAATTTCAGTGGATGGAGTGGTGGATGGTTTTCACACTACCTGCAAAAACAAATACCCCAAGTGAAAGCATCTTATTTATCCAATATTATTGAAAGACATGAGCTTTAGGAAAGAAGATGAGAGAGGGCATACCTGTCGGCGCTGAAAAATTATTTTTTCAGGAGTGCGAATGTGTGGCATTGCCTCTGTTCATTATGAAGTGCTAATCACAGTGCTGCTTTTGGTTTGGAGAACAGACCTTCTGATCTCTTATTATGGTCCTCCAAATTTTTGGAAAAGGGCAATATATAGGTGAATATGGCCCTAATTCAATTCATTTGTACTTGCTGAGTTTTTGAGAGGTCAGAGGCTTTTGTAGAGCAGTTCTTGTTGTTGCAGTCAGCCTGAGCACCAGGGATTAGCGATATCATGCCCAGGTAACCTCCATGACATCTTTCACTTTAATTTTTTCAGTCTAAGGGTGCAAGAGTCTATACAAAACTGTTTTGCATGGATCTTGAGCCATTTTTACCCTAGATTACACGGGCGATCAGGGTCAGAGCGCACCTTCTGCGCATGATTTTTGGGGTTTTGTGTGCTTTAAGCACTCTTTTCCCTTATTTTGGCGCACCTTATGCGCGCCTGTGAGAAATACAGGCACGCAAAAGGCCGAGGTAAATTTTTGGATTTTTTGCCTGTTTTTTGATTTTTTTGTGTTGTTCATAGGTTCATGTTTGGATGATAGGTTGTTGTGGAGGGATCAGGATTGGCCCAAGCTCCGTACTGCATTAGCCACTAATGCTCAGGTTTCCAACAGTTGGTGCAATGGGGTCTCCTGAAGTTTGCGGAGAACGAGCTTCTTCAGTCACGGGATTGACTGTTGTGTTACTTGATCCGATGTTGGAACAGGCGGCACAACGTGTTTGTGCTGCATGGGACTAACCTTGCTATCCATCCTGAGATGGATATATACTTTGCGACCGGGCTACTGCCTCAGGGTGAGGTGTTGTTGTATCCAATTCCTTCTGGGAGGGTGAATCTTGAGAGGTTCCGAGTGCGTCATTGTGGTGGGGTGCCCCTTATAGAGGGGTGCATAGCCATTGCCTCAATGATAGACTTGGCAAAGCGGTACGATCTAGCGGATATTGTGCAACTTGTAGGGTCGTCAGCTCCACATTGGGTGTCTGGCCCGAAGGTTGGGGTCTTGCGCTAGCTGAGGGCCGAGAACTTTTTCAATTTTTCTCATTTCTGCTATGACGGGATGGTGGCCCAAATTCACAAGGTTCAGAATGGATCAAATTTGTTAGCGTACACTAGTATTATATGTAGCATCATGTACAAGAGGGTGGTGCTATTGAGACCGGTGGTGGCGATGCTTCCTGGGGGGCCACGGGAGCCTCGCATGAGGAGGTGGGCTCCTGTGATACCGCAGGGAGGTGGGGGCAAGGTGGCACGTTACTGGAATGCCAGGATGGAGGCCTGGTTTGAGGTCAACCCCCAGATGTTTCTGCCATTCCCATATGCAGGGATGGACTTTCGGGGGGATCCAGAGATGGGTCTCCCTCCTAGCTATACTTGGGGGCCAACAAGTCTATTTTTATGTTTTCTTCATTTATTTTAGTATGTATGATTTTATGTGTTTTTATGGTGACACTAACATAGTTTTGGTTACTCTTGTAGATGTTGGCAAGGTAGGTCACCCCGTGGCTCGATTGGTTGGCCACGGTCCTCTTAGGAGACCTCGGGGAGGTAGTGGGGGGCTGGTAGGAGATCTTGCACAGTCTCAGGGTGATGCACCTAGTGGTGGTGTTGGCCCTTCAGGAGAGGGCAGCAACTTGGCTGTTGCCAAGGCTGCGGTCGAGCGAGCTTGTGCTGATGCAAAGGCGGCACATGCTGATGCAGCAAAGGCTCAGATTGCTGAGCTAACTATTTGGGTGTCAGTTCTGGAGGATGCATGGGATCGAGTGAAGTGCTTGACCTAGGGGATGCCTTATCAAGGCTTTCTAGATGATATTGAGGAGGTCTAGCTGGAGATGTTGATGGCCCGGGAGAGCGACTATCGACATGTTTTATGTTGTGTGGCAGTCTCAGTTTTGACGGTGACTACAGTAGTGGTACCGGGAGCGACTGCGGGTCCAAGTGCCCCACCTGGGGGAGCACTGCCCTAGAGTTTATTTGTACACAAGGAAAGCACCCATTATGAGGATGGTTCCCCTATTTTTGATGAATTTTTGTGTATATTTGGGCTGACCGATGGGTTGGAGACACTATTTTTGTACTCAGACACATACACCCTGATATATATACGTGAGATATTTTTTATGGCTCTACATGTTGTGTTTATGGATTTATGTTATGCTTATGGATATCTATTTTTTCTATGTTTTTGTTTTTATGTGTGATGGTTTATTCGAGATCCATTCCATTTTAGAATATTTTTAGCTATGCGATCAGTTGTTTGGTTTTGACTCCTTGGTATATGTGTAAATTTAATGTAGTCAAATTGTCTGCTTAATATTTTTGCACACAAATATTCTCTAAAAAGGTGTGAATCTCTTATCTCAAATGTTTGGTTTCACTGTGACACTACTAACTGGTAATTAAGGTAGACATGCATATGGCGTATGCCCTGATGGAGGGTGTCGCACATAAGTTCGATGACAACGTCATATTATGCCTAATTGTTTGTTGCTGAACAGATACACACACCGTTTTTGTAGAGTGCTGATCAATCAAGGTGATAGATAACCCAAGATGTTGCTGATAAGCATTTGAGACCATATTGATGCTCCATCAAAAAATCTGAAGTAAGGTTCGGGTTGGTAATCCATCGCGGCACTCTAGTGCGTTTTTTAATAAGTCTTTTGGTCAAAAATTTAAAGTGATTGGGTTTGTGTACGTTGACTCTAGGGTAGGGCCTACTTGGCCCTTATGGGTAGAACTTCTTGAGGTAAAGATCATTGACGACGTTTTTGAGGCATGTCCCATCCAGTTTTGTCAGCATGTATGCCCCCTGACGGAGGAAATGTTTTATAATGTAGGGTCCTTTCCACAAGGTTTCGAACTTGCCTCACCCTAGGGCTTCTTTTGCGACATCATAGCAGAGGAATAGTTCTCCCTCGGTGAATGAGCGAGGGTTGATGTGGCGGTCGAATGATGACTTTAACCTTTTCCTATGTGCCTCGTTGTGTTGTAGTGATTATCGTCGGCTTTCTTCGACGAGCTCTAGTTGTACTAGGCGTTGTTCTAGAGGCTAGGTATCATCGAGGAGTTCGATGGCGGCATGCAAATTCAAGATCTCGCGTTCTATGGGAATCAAGGCTTTGACCCCATATACCAAGTGGAAGGGAGTGAAACTAGTGGATGTCTTGATAGTTGTGCGGTATACGCATAGGTTAGAGAAGAGCTTATGGTGCCAGTTGGTTTTATGGTTACCATGCATTGTAACCTAGTTTTGATTACTTTGTTTACAACTTCTACTTTTTTGTTGGACTAGGGGTAGTATGGAGAAGTGAATTCCTGGGTGAATTTGAGGTGGTGAGATAGCTCTTGGAATATTTCATTCTCGAAGCATTTTCCATGGTCGAATACTAACTCTTTGGGAATGCCGAACTGGACGATCAAGTGGTTAAACAAAAATCGAGCAGCGGTTTCTGCAGTGTTGTCATATGTGGGCATGGCCTCTACCCACTTGGTGAAATAATCGATAGCCACTATCATATATTTATGGTTTCTCAATGATGTAGGGTTGCAAGTCATGAAGTCAATTCCATATTTAAAAATGGGGTTGGCGATGATGACAGGGTGCAGAGGAGCGGGTGGGGCTCTTGCTTTGTGGGTGCAGCAGTGGCATTTCTCGCATCTCTTGATTGTTGTAATGCAATCGCGAAACAGGGAGGAAAAAAATACCCTTCCCATAGGAATTTTTGGGTAGTGGCCATTCTAGATAGGTGGTCACCACAAGCACCTCTGTGGCAATCATTAAGGGCTTTTTCTACTTGGTCGTGAGTGAGGCATCGACGAAAAATGATGTCGATGCTTCATCAGTACAAGAAATCTCCCATGAGGAGATATCGGCGGGCCTGCAGGCGTATGCGCCAATAGTCGTCTTGATTGAGATGAGGTCTTAACTTTGAGTTTGTAGGAAGAGGAGAATGTCTCTGTACTAAGGGTCATTGGTTGCTATGAAGAAGAGATGATCATCTGGTAGCAAATCATTCACTGATGATCCCTTGGTATCTCTTGGGAGATTCGTAATGAAATTTGCTAAGGTAAGTGCATTTTTTATTTTAGGGGAGTAGAAATGTAAGTCGTATTCTTCAAGAATGAATATCTAGTGGGCGTACTTATGGTTCATTAGGTGGTATGTGAGCAGGTATTCAATGGGGTTAATATCTGTGATAACCGTAGTGGTTTTTAAGATGATATAGTGGTGAAGCTTTTGGATTGTGTGTATTAATGCTAGGGCAGTCTTTTCTTCAATCTCATATCTTAATGCTGGGCCTGATAAGGTTTTGATGACATCATAGGTTATGTTCTCCTTCCCATATGGGCCTTCCTGGATCAAAACTCTAGCCAATGTGGACTTGCAAGCTGATAGGTAGAGGATATAATATTTGTCATAGTCTGTGGGACTAATGAGGGGTGCTGAAGATAAAGTTTCTTTCAGCGCATCAAACGATTTTTGGGCGTGATCATCCCAATTGAATGGGGTGTATTGGCGAAGGAGGCATAGGAACCCTTGAGCACAAGTGGCATAGTTTGGGATGAAGCATCTCAGAAAATTTGCCTTCCCCTGCAGGCTTTGCAGTTACCTGAGGGTTTGAGGTGGGGGTACCTCTTTGATGGCTTGGACCTTGAGGGGGTCCACACGAATCCCCTACTGGGACACTATAAAACCTAAGAGTCTTCCTGCATTGATGCAGAAGACACACTTGAGGGGGTTCAAGCGTAGTTTGTATTGACGACATCGTTGGAATACCAATCGCAGATCCTCAATATGGTCTAAGCGCTTCTTGGAGTGGATGATCAGGTCGTCCAAATAGGTGAGGATAAGGTGTGCCAATTCATGAAATATATAGTTCATGGCCCTTTGGAAGGTGGCCCCAATGTTTTTTAGGCCAAATGGAATTACCTTGTATGCGAATGTGCCCTAGGGGGTGGTGAACGTGGTTTTGTACCGGTCGGTATGGCGGATTTTAATTTGGTTGTACCCAGAGAATACATCCTTTAAGTATAGAGCCTCGTGTCATGCACAAGCATCGATGACCTGGTTGATAAATGGAGCGGGATAATTGTCTTTGGGGCATGCTTTGTTCAAATCCCGAAAATCGATACAAATGCGTATGGTGCCCTGTTTTTTCATGACGAGAATAGGGTTGGAAACCCAAGATGTATAGGTGATGGGGTAGATAAACTCAACTTTGTGAAGCTTATCGATTTCTCATTTTATTGCTTCTACCTTTGATGGGTGCAGCTAATGTTGTTTCTGGCGCACTAGAGGTACATTGGTCCAAGTGTCAATATGGTTCTCTACGATAGTGGGACTAAGCCTAGGCATTTCTGAGTGGTCCCACGCGAAGATATCTCAATATTCTTATAACAATTGGGTATAAGAGGCTATTTCTTCTGGAGAGCATGCTACCCCCAGTGAGATTTCTTTGACCTTTGCAGGATTTTGGGATATGTTCACCTTGACGGTAGGTGAGATGTTTGACATATTTCCTTCCTTGAATGCATCGGGCGCTGGGATGGGATTTTTTAACCAATCAACTTTTCCTAATGGGAGGAAATATTTAGATTTGATTTCATAGATATCTTATTATTTTTTCTTATCAGGACTAAATGTATGTTTGGGGAGAAAAAGTGAACAGTGATGCATTGCATCCCATGGATAATTTGGCTCTGTCATTACCTCTAAGATGTCCTCATATGAATGAAATAAGGATCCTAAGGGGGATTGATCTTGCACAAGGTAATGATGAATACGTTCAATCCGCACGGGGCTAGTTGAGAGACAAGAGAAATATTCCATAGTCGATGTCCTGGAACCAGACGCGGTCGACTGAGTGTAGATAGATTGCATCTGCACTATCGTATGAAAATCTACTCTCATAGCTGTAGCTGACTCGACACCTATGGCAGAGGAGCAGACATCTTAGGTCATAGTTCTGATACATGATGATATGAATCGTATATGGTGTATCGTGTTGTCGGAATTTGGTGGGGGAAGAATCTACGTAATGGGAGTTTGCGTAAGTGCAAGGTTGGGTTCCCCGCTAGGATGGTCAATTTCCTGATGGTGGAAATTGTGCCTAGTGCAGAGGTTCCTGAATGTTTCTATTAGCAGGCATACCTCTGGTTCGTGGTTTTGGCTAGTGAAAATGGTGCCTGGTACCACTATGCCAACGAAGTATATTTTGTGGTAACCAACACTACTCTTCGTCCTGGATGTGGATGCTCGGAAAGGATCTATTGTAGAAGAGGAGGTCTTTTGCGTTCATTTCTGTGTCGTTGGCTTGGGTGCTTCTAGCTCTTTGGGGGAGTGTAGACATAACGTTGCTCTTTCCGCTTTGAGCTTGGGGAGATGCTCACATTTAATCGTATGGTGAAATTTTGAACAAATCCAGCAATAGGTATGCGTGATCTTCTCTTGGATAAAGAGAAGTCTTGGTGGCCAAGAAGAGACTGTATGAAAAATTCTTGCGAGGGGCTTCAGTTCTTTACAATGATTGACCTAGTGGTCATTCAGGTCACATAGGCCACATGTTATCCCCAATTTGTTTTAGGTCATGTTTGGTTGGTGCACTATCCCAGTTTACCCCTTATGCCGATGTGGGTGTGGGGTTGCTGATCTGGGGGTGATGTACTTTCTATATCATTTAAGTTCATCATCCCGTTTCTTCTCTATTGTATGAATCATATCAATGAGGGGAAGAACTCACGGGATATAGTTACAACGTTGTCCATAGTGATTGCCCTGACATACTAGGAAAAATAGCCTAGATATAGGGGTCTCGTCGTGCTCAGTTTGTGGTCTGGCAGGGTACCAGCGTTGTAACACTTCTAAATCAGGGAAAATGGCGACCACGTGATTGGGCATTTTACATAATGCACATGTTCGTATTCTCTATAGAGAGTGGATGGGGGTAACCAGGGATTCCCTGAATGGTCGATTTTCAGCTGACAAGAATAGGATGGATCTTCTCGTCACATCTTCTTGGGTTGTCGAGTTATTCATGGATTCTAAGTCCATGCCATCTTCTTGGGAGAGGCGGACTATAGCTAAGTGGAAGCTAGCAAGTGCTAATAATAATCGGGGGATATAGTGACAATTTTCCAGAAGGTGGTTGTCGGCGGAAAAAGGACATGTGAATTGTGTTACCCGCAACCCAACGTAGTAAACCCGTTCTATAGGATACCATCTGTGGATGAGTTCTAGGGTTGTGAATTCTTCAAGGAAGTGACCACATTCATCGCACAACGTGCAGTGTAAGATAGGAGGGGCGAATATGAATGGGCATCTTTCTGGTGACTTTCGTTCCTCTTGTAGGTACAAGATGATATGAGGTTCATCTCCAGAAGATTGGATGGGGGGATCCTCTTTATAAGATCACTCGATGGCATGCAAGCTATCCCTATATAGTGGGATTTCTGGGCAATGATGAGTATAGTGCCCATAATTTCTACAGATAGTGCATGTGTGATTGGTACATAATGATTTGCCTTTACCCTTGGTAGCAGGTTCCTTTTTACAGGAATGTGGTGTCATGATGTCTGCCTTTGAGCCAAGGAGAGATTTTAATTCATCCAGCTCTGGGTAGATATGGGTAGGGTGTTCTATTACGTTGCATATGGCACAAAATAGTGATTCCCATTGTGTGGTAGGGGTTTCCAGCTTATTTCCTTTTCTCTCAGTTTTCTTTACGTAATCATCAGTTTTGCAACGGGAATTTCCTTTGCAGGGATGCTTTCGACCGTTTCCTGAATGGGTGGGGCCTCCTTAGGACTTAGGGGATTTAACCCTGTGGAATTGATGTGTGTGGATCCTAACCCCATAGGGGGAATGAGATACCAAACTGCTATTGCAAATGATATGTTTGGTAGCACCACTGTTGCCAAAACCTGTTGGGATATGAAACTAGCTGGGGGGTAGAGGAAAGGGGTTTGGGAATTGGCATAGGCTAGAGAGGCTATTGTGGCTGAGGTCTCGGTGTCATTACTGCTTGTGTCTATATCCTAGCTAGCTTCAATGCTTGATGTGGACATAATGCACACCGGAGCTCCTGTGACATTAGGTGATGACTCAAGTATGATGGGGGAATCTCCTAGTTATGATCCTAGGATGGACGATGGCTTGAATTGGCCAGGACCATATTCTTGGTACCATGACAGCGTGTCTGGGGCTGTATCTACATAGGGTAGAATGAAATTAGTATTTTTTAGGGGTAAATTTTCACTATGTGTCAATTGGTCAACAGTAACGATGCGGTCCTCATGGGGGAACATCATAGTTCGGAACACGGAGGAGGCTATAGCTGACATGGCATACATATAACGCTGACAAAGGAGTATATTGTAGTCCAAGTGGGAATCCGAGACTTCAATGTCTATAAGGACCATATTTCCAGCTAAGTAGACTGGGAGATTTTGGTAGAGGCTGACAGGAGTTGAAGGGTGATCGTCGTATGCTCTAAGCATGATGTCTGATGGCTTTAGTTTGGGAGACACTAACTTCAGCCAAATTTTCTTTGACATGATGCATGTGGATGCACCCTCGTCGATGACACATCAATGAATGGTAATATTTTGGACCGATACTGGTATCTGAAAGGCGACCATCGAAGGAAGTGTAGGGGTGACTTTGTCTAAATCAAAATCCATTAGGCATGTATCGGTGGGGTCAATAGCACCTAACATAGAAAGAAAGGCTTTCTTTTTCTTCGGGCATGACTGTAAAACTTTCAAAGTTTACATAACAATGGGAGATTGAGCTAAATCATCCATAATGCTATAATTATGGGCTGATTTGGAGTAGTTTCCTACTCGCCTAGTTGGTCCCTTAGCCATCTTCGGCAAAGGTTCGATAGGCATATTTGATATGGTAAAATCTGTAGTTGGTGCACTGGTACTAGCCCCTGACATGTTGGTGTCTGGCGGGGTATCATAATTTAGATTGTGTTTGAAAAAACATCTCTTCGCCAGTCATGTAGATTTCGTGGCTGATTTTTCCAGAGTCGTCAGGATTTTTTTGCTGAGTGCTAATTGTCCCTTGATGGAGGAAGGGCTTTTGAATCACCGATAGCTGTTGGGCTGATCCCCCTTGTCCAGGGTTATTCTGCAACTTTTTCAGCTCAGAGAGGTTGGGACAATGGTGAGTGTAATGGTCGTCCTCACCACAGATTGAACAAGAGTGGTTTGTTCGAAGAGGTGGCCTTTTGTTCTGCTATTGGGAATTGTTTGGATCCTGGTTTTTATTTTGGTTGGGGTTGCTTCTAGCCTGAGATCGCGAAGGGCGCTACTAGTTGTTGCCCCCCTGTCCAGATTTCCTTTAGGCTTGTTTTTTCCTTTTTTCTTAACCATGTTAGGAGGATATTTCTCCTGGTTATATGGTTGCCGCAGTTGGTTTTGGGAAGGCTACACAAAGTTCACCTGTGCATTATTCTGCATAGGCGGGTCTTGTGCTGGGGACTAAGCATAATGTGGTCCCTGGTTTGTGAATGTCTGTTGGGGGGGAGCTCTTCTTTCAACATGTCTATCTGCGTACTGGGTCCCCTAAGCCGAAGGATAGGGTCCTCCATGTTGATATGATGACGCTCTACTCATCCAATTTTTCGGAGGCATGTGATGACTTTGGTAGTCGGGTTGTGGTACATTCTAGGTAGAATCATATGTGTAACTGGGGTTTTTAACACTGCTTCCTGGGTAACTTTGGGTCAACGACCTAATTAAACCGTCTATGGAGTTCAACATGCCTGGAAATTCTTTGTAAGTTTGTAGGTGCAGGGCATTCGACAGGATATTGTAAATATACCCTAACTGTGTATAGATCAGCTAGAGTTGTTGGGCCTTATTGATGGCGTCCTCTTCGAATATGGACCTTTGTTGCACCACATCCTTCGAAATCTATGCAGTGATATTTTTCAGGAATAGGTCTAATAGTACTCGATCGTCGAGTTTGGTACACAAACTATGATTCCGCCACCATTTGTGGAGATGGTCCGAGATATGGACGATGGGGGTTTGCCTAAAGTGTGTCAGTAATTTCATTCTGGAATCATGGTGAATGGGTAACTGAAAATAGGTCAGGAATGCAGTGGCAAGGGCACTAAAGGTTCCATGTGTATTATAGGGTTTCTCCACATACCATTTCGCTTCTACTCCTCTCAGAGTGCGTTGAAATAGTCTCAATCAAATAGTATCATCCAAGATGTTGTTCGACGAGCACCATAGGTGGAAATTCATAACATGATTTCCTGGGTCTTGTTAGCCACCAATAAAAATTTTCATACCAAATGGTGGCTAAAACATTTTTGGAGCCTTCAAGAAACAAATTTTATTGCTAAAAAGTGTTATCTCTTGAAGACTCTTGAAGACATCATGCCCTTGTTTCAATCTTCACTGTTGTTTCCATTTAAAAATCAGAAATTCTGCTGATTCCATAAGAGAAAATACTACTGCAAACGCCATTTTCCCCTCCTTCCACTTCAAAAATAACTTCCATTTTTACCCCTTTTTCATTCCCATGAAATTCCTCTATTTTTTAATTTTCCCCATTTCCACTTCATGAAATCCCCTTTACAGAGTTTAAAACTCCTTTTTGACTCTGTCGAAACCTCCCAAATCCATTGAAAACTTGAAAAAATTTCATTAAAAAATACCTTTTTTGTATTACAGACTTAAGCCCCCTTTGGCTAAGTCCTAAACACTTCCCCATTATATTCCCTAGTGCTAGAACAGGGCGCTAAGCCTTTTAAGTGCTAATCGCATCGCAGAAATCCGAGCGCACAAGTCTTTTGGTTAATTTAAAAGTTCTGATGCAATTAGCCCTTTATTACATAACTCCCGATCCTATAGCCACTTCATATAACCTTTTGGCCTGCAATCGGGTGCTAAAACTTGTGAATAAACCTTTCTGATTGATATTTTCCTTTGTAAAGTTATAAACCCACTTTCCTAAAGTTTTGGTCTAAACTCCGCCCCCCGCTTTACTCCATATAACTTGCGCCCGGGACCAAGAGTTAAAGGTCCCGAAGCGCTAATCGCATCGCAAATTTCAAAATGGGTAGATTGAAAAGCCCGAAGGCCCGACCTTCTGATTGCGATTGGCCCTTTTCATATATAAGCCCCGGGCATATTATATTTCATAAAGACCACGAGCCCCGCAGACGGGCGTCTATTCACTTCTTATATATAACCCGCCCGATAGCCAAAACTTTGTATTATATTGAAAATTTGGGTTTTTCCTATGTTATAAAGGGTTTCCACCGGTGCATAAGTTGAAACAATCTCAACCATTGATCTTGAGCCGATCGACGACCCGCGCATTATTGCATTGCATGATTCTATCGGGCTAACTTTTGTGTCCCCTACGATTGGCATTCCCCGATGGATTTTCCGCCGTTGGATCTATCCGCCATATCCCAGATCCAATGGCTCACATTTTCTCTGATCATTAGCCTTGCCTCCGCTTCAGAACCCTCCGATTCATTTCCCACCATCGATCTGATCTGCATATCGACGGTCAGCACTCAATCGCATTGGCGTTGTGAAAATTCCCCCCCCACCAATTGAATGCATTCGATTGCATCTAGACCATCCACGTGTCTAGATCGGATGGTCCAGATCGCATTTCATGACTTTGGTTTAAATCTATGCACCCCACGTTCTAATGGTTTAGGCCAAATCCTGACCATTAATCTCTGCAAATTAATGGCCCTTATTAACCTGTCTCCTGCCATTGTATTATTTCGCTTATTTCCCCATATTTAATCTCCGCCATTGGTCCTCACATCCAACGGCTCATATTTAATCCGACAGGACCTGCCTCCTGTGGGTCCTGCCTTCTCCAAATCTGATCTCGGCTATCCATCTCAGATCCAACGACCTAGAATGAAACTAATCCCCTTGCTTCCACCCATGCATCTACCTCATATCACCTTCACTTCCCCACCGTCAGATCTGAGGCCCTTGATCTGACGACCCACATTCTATTTTGCGTGGTTTTCAACATGATGGTTAATTTCCCGAAGGCTACGTGAAATGGGAAGTTCTCTAGTGCCACGTGTCAGGCGGGGACGCATATCGCATTCCAAAATGAAAAAATTCCTACTCGCCCTTTTGCTACGTGAAAACAGTGGTTTAGCTCCCCGAAACCACTTTCCCTCTTTTCCGTTATGTGTTATCATGCACGCCTTCCACCGTTGATCTCTGCAGATCAACGGTTTGGATTTAAACCTTCATTTACATATCGCCCTCCGCCTCTACAAAACGGTTTTCAACACAAATCTCCATTGTTGATCTCATTGGGTGGATCTCATCCGATTGGTCATATTCATCCCGAAGCCCCAATTTCATTTCCTTCATTTTTTACCCCCTCCAAAGGAAATTTCGCCCATTTCCTTTGTTTTTCCTCCATTTCTTTATAAAGTGACTCATTCACTTTGTATAATCAAAACCAATCCCGACTGTCGATCTCTGTGCAATCAATGGCTCTGACTTAATTCTTCCTCCACTTTCCTTTAACCTCCACAAACAGATCTCCACCGTTGGATGTTGCCATCCAACGGCCACACTCTTTTCCCACAGCCTTCTAAAGCAGTTTACCCAACAATGCATGATTTCATAATGATTTTTGTATTTTTTAGGTTCCAAAGGATTTTCCCATTATAATAAAGGGAAAAGAAAGCCGAGGGTGATGATCCTCTGGATTGTCATTCATAAAAGGAAGATCATTCCACAGGGTTCAAATCCAAATCTCATCAAATGCTTCATGGGCATTGATGCCATATGAGCCCTGTGCGGCCCTGCACATCAACAAGACACACAGAAATGCATTAAATAATTAAAAGAGTATCAGTGTTGAAGACAAAACACAGCATAACAAACGATTGAAGACAATTTGGGGATTGCGGCTAAGATTGATTATCAAAAGCTTAATCCTCCAAATTAAAACACAGTTAAAATACAATCATGAGTATTTATCAGACAGAAAGACCTCCACCGCCACATCTGAGGAAAATTGATTCCTCTCAGCTACCAGTGCCCCCTGTAGCCACAAGAATTTAAAAACAGAGGCCGAAGTTATTGATCAAATAAAAGATATTAGCCTCAACAAAGCCACAGAATTAATTGTATTCTGAAACAGAGCCTAAAAGTCAATAAAAGCTCCCACCGAGCTTAATCCTTTAATGTAAATCATTTAATACAGAGGACACCTATGTAAGCTTCTTCATCGAGCCCCTCAAAGGCCGAGAAGCATTAAGTCTATATTAATTGACCCATGAGATCTTTTATCAGATCCCACCTCCTCATTCTTCTATAAATAATATGTAGAAGATGAGAAAATGTTGGTTGCAGAACTTTGAAATATACTTGAGCTCTTAACTTCTGATTGTAGATAGTTTTCAAAGGCTCTTGAAGCTCTGCTTGCGATAGAATAGTTAGGCTCAGTAGTGAAGATGATTGTTGACCTGAAACACTGGACTTAAAGCTGTAACTGGTTCGAAGCATCAATACAAGCTGATTTATGGGATCCTGGTCTATGTCTACAGTGATGTTATTTCTTATTGTAAATCGTTATTTTATTTTTGTTTCCACTTTGTTCATCTTCTCTGATAAAGAACAACAAGCATAGGGTTAGGATTTACTTTATATCAGTACTCTTCTCTGACTGATAAGATTTATCTTAATGTTTTCTTCAAATTTGTGTTATTTAGGAATGATTTAATTCAGTTCAGGTAGTAGGAATGTTGTCGTTCCCTCGTCCTCCTATTTATCTAATTGTTATTCTTGAAATTTATTTTCATTTCATGTTAAGTAGAGATGAACTAAGGAAGATATGGTGAGCACTGGTCCTAGTTTTATCCCAAAATACTGACTGAAAGTTTCCCTAAGAGTGTGTTGAAAGTTGGCTAGTTTCAAAGTACTTACTAGATCTTAGACCATTCTTTGTAATAATTTGTGTTTCCCTTGTTTTAAAATGTTTTCTATTAAAAGTATATCAAAGGCTGGCTAGTTTCGAAGTACTTACCAGATCCTAGATTTATTTTATGTTCTTCTTAAGTGTTTGTCAAAGGCTGGCTAGTTTCAAAGTACTTACCAGATCCTGGGCTGCTCTTTGTTCTTAATTTTTTTAATTCCCCTATTTTTGTATCATTTCATTCCATAAATCAACTTTAAAGAGATCCTTAGACATGGATGAATTGCCCCATGGACCACTCTTGAACCTTTTGTTTCAATTAAAACCCTATTATGACTCCATAGCCCAATGGACTAAAACCTGCAATTATCCATCTTTTTGGCCAAAGCTTTGTTCAATTTGCTTGCAACTTCTCACCTTTGAAACTCTTTTCATTTAGAACTTTCCACTCAAGCCATAACCATGCTCAACCATCCAAAACAAACAAAAACCCTCGGCCTTCATAACTAGCCTAATATCATTACCCAAAACCTTAAAGATAAATCCATCTTTACACTTATTGGAGAGATCCCTCTCCAGATTCAGGAGGGCTAGATCCTAGAATCCCAAAGTGGTTTAAATGATGTTTCTCCCTGCTATCGGACTTTGCAAATCTTGATAATTATAGGGAGCTAACATTTTTGTCAACTCCTGCTGGGGAACGAGTCTAATTTTCAATCTCTGGTTCCCTTAAAACTTCATTAAACCTAGTGAGTAAAAAGCACCCTTTTCAAGCACTACCAACCAATGGTAATCATGGTAAAAGCTTGTTTGAATCAGTGACAAACTAGGCAGACCCTAGGATTCTCATAATATTTTATCTAACCTTGAAAAATCAGTTGGCTTAGCCATAAGAGTAGACTGTCTTTGTCTCATAACCGTAGCTAAGTTTTGAAACAGATTTAGGACACTCTTAGAAACCACACAACTGAAAATAACTCAGAAAACTAAAAAATATTTCATATTGGAATTCAATAAACATGGTGGTTGACCATAAAACCTTTTACCTCCAAAAGAGCTAAAAACTTCCACTTGGTGACTCCACAATCCTCAACAGACCTTAAGGCTCCACTGGGAAGAACCCTTATCATTGTAATATCATTTAAACTCAGTTAGAGGACTGTAGGATTAAAATTTGTGTAAACAGATTAGTTAGCCTCTTAAATACTGTCATATCTGGTTGAACTTTTCTTGTTTAGTAGGGTATGAAAAACACAGCATAGTGGCTCCTAGAAAGATTCATACTAGAGCCCATCCTCACCCTAACCCACCAAATATAGTTGATAACCCTGAAAATATCCTTAGGGAATCTCCTAGGATTAAATTATCAATTGTTTTTAGATCACCCTTGAGAGCTAATTCAACTCCTGAAAATATTTCAACTCTACAACAATCACAAGTTGACTTACTAAACCCATTTTGAACTCGGTCATTTGATGATATAATTCAGCTAGACTTTGAGTCTTCACTTTCATCCCCGGAATCAAGTGAACATCCTGGTAGTAGAGAAACAAAACCACCTGAATCACATTTCCTTTCCAATTTAGGTGTCTCTCATCCAATATCAGCTCAGCAATCTACTGTTGTTCCATCCACATCTGTACCAAACATCCACTGTCCAAAACACTCCACTTCAACCCACTTTACCTTTTGTTAATCCACCTCTTGTAAATCCACCTCCACCACATATCATGGCAGCATGGTATGCTCCCTTAGTCCTTCCTGTACCATTAGTCAATCTTCCAAAGGACTATCAGTCCAAAATTCCATTATATGATGCTATTAATGCTACAACTGCATCACAACATGTGGATAAGATGAATGACTACTTTGACAAAAATGAAATTGATGATGATTTTGTCAAGCTTAGATTATTTTCTCAGAGTTTGTGGGGAGAAGTAAGAAAATGGTTTAAAGGCTTAACCCCCCATCGTATCAATGATCTCCAAGCCTTACATCAGACATTATTAAACAAATGGGAAGTGAAGAAGAATCCTCTCCAAGTCCTTTCTGATTACAAGAACCTCCATAGAAACACAGAGGAAAGTGTCCAAGCTTACTGCACTAGATTTAACAGTGTGTATAATGCACTTTCCCCAGATATAAAACCTCCACAAGGCTCAGCTCTAAACAATTTTCCTGAAGGGTTTGAACCTGAGATGGCCTATCATCTGAAGGAGAGAGATCTTGCAACTCTTGAAGATATGAAAAAAGGAGCTCTTGCTGTGGAAGTTAACTTAATGGAGAAGAGAGCAAGAACGAATAATGAGAAGAGAGTATCTTTCAGAGAGGAATCCACACCTTCTACTTCCAACTCTAAGATGGAAAAAATGATGGAGGAGATGATGAAAAAAATGAGCATCCTTGAGAGAGCACAAGCAAGTCAAAACCAAGATGCTCCTCAAAACAAAAACCAGAAACAGAATCAGAATTTTAGAAGGAACCAACCTCCAAACAGACCCAGGGAAGATGATCAACAGATCACTCCTCCATTTCATCAAAACTATGTGAGTGAGGTTGAGGAAACAGACGAAATAACAGAGGAAGATGATATCAATATGCTGGGAGTAGATAATGATGACTTTGAGATTCATTATGATAGAAAACAAGGACACCTTTTGATGACAAAAGAGATGATGATGATGAAAATTATTATCGAGACATGGAAAATGTCATCATAGAGTCTCAAAGAGAATATGACCTTAGAAGTAAAACCAGTCAACAAGCTCCCAACACCAAAACCTCTAACAAATCTTCACAAAACAACACTGCAACCAAGCCTAAATTTCTCAAACAAAAGGACAAAACAGTAGCTGTAAATTCTGATAAAGGTAGAGAGAAAGGCACTCAAAACGTTACAAAATAGAGTGCAGACCTTAGTAGTACTAACACTTCAGCTAGGACTCATGTTAAAACCATTTTTTCAAATGTAAATAAAACAAATCAGCAAGCTCATGTTGCTAATAGAATGGCAGTTAACAAGGCTGAGACAAGTTCTTCAAAGAATCAAATTCCTTTCAACCTAGAGCAGGAAATTTCCAAAATTAAAATCTTTGTTCCCTTGATTGAGTTAGCTGCCCAAAATGTATATAAGACCCAAATCTTGAAGGCTTTAAATATTGAAGAGAATAATGACACGGTCAATCTTAATGATGACCAACCAAAGCTTATTTTTGGTCCAAATATTGAAGGTAAGTATCAAGAGGGACCTGTTCCTCCCTTTTATGTAAGTTTAAATGTTCATGACAATATTTTTCACAATGTTATGCACGATTATGGGGCTTCTCATAATTTAATGCCTAAAGTTGTGATGGAGAGCTTGGGTCTAGAAATCACCAGACCTTATAACGACCTTTACTCCTTTGAATCAAGTAGAGTAAAATGTTTAGGATTGATAAAGGACCTCTACGTTAACTTAGTACAGATTCCAGCCAAATTCTTAGTCATGGATATTTTTGTGGCTGATGTGCCCCCAAAGTATGGAATGTTATTATCAAGATCTTGGGGGGCTAAGTTACAAGGAACTATGCAGATGGACATGACCTATGCGACTATCCCTGTTTTCAATCAAACTAGAAGACTTTACAGGGAGTCCCATATGCAATACATGGTTACAAGCCAAGACAGACCACAAAATTCTCCTTTATATTTTGTAAACACCGGCTTAGATTCTTTTATCCTGTTTAATAATGAAACTCTTGGTGAGCAGGTCACTTTAAATGAATTAATGGTTGATAGAGAGGAGGAGGTAAACACAATGGAAGTGTCAAAGCAGTTTGTTGCATACAAAAAATTTAGCAAACCAAACACAGGTCTTGAGCTACAAGTCATGCGTCCTTTACTGTTAAACCTTGATAGTCAAGAAAGCAACCCTCAACACAGTGAAAAACCTGAGGAGTTGAAACGAATACAACTAAGTGTTGATTTCCCACAGAAACCCGAAAGCACATTAGTTGGAGAGGACAGTAACCAAGATGAAATCGAATCTAGTCCTCTCTGGAGTATGAACTTCGACGGGTCATGCACTAGAACTAATGCTGGTGCGAGTGTCTAGATATGCAACACTAAGAACAATCACACAGAAAGCATATCTTGTAGATTAAACTTCCAGTGTTCAAATAACATAGCGGAATATGAATCCCTGCTTCTAGGCTTGCGTTTGTTGAAAAATTTAGGAGCCAAAAGAATCAAAGCATATGGGGATTCTGAATTAATCATTAGGTAAGTCAACAGGGAATACAACACAAATTACCCAAGACTTAGGGCCTACCGAAACGATGTTGTGGATATTTTAAAATTTTTTAAGGAGTACCAGGTAATTTTTGTGCCAAGAAAAAGAAATATTCGGCCCACAGCTTGGCCTTTGCAGCTAGAACATGCTTAACAATGTATGAAACAAAAGACTGCACAACTCAGATAAAGTTCAAACCAGTCGTTCCTGATAACGAAAAATACTGGCAAGTGTTCGACGGAGACAAACAAATAGAAGACTTCATGCAATTCAGAAATGAATTCAAACTACACCGTTCATATTCAGATTATGAAATAGACTGCAGTGAAGAAAATTTCCTTGGTGAAGAAGAACCGTCTCCTGAGCCTGCCAATATTAATCTTTTGTCTAAAGATCAGAGTTTTCCTAAGGGTTTGGCCCCTTTAGAAGAGTTGTTCTAATTTAATGATGTGGCCAAGAAGCCAAAACTGGAACCTATAGAGACTGAAGTGGAAGAGTGCAATATAGCCAGTGAACTAAAACCTATGATGATTAAACTGTCTAAGACTTTACCAGCTCACATTAAACTCAAATACATTGAGTTGTTTAAAGAATTTTTTTATGTTTTTGTGCGGAGTTACGAAGATCTTAAATCCTATGACACTGAAATAATACAACACAAAATCCCTCTCAAGGAAAACCAAAATCCATTCAAACAGAAGCTGCGTAGAATAAACCCTGTTCAGTTGCCTTTGGTTGAGAAGGAAATCAAGAAAATGTATGAAGCTGGCATTATTGTCCCTATTAGATATTCTGAGTGGGTGTCTAATCTAGTGTCTGTTAGGAAGAAAACAGGAGAGATCAGGCTTCTTATAGACTTTAGAGAATTAAACAAAGCTTCATTGAAAGACAACTACCCTTTACCTAAAATGGATCATATTTTACAAAGGGTGGTAGGGTCTAGAAGAATTTCTTTGTTGGATGTCTATTCAGGGTATAATCAGATTTTAGTCCACCCTGATGATCAACTAAAGACAGCGTTTACTACACCATGGGGGAATTTCATGTATGTGAAAATGCCCTTTGGTCTAATGAATGTTGGAGAAACATTTCAGAGAGCCATGGACATAGCATTCTCTGAAGAACTGGGCTACTTCATCATTATGTACCTTGATGATGTTACTGTTTTTTCAAAGATAGATGAAGAGCACTTAGCACATTTAAGAACAGTATTCGAGAGATGCAGAAATTTTGGTATATCTTTGAACCCTAAGAAAACACTTTTCAGCCTCCAGGAAGGTAAGCTTCTTGGGCACATTATTTCAGAAGAGGGTATTAAGATAGATCCAAAGAGGATTGAGGCCATATTACAGATCTCTCATCCTCGAAACATCAAGGAGTTGCAATCTTTCATTAGAAAGTTAAATTTTTGAGAAGGTTCATCCCCAACTTGGCTGAGCTCCTTAGGAATATAACAAACATGTTGAAGAAGGAGCAGGGGGTAAAATGGACCTTGGAAGCAAAGAAGCCCTTTGAGCTGGTGAAACAAGCATTAACCAAAACACCAGTTCTACATAAAAATCCACAAGGAAAATAGCAGCCTATTGCATTCTTCATCAAGGCTTTGAGAGATGCCCCTTTGAAGTATAACATTATGAAAAAGCAAGCCTTTGCTTTGGTTAAGGCTTTGAAAGACTTCAAAGTATACATATTGCACTCACACATCATTGCCTTTGTCCCAAATTTAGTTGTCAAAGATATTCTAACACAGGACCCAAATGGTAAGAGAGGTAAGTGGATTGTTGTTATTCTTGAATATGATCTAGAAATAAAACCCACTAAACTCATCAAATGCCAAGGTCTAGCTAGGTTGATGGCTGAATCCAATTTTGAAGTTCTTGATATTAATATGATTAATGCTTTAGATGATCAAGAGGAAATCTCAACACCCAGTGTTGAAGACCATTTTATGAATTCCTCTTGGTATGCTGATATTCTTTATGTTTTTCTTAATTTGAATACACCTCCTGGTTTGACAAAAAAAAGGCAAGGTTTTTGAAATGAAAGCTGTGAACTATTGCATTATAGATAAATGTCTTTATTGGAAAAATGCAAGTGGTATATTGCTGAAATGTTTGCCTGAGTATGATGCAGAGAAGGTTAAGCACGAGTTCCATGAAGGAGAGTGTGGAGGCCATTTATACTGGAAGACAACAGCCAACAAATTCTTGAGGTTCGGTTACTATTGGCCTACTCTTTTTCTTGATGTACACAAGATGATAATTGCCTGTCATAAATGTCAACTTTTTGAGGGCAAAAGGAAGCTGCTACCTCTTCCTCTACATCCAATCATTGTTGAAGCCCCTTTTCAACAGTGGGGACTTGACTTCATAGGTGAAATCCATCCATCATCTTTAGCTCATCATAGATGGATTCTCACTGCCACAAACTAATTCACTAAATGGATAGAAGCTATTCCTTGTAGGCAGGCCAATGATTCTCTTATCATAAAATTCATGGAGAATAATATTCTCTCTAGATTTGGCTGTCCTACCAAAATCATCACTGATAATGCAGCAGCATTTGGATCAAAGAAGATGGTTGAGTTTCTGTCACAAATATCAGATCACATTGGGGCACTCCACGGCCTATTACCCTCAAGGTAATGGACTTGCAGAATCCTCAAACAAGATTTTAGTGAACATAATCAAGAATTTGTTGGAAGACAACAAAAATTCTTGGCACACAAAGCTTGTGCATGCACTTTGGGCTGACAGATTGACTTTGAAGAAATCTATTGGTATGTCACCCTACCAGCTTGTGTATGGCACTGATACAATCTTTCCTACCAGCCTTGGTGTGCTAGTTATGAAGCTAATTCAAGAGGTTCAGTCTGAAGATAATGACATGATCAGAAGGATAAATCAGACTATCCACCTTCAGCAAACCAGAGAGGAGGTTTATAACAAAGCATTGCAGAAGCAAGAAAACATTAAAAAGATTTTTGACAGAAAAACAAAGGCCGGAAATTTCAATGTTGGGGACAAAGTTTTAAAATGGGACTCAAGAATGGAAGACAAGGGAAGCATGGAAAATTTGACAACTTATGGCTTGGCCCTTACTCCATTCATTCAGCTGCTAGTAATAATGCCTTTTTCTTACAAGATTTGAATGGAGCAGAATTGTTTGGGGGTCTTGTCAATGGCAGGATGCTTAAGCATTACTTCTCTTAATCCATGTCATGTTCTGAAAAGCCTTTTTATCTTATTTCTCATTATAAATATTTCACCCACCATTGCAGTCAAAGTTAGTAAAAACAAAATACAAAAACATTGAAAGAAAGAAAAGAGGGAAAATTGCAAAAACAATAAAGGTATAGCCCCAACCAACAAAAAGAGAAACAAGTCTGAAAGTGTGCAAGCTTAAATGCCACTCCTAAAAAAAAACACTTCTAGTTAGTCAAACAGCCTAATCTTGACTAATTAGCTTTAAATTGACTGCTGATAGGATAGTGAATTTGATTTTCCAAATTGTTTAATCTTGGCTTATCAATAGGTAGATTAGGATAGAAATTAAAGGTTCAAACATGCTCAAAATCTGAACCTAAGTTTCCAAAGAAGAGATGACTCAAATCTATTTCAAATCTTGAGTCAAAAAAGATGTAAATCTGGTTCTAATCAGCTCAAAATCTAAACCAGTCAAACAAAATAAGAATAGCTCAAACATGAGTCAAAACAGAGTTGTAAAAAGATGAAGGAAGTGCTTTAAACTTTTAGATATTAAGCCTTCCTTTTTGTTTTAATTTTCTACAAAATAAAATCTATGTGCAGCTTGTTTTTTATGCCATATATCAACATCAAGTTAGACTGTTCAATCCTAACTTGTATGCTTTTAAATTTCTGTTGTAGAATTTAGAGAATAAAAATCTGTTAGATTGTTTAATCCTAACATATTGGTAGATTAGGTAGAGAAGAATATGGACTCAACTTTTTAATCTGAGTTCATGGAGAAATAAGGAGTAGAGTTAGATTAGTTTTATGCTTTCAAAAGAATAAAATGTTGTGAAAAGAGTTTTCCAATCCAAGTGCAATCTAAAGAAGAAAAAATGTTAGATCAGTAGGATTGGGTAGGTAGAAAGTCTGTATTGATGAAGATCCATTGTTTTAATGGCTGCTAATATGTTTTCAGAGCAAAACAAGATCATCCAAGAAAATAAAGGCAGCCCAATGGATGAGGCACTGATCATCCTCCCAGAGAATGCAAGTATGAAATTCTTGATGCTTTCAAGAAGGCACCATCCCCAAGTGGAGCCACTGTTAGCCACCAATCAAATTTGTCATACCAAATGGTGGCTAAAATTTTTTTGGAGCCTTCAAGAAACAAATTTTATTGCTAAAAAGTGTTATCTATTGAATACTCTTGAATACATCACGCCCTTGTTTCAATATTCACTGTTGTTTCCATTTAGAAATCAGAAATTCTGCTGATTCCATAAGAGAAAATACTTCTTCAAACACCATTTTCCCCTCCTTCCACTTCAAAACTAACCTCCATTTTTACCCCTTTTTCATTCCCATGAAATTCCTCTATTTTTCAGTTTTCCCCATTTCCCCTTTATGAAATCCCCTTTACAGAGTTTAAAACTCCTTTTTTACTATGCCGAAACCCCCAAATCCATTGAAAACTTGAAAAAATTTCATTAAAAAACACCTTTTTTGTATTACAGACTTAAGCCCCCTTCGGCTAAGTCCTAACCACTTCCCCATTATATACCCTGGTGCTAGAACTAAGTGCTAAGCCATTTAAGTGCTAATCGCATCGCAAAAATCCGAGCGCACAAGTCTTTTGGTTAGTTTAAAAGTTTCGATGTTATTAGCCCTTTATTACATAACTCCCGATCCTATAGCCGCTTCATATAAACTTTTGGCCTGCAATCGGGTGCTAAAACTTGTGAATAAACCTTTCCGATTGATATTTTCCTTTGTAAAGTTATAAACCCACTTTCCTAAAGTTTTGGTCTAAACTCCCCCCCCGCTTTACTCCATATAACTTGCGCCCAAGACCAAGAGTTAAAGGTCTCGAAGCACTAATCACATCGCAAATTTCAAAATGGGTAGATTGAAAAGCCCGAAGGCCCGACCTTCCGATTACGATTGGCCCTTTTCATATATAAGCCCCGGGCATATTATATTTCATAAAGACCACGGGCCCCGCAGACGGGCGTCTATTCACTTCTTATATATAACCCGCCTGACAGCCAAAACTTTGTATTATATTGAAATTTTGGGTTTTTCCTATGTTATAAAGGGTTTCTGTCGGTGCATAAGTTGAAACAATCTTGACTGTTGATCTTGAGCCGATCGACGGCCCACGCATTATCGCATCGCATGATTCTATTGGGCTAACTTTTGTGTCCCCTCAGATTGGCATTCCTCGATGGATTTTCCACCGTTGGATCTATCTGCCATATCCCAGATCCAACGACCCACAGTCGCTCTGATCATTAGCCTTGCCTCCGCTTCAGAACCCTCTGATTCATTTCCCACCATCGATCTGATCTGCAGATTGACGGTTAGCGCTCAATCGCATCAGCACTATGAAAATTATTCCCCCCGTCAATTGAATGCCACTGATTGCGTCTGGACTGTCCACGTGTTCAGATCGGATGGTCCAGATCACATTTCCTGACTTTGGTTTAAATCTATGCACCCCGTGTTCTAATTTTTTAGGCCAAATCTCGACCGTTGATCTTTGCAGATCAACGACCCTTATTAACCCATCTCCCACCATTGTATTATTTCGCTTATTTCCCCATATTTAATCTTCGTTTTTGATCCTCACATCCAACGGCTCATATTTAATCCGACAGGACCTGCCTCTTGTGGGTCCTGCCTTCTCCAAATCTGATCTTAGCCGTCCATCTCAGATCCAACGGCCTAAAATGAAACCACTCCCCTTGCTTCCGCTCGTGCATCTACCTCATATTGCGTTCATTTCCCCACCGTCAGATCTGAGGCCCTTGATCTGACAACCCACATTATATTTCACGTGGTTTTAAGCACAATGGTTAATTTCCCAAAGGCTATGCGAAATGGGTAGTTTTCTGGTGCCACATGTCGGGCGGGGACGCATATCACGTTCCAAAAGGAAAAACTGCCTACCCGCCCTTTTTCTGCGTGAAAACAGTGGTTTACCTCCCCAAAACCACTTTCCCTCTTTTCCGTTATGTGTTATCGCCGACACCCTCCACCATTGATCTCTGCAGATCAACGGTTCGGATTTAAACCTTCATTTACATATCGCCCTCCGCCTCTACCAAAAGGTTTTCAACACAAATCTCCACCATTGATCTCATTGGGTGGATCTCATCCGACGGCTCATATTCATCCCGAAGCCCCAATTTCATTTCCTTCGTTTTTTACCCCCTCCAAAGGAAATTTCGCCTATTTCCTTTGTTTTTCCTCCATTTCTTTATAAAGTGATTCATTCACTTTGTATAATCAAAAACAATCCCGACCGTCGATTTTTGCATGATCAACGGCTCTGACTTAATTCTTCCTCCATTTTCCTTTAACCTCCGCAAACGGATCTCCACCATTGGATGTTGCCATCCAACGGCCACGTTCTTTTCCCACAACCTCTGAAGCAGTTTACCCAACAACGCAGGATTTCATAATAATTTTTGTATTTTGCAGGTTCCAAAGGATTTTCCCATTATAATAAAGGGAAAGGAAAGTTGAGGGTGACGATCCTCTGGATTTTCATTCATAAAAGGAAGATCATTCCATAGAGTTCGAATCCACGTCTCATCAAATGCTTCATGGGCATTGATGCCATATGAGCCCTGTGCGGCCCTGCACATCAACAAGACACACAACAATGCATTAAATAATTAAAAGAGTATCAGTGTCGAAGACAAAACACAGCAAAACAGATGATTGAAGACAGTTTGGGGATTACGGCTAAGATTGATTATCAAAAGCTTAATCCTCCAAATTAAAACACAATTAAAAGAAAATCATGAGTGTTTATCAGACAGAAAGGCCTCCACCACCACATCTGAGGAAAATTGATTCTTCTCGGCTACCAATGCCACCTATAGCCACAAGAATTTAAAAACAGAGGCCGAAGTTATTGATCAGAGAAAATATATTAGCCTCAACGCAACCGCAAAATTAATTGTATTATGAAACAGAGCCTAAAATTCAATAAAAGCTCCCACCAAGCTTAATCCTTTAATGTAAATCATTTAATACAGAGGACACCTATGTAAGCTTCTTCATCGAGCCCCTCAAAGGTCAAGAAGCATTAAGTCTGTATTAATTGACCCATGAGATCTTTTATCAGATCCCACCTCCTCATTCTTCTATAAATACTTCTGTAGAAGATGAGAAAATGTTGGTTGCATAACTTTGAAATATACTTGAGCTCTTAACTTCTGATTATAGATAGTGTTCAAAGGCTCTTGAAGCTCTGCTTGCGATAGAATAGTTAGGATGATTAGTGAAGATGATTGCTGACCTGAAACACTGGACTTAAAGCTGTAACTGGTTCAAAGCATCAATACAAGCTGATTTATAGGATCCTGGTCTATTTCTACGGTGATGTTATTTCCTATTGTAAATCGTTATTTTATTTCTGTTTCCACTTTTTTCATCTTCTCTGATAAAGAATAGAAAGCATAGAGTTAGGATTTACTATATATCAGTACCCTTCTCTGACTAATAAGATTTTTCTTAATGTTTTCTTCAAATTTGTGTTATTTAGGAATGATTTAATTCAGTTCAAGTAGTAGGAATGCTAGCATTCCCTCGTCCTCCTGTTTAGCTAATTGTTATTCTTGAAATTTATTTTCATTTCATGTTAAGTAGAGATGAACTAAGGAAGATATGGTGAGCCCTGGTCCTATTTTTATCCCAAAAGACTGACTTAAAGTTTCCCTAAGAGTGTGTTGAAAGCTGGCTAGTTTCAAAGTACTTACCAAATCTTAGACCATTCTTTGTCATCATTTGTGTTTCCCTTGTTTTTAAATGTTTTCTATTAAAATTATATCAAAGGTTGGCTAGTTTCGAAGTACTTACCAGATCCTGGATTGCTTTTATGTTCTTCTTAAGTGTTTGTCAAAGGCTGGCTAGTTTCAAAGTACTTACCAGATCCTGGGCTGCTCTTTGTTCTTCATTTGTTTAATTCCCCTCTTTTTGTATCATTTCATTCCATAAATCAACTTTAAGAGATCCTTAGACATATATGACTTGCCCCATGGACCACTCTTGAACCTGTTGTTTCAATTAAAACCCTATTATGACTCCATAGCCCAATGGACTAAAACCTGCAATTATCCATCTTTTTGGCCAAATATTTGTTCTATTTGCTTGCAACTTCTCACCTTTGAAACTCTTTTCATTTAGAGCTTTCCACTCAAGTCATAATCATGCTCAACCATCCAAAACAAAAAAAAACCCTCGGCCTTCATAACTAGCCTAATATCATTACCCAAAACCTTAAAGATAAATCCATCTTTACACTTATTGGAGAGATCCCTCTCCGTATTCAGGAGGGATAGATACTAGAATCCCAAAGTGGTTGAAATGATGGTTCTCCCTACTGTCGGACTTGGCCAATCTTGTTGATTACAGGGAGCTAACAGGTCTTCCTCTTTCTTTCCTTCGAACTTTGGAATGTCGGAAGGGAGCTTTGTGGGCATGGGAGGCCGTATGGGGTTGTGTGAAATGGGGTCGTTCGTCAACTTGGTTAAATCCGGTAGATTCAACGAAGCTAGAAAAGGTGACTGCGAGGTTGTAGCCATTGCGACTTGTGAAAACACAATGTTTTGGTTAGGAAGAGGGTTTATCTGTGATGTACCCTATTGTGTATTCGACTAGCTTCCTGAATGGGTAGCACTCCTCTACCCTCTAGGGGTTGTGGGAGGAGTGGTATGTGGTGTGGCGTTGGGAGACCGACTAGGGTTCCCAACTAAGGATGCCCCAATAAAAGATGAACCAATAATAGTGGCAGTGTTGTGTCTTTGATGCCTAAATAGTGAAAGACCTCGAACCCCTCCTGGTAATGGGGGGAGGTCCAAAAGACATCTAGATCAACGAGGTATTGTTTGGTCCGTTATAGCGTTGAATAGGTCTATATTTGGAAATATTTGAGAGGATAGAGATTATAATAAAAGCAAAATTATGATCGAATATATAAAAAAAGAGAAAATAAAACAAATTTTCCCTTTAAATTAATCATATGTGATCAGTCAATCAAAATATATGGTTTTTGTTTGTTTGCATATGATACTCAAATCCTATAAGACCTAATCATTCTCACACTCAAATGTAACTAGGCCTTGAGAAGATATCTTGCGAATGCTAGGACAACGTCCCATAAGAGCTGGCGATGCCCCCAGTCAGCCGAAGAAAATCCACCAAGGTAAGGGTAGAGGATCTAGTGCTTCCCTGCACTGTGACTTATAGGGAAAGGATGCCCTACTTTTGGCCACTAATTACCATCATCCCACGTGAGCATTCGAGCCTTGGGATTCTTGGTAATTCAACTAACTGTACCGAGTATCAGCTGGGTCAAGTAGCCCCAACTGATACCTGCCTGCACTGCGCCTAAGCCTAACCCCCTCTGAAACAAGTCTCTGTCGCGCTCAGGTTTTCTTTTCTGTGGGCTGATAGGTGGATTTGAAAGCTCCCTAAGCAATCAACTTCTATGTTTCAAGATGAAGAATGATCAAGGCGACTTATTGGATGCCTACCCCCTTGATCCTAACTTAGACTAGAAATTTTTGGTGGCCCCCGTGAGGAGAATTTAGTGGGTTTTGTTAAGTTAGTTTTAGATGTCTTTGCTTTACTTAGTGTGTGCATGTGTGTGAGAAAAAAGTGAACAAACACATAGTCCAAATGTGTGGATATGCGATGATCCTTTTCAAAATCCCCTATTAAACTATGTTCTATTTTTCTTTGCTCAAAAGAAAAAAATGTGTGGATATGGCTTGCTTTCAATTTTTCCTAGTTAATCTATGTGATCAAATACAGGGAGATGGTGAGTTGTTAATAGAGAGCATTCATATGCTTGCCTAGGATCACTGAAGGGTGCAAAGTCAGCAGATATTACTTGCTCTTCTATCGACAATTCATTCCTGGTCCTGAAATCCTAATGAAAAAATTGAACTAAACTAATGACTTTTACACTAGAAAAATAAAACTAGCTAAGCATGCGTGGACTTGGGCCACTTACTTTGGCTAATTATCTAGGTGTTTTGGTACCTAAATTTGCAAAACATAAAAAAATTTCTAAATGAAAGTTAATTTTCCCCCCTACTTAAACTATGTGTGAACTTTAAAAAAATCAACTTGATATAAAACTAACACCAAGCCTACCAAAATCAGCTAAGAGTGAGCTTCAAAAAGCTGTGGGGTACCTCAACCAATGCTGGAAAATGTATTATGGGCTGAAAGGCACTTTAAAAGCAGGAAAAGATAGAAATATGGGAGAAATTTCTCATTCTGTGTTTTGTGCGCAAAAGGATGAAACAAGCATGATGTTTGCACGCAGGTCAGCTCTGAACACGCACCTTGGGCATGCCTATCTGTGGGGAATGTGCAAAAATTCCTACAAAAGCAATTTTTTGGATTTTTTATGCTTCAGTCTGTCACTTGGGATGAACTAGGGACTGAAGGAGAGAAAGGGGGCAATTTCAGCCCAACTCTACATCGCATACAAAGGTCTCTGCAAAAAGGCAAAGCCACATAAACTTGCAAATAAATGTTAGTGGAGTTGCCAATCCTGTGTTATTGTGTTTGGTGCATGCATGTACGAAATCACACCAACTTAAGGGGTTTGGTTTTCTCTCTTAAGTTATTGGTCACTGGCAGAAAATATATGGAGTCAAGCAGATTAGTGGAACATACTAAATAGAGAAATAGCATGCATATTCAAGAATAAAAATTAAACTAAAACTAAAAAAAATAACACAAAAACTCTAAATAGAGTCAAACAACTTCAATAATCCAAATGAAGATTCTTACATCCCCTCTTATTGAGTGCTGGTAGGAAATGAGGATGAAACTTTAACCCACTTGCTAAGGAGCCCTTAGAACTTGGGGTCCTAAGTCCCGATGCAAGGATTTTTTTACTTCCGAGCTGCCTTGGCACAAAATCTCCATCTCTCTACTATGGTGGACTGAATTTGTTGGATGGCTAACAAATGAGTCCCCTCTATCTCTGCTCTGGATCACACACTACTGGTATTGCTTGGGGAGATTCTAGCGAGCATAACAATGTGCTCTCAAGTTACTCATCTCTTGGTGGCCTTTTATAGGGGAATTAAAATCCTCCTTCCCTCTCTTGGTACATTCTGGATGGTGACCCAAGAGAGGGCGATGATTCCATTATGTGCCACAGTTATTCCATTGTGTGCTCCCTTGATGTCAAAAGGAGGCTTGGATGGTTGTCCTTAGGCGGGTTCAAGTGTGGAATCAATGTCCTGGAGTGTGCTTTTTGTGGTCCCAGAAAGAGACTTCCGCCACTCCCGGGATTGTGTGCTTTTTGGGTCAAAAGGCGCAAAAAGGCATGCTTATCAAAGGATTTTGCACGCAAAAGAATTTATGACTAGTTCAGTTTTGATTTTTTCCTCAGACCTTAGAGATTTTTAAATACTTCCAAATTCTCTAATGTCTTTCAGCCTTGTAAATCCTTTTTCCCGACATTAAATAATGTCTCCTTTGCTTGTACTATTTTCCAGTGATAACACCTGTGATTGATGAATTACATGGAGAAATTTATTTTAACAGGTTGGATCTTCGGTTAGGATATCATCAAATTAGAATGAAGACTGAATATATTCCAAAAACAACATTTCAAAGCCATGAGGATCCTTATGAATGTTTTTTCATGCCTTTTGGCCTTACCAATGCACCTTCTACATTTCAAGGGTTGATGAATTCCATTTTCAAACCCTTCCTTATTAAATTTGCGTTAGTATTTTTGATGACATACTAATCTACAAAAGGTCTTGAAAGGATTCATGTTCAACATGTTGACAGGGTGCTCGAACTATTGGAGGGGAAACAATTATATGCAAAAACATCCAAATGTTTCTTTGGAGTACAAAAGGTGGAATATCTGGGTCATATTGTATCTCATGAGGGTTTTAAGGTATACCCTAAACAAATTAAAGCCATTACAGAATGGAAAGTCCCCACAACCATAAAGCAGTTTCAATGATTTCTCTAGTTAACAGGGTATTATCACAAGTTTGTTAAGAATTATGGGAGAATAGCAGCACCTCTAACAACATTATTGAAGAAAGATGCATTTTCATGGACTCCTAAAGCAACTAAGGCCTTTTAACATCTTAAAGAGGCAATGTGCCTCGCACCATTCTTAGCTATGTCAAACTTAACAAAAACATTTTTTTTGGAATGCGATGCCTCAGGAAATGAAATTTGTGTTGTTTTAATGCAAGAAGGAAGACCCATTTCTTTTTAAAGTCGTCCAATCAAAGAAAAGTAATTACAGAAAGCTATTTATGAGAAGGAAATGTTGGAAATAATACATGCACTAAATAAATGGCGACCTTACCTAATGGGAAGACACTTCAAGGTAAAAATTGGTCATGATAGTCTTAAAACACTTTTTGGAACAAAGACTATCTTCAGAAGAGTAGCAAAAATGGGTCACAAAGATGTTGGGTTATGACTTTGAAATCATTTACAAAAAATGGAAGTTAAATCTTGTTGCAAATGCACTCTCAAGAAAAGATGAAGAGGTGGAAGCATTGATTTGTGCCATTTCTATTATCCAACTAGATTGGATAACCGAAGCAAGGGATGAATGGAAGAAGGACGAAGAAGTGTGGACACTCATTCAAAATTTGCAGCAAGATCCTAGTACATCTGATACATTTATTTGGAAAAATGATTCCTTATGGTACAAAGATCGCTTATATATTTGCAAGAATTCCCAACTAAAACAAAAGATTCTTTTGGAATTTCATACTTCTCCTTTAGGAGGACACTCAAGATTTTTAAAAACTTACCACAGGGTGGAGAAATAAATTTTTTGGGATGGCCTTAAATCTGATATTCAAAATTTTGTGGCGGAATTTTTGGTTTTCCAGCAAAATAAATTTGAGATAATTAAGTATTCTACAACATTTATCCATTCCAAGTCAATGTTTGGAGGAGATTTAAATGGATTTTATCAAAGGTTTACCTAAGTCTCAAGGAAAGAGTGTCATCATGGTGGTAGTTGATAGAATTACCAAGTATGCACACTTTTGTGCATTATCTCATCCATTTAAAGCAAGTACAGTTTCTACTGCATTTATGGAAACAATTCAAAAGCTACATGGAAACCCAAAGATTATTGTAAGTGTCAGAGATCCCACTTTTATTGGAAATTTTTGGATATAATAATTTTCTTGTTTGGGTACTCAACTAGCTCATCTTATCATCCTCAATCTGATGGTCAAAATGAGATAGTGAATAAATTTTTGGAAGGATATCTTTTTTGTTTTGTATCTGATGAGAAAACACAATGGGTCAAGTGGTTACCTCTCGTTGAATAGTGGTATAACACTTCCTTCTATACTGCAGCAAAAATGACCCCTTTTATGGCACTTTATGGATATCATCCACCATCCCTCACATCTTCTTTAAGAGAAAATTATAAGGTTAAAGCAGTGGAAGATCACATCGAGCATCAAAAATAAGTTCTCCAACTCTTAAAGGATAACCTAAATTTGGCACAAAATCGAATGAAACAACAGGAAAATCACAATCGCAGCGAGAGAAGTTTTGATGTAGGAGACTGGGTATTTTTACGGCTAAAACCATACAAACAAATGTCCCTCAAGCAAGCTAAGAAGGATATTAAATTATCACCAAAGTACTATTATCCTTACAAGGTGTTGTGAAACATTGGTACTATGGAATACAAATTGGGGCTTTCTTCTTCTTCGCGAGTGCATCCATTTTTCCCTGTTTCATGCTTAAAGAAGATTATAGGGGACAAATTTCTAGTTCAAAAAATATTGCCAGTACTTGATGAGGAAGGAAAAATCATATTGGAACCTGAAGTAGTCACGGAAATAAGAACTCGATAGCTACGAAATCAATCAATTTCAAAGTATCTCATCAAATGGAATAACTTACCCACTGAAGATTCTACATGGGAGGATGAGAATTTTATATAGAAGCATCTGGAGCTCCTCAAGCATTGAGGACAACACCTTTATGAAGGAGAGGGGCATGTTAGGTCCCTATATTACTAGTATAGTCCCTTATTGTTGTTATTGTAACCCCCTTATTGTTATTTTTGTACCTCTGTAACTTCAATATTGTTATTATTGCGCCCTTACATTATTATTGTTAGGTCGGCTAGGATTATGTTGTGACCCCATGGAATCCTATATATAGAAGGAGGTTTTTTCATTTGTATCATCCAAAAATTATTCATTTATGTAATGTATTGGAGGTTTCCCCCTCGAAGTGTTTGATTTCTAAGGTGTTGATCTCTCTTTTCTTCTATTTTTGTAGTTGGTTTCATAACATGATGTGCTCTTCCTTATTTTCCTGTTTTTTGAGTGAGCATCTTGCAGAATCAGAAACTCTTTGAGTGAGCTGCTAATCTTTCCTGATGTTTCTTCCCATTGTATATGATGCATGGGGTTGCTCCAGATTCCATGGGTGGCACTCCTATCTTTCTCGGGGTCTGCTTCATCAAATCCTCGTTTTTTATTTGCAGTCCGTGAACAACTTTGTTTTTGAAGGAACTTCCTGATGTTTGTAACAGTTTGTGGATTTCTTTCTTTTGCTACATTGTGCTCAAGAATGGAGGAATATGGTGTATGCAGGTGATGGAAGGAGTTATGGAAATGAATGGAGTGAATGATGGGCTGTATGGTAAAATAGAAGGGAAAAGAAGATGAATGCTTCCCCATGTTTCTAGAAACCATTAATGACCTGTAAAATAGCAAACATAGAGATGCATAAGTATTATTTTTATTTTTAAAGAAATTGGGCTGATCCATGGAGGTTTTCAACCCACAAACTTGCCTTGGGCACCTCAGAGAGGTTTTCACCCATGGATATTTATTCTCTCTCTCTCTCTTTTTGAGAATAAGTGAGATGCTTCCATCAAGGTTTTCAACCCACAAGCTTGCCTTGGGTACCTCAAAGAGGTTTTCACCCATGGATCTTTATTTTTTCTCTCTTTTTTTTAGGAGGTGTGGGAAAATATGGAGTTTCCCATCACATACACCTCTCTACTTATTGAATTTATGAACTCTGCCTTTGACAAAGGCTTCTTGTAAATTTTAATTCTGTTACCATTGACAAGCAAGGGGATTCCTTCCTCATTTATGGTTCTAATTTGAATTGTGCCATTATCAAAACATTTATCCACTATGTAATGTCCCAAACATCTTCTCATCAACTTGCCTTTGAATTCTTTAAACCTTGAATTATACAGCAATTCCCAATCTCCTTCTTGGAAGGTATTTTCTTTGATGTTATTATCATGCCAGACGCTCCTTTGCATTTGGAATACCTCTATGTGAATAAGTGCTTTCATTATGAACTCATCCAATCCATTTAGTTGCAACATCCTCTATTTTTAGGAATTTTATAGATCCAGATTTAATTCAGCTTCCATTCTTAAAGTATTGAATTCAATTTCAACTAAAAGTAGAGCTTTCTTACCATAGACTAGTTCATAAGGAGTGAATCATATTGTTGTTTTCCAAGTAGTGTTGTAGGCCCAAGTAGCTTCTACCAATATGTCTGCCCAATCTTTTCTTTTGCTACTTAGAACCTTGGTGAGGATGATTTCTAATGTTCTGTTAGTTACTTCTACTTGGCCATTTTCCTGAGGGTGATATGAAGTAGAATTTTTATGCTTAATATTGTGCTTCCTCAAAATATTCTCAATGAGGTGAGAGGTGAATTTTGCTCCCTAATCAGTGACTATTTCTCTGGGATACCAAAACTTTTAAAACAAATTCTCCCTCAGAAATTCTTCTACTTTCTCCTCAGTTGCTACCTTCACTACTTTTGTTTCAGCCCACTTTGTCAGGTAATCAGTGCAGACTATGATATAATTCTTTTGTTTGGATGGTGGATCGATAGGTCCAAAAACTTGCATGCCCCACTTATCAAATGGCTCAAGAGACACCTAAGGGTGTAAAGGCATTTCATCCCTTTGTGTGGGTTTCCCCATCCTCTGGCACTAATCACACCTGCTGGTGTATCTTCTAGAATCTTGATGAAGGGTAGGCCAATAGTATCCTAGCTGCAAAACTTTGTAAGCAGTTCTCTTTTCAAAAAAGTGGCCTCCACATGGGTTGTCATTACATGCAGAGAGGATATCAAAAAATTATTCCTCCCTCACACATCTCCTTATTATTTGATCAGGTCCTAGCTTGAAAAGGTTTCCCCCAATCCATGTGAAAGGGGCACTTTTTCTGATGATTCTTCTCCTCTCCCTGAATGAAATATTAGGAGGGAGTCTCCCAACAACCAATTAGTTGGATATATCAGCAAACCATGGTGAGAGTGCTGATATAGAAAAGAGATGCTCATCTAGTAGTTGGTCATCCACCGTTCCTTCTTCACCTGCAGGGAGAGCTAACCTGGACAAAAAAAATTGCAACAAAATTCTCCTTTCCAGGTTTATCAACAATAGTCAAATCAAATTGCTGCAAAAGTAATACCCATATAATAATTCTAGCATTAACACCAGGTTTTTTCATTAAATACTTGATGGTTGCATGGTCAGTGTGAAAAAAGGTCTGATATCCAGTTAGATAATGCCTGAATTTGTTCAAGGCATGGAAAATGGCTAACATCTCCTTCTCAGTAACATTATAATTCAGTTCGGCCTTGGACAAGTTCTTGCTGATGAAATAAATGGCATAAGGGATTTTGTTTTCTAATTTTCCTAATGCTGCCCCTACAGCTTTGTCAGATGCATCAGTGTGGATGTGGAAAGGAAAATTCCAATTTGGACCTTGGAGGATGGGGGCAGTCGTCAAATTTCTCTTAACGAGCTTAAAAGCCTCTTGACAAGGGCAGACCAAATAAACTAAAAATATTTGGCCAATAACCCAAACAATGACGAAACCATCTTGCTGAAATATTTGATGAACCTTCTATAGTAACCAGCTAAGCCTATGAAACTTATGACATCTTTCTGATTTTGAGGAGGATGTACCCTTTTGATGATAGTGATTTTTTTCAGGTCTACCTGTATTCCTACTTCGGATATTGAGTGTCCTAATATAACCCTTGCTTTCTTCAGGAATTCACACTTTTCTGGGTTCAAGGAGCGATGGATCTCAATGCACCATCTTAGTAATTTACTCAAATTGGAGAAAGCTTCCTGGAAGTCATCCCCATATGGTGTGAAATCATCCATTTAGATTTCCACATAGTCATGGACTAACATAGAAAATATGCTCAGGAAAAATCTTTGGAAGCTATCTGTGGCATTACAAAACCCAAAGGGTAGGACTCTATAAGAAAATGTACCCCAAGGGCAGGTGAAAGTAGTCTTATCCTGGTCTTCAAGGCTGATTTGAATCTGACTGTACCCACTGAACCCATCTAAGAAGGAAAATAACTTCTTCCCCACAAGGCCATCCAAGACTTAGTCTATAAAGAGAAAAGGGAAATGGTCTTTCTTGGTGGCTTTTTAAAGTTCTTGATAGTCGACACAAATTATCCACTTCCCATTCTTCTTTGGGACTAGGAAAAGAGGGGATATCCACTCACTGTCATATATAGGATATATGAACCCTGCGTCCAATAGTTTCTACAACTCTTCTTTGACTATGTCCTTCAGAGCTGGGTTCATCCTTCTTTGGGGTTGGCTTACATGCTTACATCCTTCTTTGATGTAAATGTGATGTCTGCATACTGAAGGATGCACCCCCTTCATGTCCTTGTAATCCCAAGCAAATGCTTCAATATTTTCTTTCAAGAGCTAGCATAGCTACTTCTCTTCTTCATTTGAGAGGTTTGGGTTAATTTTCAGAGATCTAGATGGGCCAAACTCAATAGCCTTGGTGGTTTTAGAGGTTGATTCAATTGAGTGCACTTCCATCCAAGGTTGGCTTTCAGACTCTTTGACTAAGGTTTCAAGAGGAATGTTAGTGGAGGACTGGTTTTGAATAGCATGATCGATGAGTTCATCTTCATCAAGTTGCCCCCCTCTAAGAATAGCATCTACGGTAAACATAGGGGCAGTGTTATATAACTCATCTTCTTCATCCTCCAACCATATAGGGAGATCATTATCAATGGAAGGTTAGGCTGGAGGATATAACACTAGCTATTTAGACAAAGGCCCATTTTTGATAGTCATGTTTCCAGCCCAGAAACTAATATAAGCATCTGTAGTGGCTAACCAAGGTCTCCCTAAGATGAGGGGATAACCATTAAACTTGGTTTTTTGGTTGTAGGACCAGGAAATCTATAGGATACTCCCAAGAGTCAATGGTAACCATAACATCCTCAACAATTCCTTCCAGAGTTACTGTGGACCGATCTGCAAGTTGCAGAACTGTCGTGGTTTTCCTCAAAGCCCCTTGGAGATTAAGCTTCAACATAGTTTCCTTGGTCATGATATTGATGGCAACCCCAAGATCAATCATAATGTTGGGGACTATGACAGCAAGCTATATGCACATCAACAACTGGACTACCAGGGTCCAGGTACTTTGGAAATATCACCTTCCCCAACATCAGGTCAGACAGTTTTCCTACCACATCGATGGTGGGGGTATCTCTCTTCCTTCTCCTAGGTTTCTGGAAGCAATTTTATTTGATGAGCCTATTGTAGATAGGGACATCCTTAATGGCCTAGAGAAGTGGTATCTTTACACACAAACTTTCCAATTCTCCCAGGAGTTTAGTCTCCTCTGGGGTGTGCTGACTAGGGTGGATTAAGCGCTCAGGAAAAGGAGGTTGTTGTATCTGAGTGTTACCCTGTTCCTTTTCCTCCTCAACCTCTACAGGTGCAGATGGAGGATGGTTTTCTGGGATTACTCTTCCTGACCTGAGATTAACCTCCTGTATCTCCACAACATAAGTTGGATGGGATGTTTATCCACTGGGAGCCTGTTGTGCCTATTTATTGTTCGGGTTTGGATTGGGTTGTGCAGGTATAGGTAGCCTAGGTGGAGAAACATGAGTAAGATGAGGTTGAGGTTGGGGTGGAGGCATTGGAGCAGGTGGTTGATTTTGTTGAGGCCTCCACCCTTGGGATGGGTTGTTCCACTGAGGTTGTATTGGAACATACTGCTGAAATGGTTGGTTTACTGGCTGAGGATGATATGAAGGGTTGTAAGGCCAATTAGGAGGTGTAGAATAGGATGGAGGAGTGGGGGTGTACCAAGGTTGCACGGGTGTGCTCTGATTGTTATGATAGTAAGAGCATGGTGCACCCTGCATACCTTGTTGATATGATCGAGGGCCTTGAGGCCTTCTCTGGTTGATGAAATAGAGTTTCTCTGGCATGGATTTCCCACCTTGATATACAAATTTAAGTCCAGGTAAGGAGGGACACTTTTCTGTGGCATGATTCTCCTCACAAACTAAGAAAACCTCTATGAAATTCAGTGGACATTCATTTCTTGGGTGCTTCTGGGTACATATAGGAAAAAATATGGCCAAGGTTGTCTCTTCTTCCTCTTGCTTCCTTTTGACCTGCATTGTGTCCATTTGCAAATGAAAGGTGTGCATCATGTCACTCTTGAAGTCCTCTAGCATGTTTCCAATCTCATGTTTTATGAAGGTGGAAGAGGGAGGGGTATTAAATGTACTTTGGATAGCTCTACCCTTCTTATTAAATTCCCTAATGATGGTTCCGGAAGACAATTTTGATTACCTCATAGGGTTGTTGGTAGATATCTCCTCCCGATAGAATATTCAGTGTTTCTATCATCTCTTCACTAATCCCTCGAAGAAGTAGGAGTTCAAGTGAGTCAGGATCAAGAGTACAGTTGGCTCTCTTATAGCTCAATTGAAACCTCTCTTCATAGTCCTCTAAGGCTTCATCCGGCCCTAGAGTCATCCTAAAGATCTCATCCTTAGTTTCCTTGGACCTACAGTAGTCTTTGTATTTGTTGCTAAAGGTCTCTTCCATCTGTGCCTAGGTAGTGATGTTATCCCCAAGCATACCCATGAACCAGCGCAAGGTTGCATCCTTAAGGGTGGATGGGAAGAGCTTCAACTTCTTATCATCATAGGTGTACTCATAAGTCCTATAAACAACAACAAATTAAAACATGAATGTGTCAGGGTCCTTAGAGGTAATTCCATGAAAGTGTGGAAGAGCTGAGGGGCTAATGTTCTTAATATTAGTTTCCCCATCTACCTCTCTTATGGGAAAGGCTCTGTGGATCCCAACCATGGTTAAGATAGGTGAGGAAATTCCCTTAGTTGAAACAAAGTCTTCTTCTTCTTCCCCAATTGGATCCTCAAAATATTCAGAAGGATTTTCCTAAAGAGGGTTCACTCTCACTGCCACTGAAGATGAGTGAAGGGTGGAAAGGAGGTGATGTGGAGGTTTTAGGTAAGGTTTTTCTTTGAGTATTCATAGTCTTACGAGGCATGAAAATCAAATATTTTTGTATTTTTTCAATATTTCTAAAATCACATGAAAAGAAAGGAAAGTAGAAAAGAATGCTAAAAACAAAATCAAAGTATCTACTAGACACCTCCCCAGCAACGACGCCAAAAATTGGTGAGCCCTAGTATTGCACCAAGATTGTTCCAACTCCCAGGGGCTGCCCTACTTTACTTTATGAACCCAGGGTTCGTACAAAATTGGAGGTGACAGTGCTATATACACAACATATGCATTATGTTCATGTCATCCTCTTCTTCTTTACGAAAGGGTGCTATTTATTAAACTATGATCAAAACTAAAAAGTAAGTTGCTGGAAGGGAATGAAAAAAAGGAAACTAACTTAATTTGGAGAAAGGAAAGGACAAAAATGAAACTAATTTAATGTGCAGGAAGGAAATGACAGAAATAAACTAAATTAAATTTCTGGAAAGAAATGACAGGAAGGAAACTAATTTAATTTGAAAAAAAGAAATAACAAAAAGGAAACTAATTCTAAACTAAACTTAACTTGGCCAAATGGCTAAATGCACTCTACTTATCCTATGTTCTATCTATCATGCTTCTATCCATGCAGCTAAGCTATCCATGACTTAATTCTAATTGAAAAAGCGTAGATTTGCAACTTGGAGGGAATAAAAGGGCTAAAGAGGCTAATGGAGGGCTTAACACATGAAACGAGGCTTAGAAGTGGAAAGTCAGGGTTTAAACCTTATTAGAACTTTATTATAGTTCAAGAAAGGCTTTGGAGCAGAATAACTAGAAAAGTGCAATGGCGGATATGCAATGGAGAAAAATTTGCGATATGTGATATCGCAATCAACGGAAACAACGGTAAGTATTAACGAAAACTAGCTAAACAGTGTGAAGTGTGAAATGTGACGGGTAATGTGGTGGCAAGACCAGTGACAGAGCGTGATCACAATATCGCAATTGGAAGATCAGAGCGGTAAGTCTTAAAAGAAAAGGGTGAATGTTTCGAAGTGAAATTTACGATGGGTGACATGGCAATGGGACCAGTGGTGGAGTGTGATCACGATATCACAATCGGTGAATCGGAGTGGTAAGTCTTAAATAAAAAGGTTCAATATTGAAAAGTGAGATTTGTGATGCGGCGTAGTTACTGCATCGGCAAAATGAGTGGTAAGTGTTAAAAGATAAAGGGAAAATGGTACGATTTGCGATTTCAGATTTCGCAATATCACAATCAGCGAAAACAAGCGGTAAGTGTAAAGGAAATAGGTAAACGGTGTGATTTTCCATTGCGATGTGGTAAAAACTACAATCTGAAGGAGAGCGATAAGTATTCAAGGAAAAAGGTAAAAGTTCCAAAGTGAGATTTTGCAAAAAGGCAAAGTACGGTAGCGGGAGAACCAAGGAGAAAAGGCAAAGGTCGAGTTTTTGATTTTTTAAAATGGTTTTTAAGTTATAAAGGGTTGTAACAGCTGTGCAAAGCAAAAAGAAGGGGCAGAAAGTGAACTTTAAAGTTTTGGGGGAGTTGTCGTGAATAAAAAAGGGTGTGGTAGCTGTGATGAGAGAAACAGAAGGGATATAAGCATAACATAGGTGTTTGGAAGCGTAACAGAGATGGAAAAGGAACTTCTCGGAAAATTTAATACTGATTCCTGCTAACAAACCTGTGGATTAATGCATGGGAAAACAGAAAAGAATGCATGATAAAACAGTGAAAATAAATAAATTTTAGGGTTTGTGGGAAGGTTTACCCTCCTCGAGCTCTATTGACAGAGATGAGAAGGGAGTCTTGATCCACAACCTTTTTTTTGGTTTTTCTCCTCTATTCTATTACTCAGAAGCAAATGAAAAAATACAGCAAGACACTCAAAGCAAGAAGTATGCAACAATGAAACTATCAGAATCAGAACTAATTGAATGATTGAAAGAAAACTAGCGAAATGGAAGAAATGAAAGAATGGTAACAACAGAGAAGCTGAGGCACATGGATTGGGCCCTAACCTACGAGCCTAGCTCTCTAAAACTTAAATCAGTAAAATGAGATCAATCTACTCATTTCATAAAATAATAGCATCATACATCTCTGAAAGTTTGATCACTGAGTAGCTAATAAAACACTCAATAGCTTGCAACATAGTTCTAACTATAATTGATTGGAATTGACTAACTCTTCCTAGCTCTAACTCTGCTTTATTTATTCTACAGGGAAGCTACCAACAACTCCCTAGAAAATGGTGATTGAGTCCACTTGAATCCAAGTAAACAAATATTGGGTCCACTCCTCTTTTATTTTCTTGGCTACCTTTGGAATCGAATTTCTAGAGAGAATCCTTGGGGATCCTTTGGCTGCCTTTGGAATTCGAATTGCTACAGAGAATATTTGGGATCCTTCGGATGCCTTTTAGAGTTAAGAAGGGTGGACAATCCTCCTATAATTTCTCTTTGTTGTCTCCTCCAAGTCTTTATGATAAAATCCTTATAAAAATGCTAATAATTCATGATTTTATTCACTCAACCTCATATTAGGCCCTCAGAGTATGTTATCCTTAATCACCATCTATACTAGCATCATAAAACCAAATAATAATAAAAATGAAAGTAAAATATATCTAAGAAGGAAAAAAGGTGACTATTAATCCCTCCAAATATGTCTAATGATGGAGCTCATCGCCGTCCTCAATAAGAGAGACTAAAGAGTAGTAGTCTGTGATGTGTAGAAAGTGAGAGAAGAGGCTCCTAACTTAGGAGAACCTAATTGTCCTTCCTCAACGATTCTACTCCAACAACATTACCACCACATCATAAATTGGAAATGTGAAATTTTATAAGAGAAAAACAACATGTGAAGAGTAACCTGTGTCAACATATATTAACGATGAAGAAAAACAATGAAATATTACAAAACCAAAACTTTATTCTAGACTCTAATTCTCCTCTCTATCATATCTATCATTCATATCATATATCTCTTATATCCTACATATCTGAAATGAGGAGAGAGCACTCCCTTTTATAAATGAGTGCTTTGAAAACAAGATAAGCAACTCATAATTACAAATCCACTTTTCTCTTAACCAATATCCCTATAATTACAAAATATGATCCCTTCAAATCCTCACTCATCTCTCACAAATCTTGGATGAGATATGTTAACCAAATCTCCATGATCTTCTCCTTTGAAAAAGCTTGAACAATTATCCTTTGAATTCTTGAAATGGTGGAGGAAATATTCAAGAAGATTTTTGAATAATCATTTCAAATAATCCTACACATTACAAAGCTCATCCACATTTGAGAGATTAATTAAATATGTTAATTTCCCGATAATTAATCATAAATTCTCTTATAATATTAAAAATAAATAAATTGGAAAACAATGAGGTGAACCCATGAATATGGTATGGTAAATGGTTAAATGAGATGATAGAATGTGAGGAATGGCAAGGATAAACATGATGAAAATGCGACAATTACAAGACCCAACAATGTTGATGATTGACTTGAAGAGTCAGCCTCGCTTTTGACAACATAACCATCATCATATTTACCATACTTGGGTAAATAATAAAAATGAGTAATGTCATCAAGCATGCATATCGGATCTACAGATCTCTCTTCTGCAAGATGATCTATAAAAATGATTTCTTTATTGTCCCTTAATGCATACATAAAGTAATCATTATCAAATCTATGGCAACTGGGAAAGGAAAGAAAATGTTTCAAATATGAAACTTGTTTTTCTTCAATCAGTGCGACATGGTCATCTTGAACAACAATTTCATCTCTCATGGCGATATTTTACATCGTTTCCTCTATTTTACTTACCAAAATGTTGAGCTTCACTTCTGAAGATGTCAAGAATTATTTCTCTATGTTTTCCCTTTCTTTTGTTTTCAAATTTAACCTTTTGAGCAACAAATTAGCTTCTATGGCTATTGCATTGGCCTGAATTTTTTCGTGTGTTGTAATGTTCCTTTCTCTCAATCAAAATTCCATTTCCGGATCAAAGGCAACTGGGTAGTGTAAGAGGGCTGAACCAAGAGGCGGTTTTATATCAGTAGGGATTGAATGGTATACTTGATTGAATCTAGCTGAAAATTTTTGCATTTTTCTCCTGGTTGATTTTTTCAAATTATCATATTCTTCTAAAATTAGAAAAGGATTCCTCTTGATCACCCATTTATCAATAAATATTTCCACAAACTGATGGAAATAAAAAATACTTGCAACTGGAAAGTTTTTGAACCATTCCTTGGCTTCACCTTGTAAAGATAGAGTGAATATCCTGATACTAACATCATTTTCATCAACTTCAAAAAGGTCGAGAGAATTTTCAAAACTCTGAATGTGTTTCTCAGCAATGATGTTACTATATTCTCCATCAAACCTGGGAATATATTTGTAATAATTTTCAGGGAAATCATGGAGTATAATAGGTAATATCAGTGGTTTGTATCTATCTGGAATTTACAAGGTGTAGGAGTATGTATAGAAGCGATAGGATTAGTCTTGATCTCTTGAGGTTCATTAGCTTGAAAAGGATATGCACAATTTTCAGGTAAGAGGTCTTGATCTTGATCAAAATCAAAGGGAAAATTGGTATTTACACTCTTCAAATAGGAGGAATCAAGACTTTGATCATCTTTTTCATACAAATAACTATGGAAAACTTTCAAGATAGTTTAAGGGAAAGAAAATAAGTAATTTACAAGAAATAATATTACATCTCGAATACAATTCCACTTTGAATACCTAACCTTTGTGTGAGATTCTTCCATTTTCCTGCTGGCAAGGTCGATCCTCTAGTGGAGTATTTACATCAAGTTGGAGTCACCAGGTGAATGGTTAATCATTCATATGCATCTGACCATTGTCCACCATCAGCAATCAGATCTTAATTTTTTCATTCTTTCCCAGGGAATATATTTTCCTTTCGATCCCCGGCAATGACGTTAATATGTTATCACTCCGCCATATTTATAAGGCTGAGGAAGAAATCCAAACAGAGGTAACTGCGGGACAACCTTTTAACTTGGTAGCTAGCCCTACCAAGTTGGAGAGGGCTCTCTCCATAAAACAAAACCTAGGAGGTTGAATGGATTAGGATTTTAGGCTACGTATGAGTTCGGGGGTTTTGATAATTGATTTTGATTGGGTTGTTGGATGAAAGTATGATCAAGGGAGCTAAGTTAGGGCAAATGAGATAGGGTTGCAGAGATTTAATGGGGCAAGGTAAGCATAAGTCTTAACAATTTAAGACGATTGTAATAAGTGGTTTTAAGACTGATGAGGAGATAGGAAGAGCATGGGAGATGTATTCTTCCTAAACATAGGAAAATGGACAAATTATGATAACTTTCCCTAAAAAGAGCATGAGCAAGCATGTATTCTTCCTATCAACTTGAAAGAGATCATACAATGGAGATTTAATGAACATGAAGACAACACATTATAACATATGAAACTGAAGAGAAAACAATAATAAACATCATACCACATGTATCCCAAAAAATAGTTGAAACTCTTCTTTATTAACTGACCAAACTGAGTACAATAGTCCTTGATTCAAGAGCTAGCATCCAAACTGATTCCAAACACTAAAAAGAGTGAATAAAGGGAATAAATAAACATCAAAACAAAATCCACTCATCCTCAGGGGTCGAATCCATGAGGTGAGAAAGAGATCCACAGAATTCTGAACTGAACGCTAGAGTATAGGGAGCTCTAAGTCACTCCTCCCTAAATACATTCAAACTGACTAATTTGACTTAATGACAACTTTTACCTGATGAATCTACCCCTAGGTAACTTATCCATAACATAATTACATTTACCATCCTCAATTACATATTTAGAAACATCAATTTATGAGATAAAGTCATAATTATAGTGAAATTTCAAAAAAAATCAACAAATGGTAAAGTGCGCTCTCCCTGCTCAAGGCTAATTTTGACTGACTTGTAGGTGTCCAAATTGGCTCCAAGATAGCTTTTTGTAAATCCCTTCAAGTCTATTTTCTAGATCTTCCTTTAGTTTTCAAAATGAAGGTCATTTTCCTTGTCAAAACTTCATTCTCCCAAGACTGCTCTGTGTGCAGCGCCTAGGCCAAAATAAGGGCAGAAACATGATTTTTAGGGTTTTTTTTGCCCTTTTCACTGACCAATTTTTCCAAAAAAAAATAGAAAATTGATAGGGTGCATGTATTCATCATTATGAATCTAATAATGGTCTCTGTTTTGCCATTGGATGCCTCAAAAAATTGCACAACGCCTAGGGCGTTGTGCATGTGACCAATTTGCTGATATTAACTTGTTCAGGAATACATAGATAAACATATATTTTGAAAAAATGGGTCAAATCACTTCAAAATAGGTGGAGAGATTTCTAGTGAGGTGGCTAGGCTTGCAGTGAAGCCTCTTCAAGTATATCTAATTTCTTCTTCTCTTCTTGGTGAGTTAGGGTTTCAATATTTGCATTTGTTGCCTTGAGTTTTGCCCTTGTATTTCTTTCTCTTTTGGCATAGTGTTTTTCCATTCTCCTTTGAATATTGATGTCCTTTTTAGCCTTCTTTAACAATTTCTCCAAGTGGTCATTGATGGCTTGAAGCCAAACTTCCTTTTCTTCTTTGATCATCTCCAAGAATTTATCATCAAGGATGGCTTCATCAATTGTCTCTCTTTGCCTTTGTCTTTCAAGCTCCAAGGCACCTTTTAAGCCTTTTGGTTCTAGGCTTGCCTCTTGGTGATTTTTCTTCTTTTTATTCAATAAAACCATGCTTATCGAGGGTCTAATATAGTAAAATCTTGGCTTCTTATGCCTCTCTTTCTTCTATTGTGTCTTAGTGTAAAAACCCTAGGGAGATGGAATGATAGTGAAAAGTGGTCTTAAGAATGAGGAATGGGAAATGGAAATTGAGGGAGATGGGGCTAGGAATTTATGAAATGGGAAAGGGGATAGGGAGTAGTGATATGGTGGAATTTAGGGTGGGTAATTATTTACAGGTTTTGGGTTAGGAGCCTAGGTAGTTGTAGCACCTAAGGCTTAGGGTATTTGGGAAAAAGGGTTAGGGAAAGGGGATTTGTAATAAATGGGTTTTAAGAATGGATATATTTCAATGTAGGAAGGTTATGAAGGTGTAGGGATATGCCATTTGGGGAATTAAGAGTGCGATGGGAGATACTAGGGTTTTAAAATGATTTAAACACCGAATTCTAAAACAAATTTCACAACACCCAACAAATGAACTTGATGGAGAGGATAATTGATGGAATTAGCTTCCACTCACTTTCTGGAGGTTGATGAGAATGTTGATGAAGCTTAGGAAGCGATTTTTTGCAGTTTGAATGAGTTTCTGGATTTTCTGGTCAAGTGCACCATCCTAGAAGCAAGTGCGTAGTGCCTTTTTGCAGACCACTTTTGGAGGCATTCCTGAACTCCAAATTGAGATCATGATAGCTCATTGGAAATATATCTATCGTGGCTACGAAATGGACCTATAAATCACTAAAAATTATCAAGTATAACCCCTCAAAAATCAATTGGCCCAAGACTGGTCAAAAAGTGCAGAATGAGGGTGCAAAAATGCAGTGTGTTGTTGCAGGAAACATTTGGAGGCCTTCCTATACTCAAAATTGAGCTAAGGATAGCTCATTGTAAATACATTCCAGTATAGTTTTCATTTTACTTCTCAAGAAATTCATTTGGACAGCCCCTCTAGGAGAAAATTTGATTTTCCTAATGTAGTATTCCCAAATAGGGAATGCAGCAATATATGAAAGATATGCAAGAAAAATAACGTAGATCATAAAAGTAAGAGTAGGAGGCTAATGTGTAGACTCTTATTTAACATTTAAAACAGAAAATTAGATGTACAATGAGGCCCATAAGATATACAACAGGAAATAGAAGTCTTTAACAGAAGAAAATCCTCAAAAAGAGGTGCTGCAATCACATGTATAAACTGAAAAAGGCTTGACAGTGTTATTTTATTGAGCTACAGCAGCTGTAGATTACACTTTAGATATAGAGAAAATTATTGCATGAAAATTCAGATCTGCAATAGATCCATACACTAGATAGGCTCTTCTTCAAAATCCCCTTAGGGTTTTCAGCAAAAGATCATGTACAAGGAGTAGATCTGAGATCTAAATCTGCAGATCTGCATAAATATTCATATATTCAGGAATATTCAGATATGATCTGATATGTACAATAAAATGTTCCTCTTCAATGGATCTCAAAGGTGAAGGGCAGATCCCCAACACTTCGAAATCACTCCTCCAAAAGATGTGCCAAAAGACCCTGCAACAACACCTACAGTAAAAACGTAGATCTGGAAGTAAGACTGTGTTGTAGGGTTTATAACATGATTGGCCACATTCCAAGATCTAAAAACGAAGCTCCAATGATTCAATACTATCTTTCCAATGGGATAGAAGCCTTCCCCACTGAAAAGGAGCACTAGAATGGTCTAGATCTGAGTAGATCCAGCCTCCACTTGTTGCAGCTTTCAAAGATAACCAAACCCTCAACATCTGCGTTGTAGTTGGAAGAATAAGCTTGGCCTCAAGCCAGATAGTGGACTATGCAATAAAAGAATCTCCCAAGAGATACTCAATGGGTAGAGGTGGGATTCCCGATCAGGAACACCCAATGCTAAACGGGATTTGAAATCTAGGCTAAACAACCAAAGAAAGTTGTATGTCTAAACAGACAATACTTCAGAAATTTAATATCATTCAACAACCTCTTCATGCTTCCCTCCTCTTCCTTTTATAAGTTAATATCTTGTAAACCCTAAACCACCTTCAATGAAAGCTTCTTTCACACAAGCCATCTCCATATAAAATTGTGCTATGCCTCATTGATGGCCACTCCTCCAAGACAGCACTATAGATTTGGTCATGGTTGACCCAGTCAAAATATCCAGCCCCTTTCACACCTAAGGGTGCTTGCTTACATAGCTAAGATTTAGCCTTTTCACATTTGGCATTGATTTATTTACTCTTTAGGAGTTTTATGAACCTCCTTTACATTTTTATTCATGAAATAAAAAAATAAAACAAAAATGAATATTCCCATTAGCTTAGGACTAATTGGGAATATTACACTCAAGGTCGCACCAGAAGTGCAAAATACCTCTTGTAGCACCTATATTTTTGACATTTCTCCCAAACCATGATACATGTGTAAAAAATGAAGGAGTTTTTTCTTCTTTGACCTATGATGGACAAAAAATATCTCACTTTTATCAAATTCATCTCTGTTTGGTCAGAAAAATACTTTGAAGCAAAATTGGCCCTATGAGTGGCAAATGATTTGACTCTTGGAATGAATTCTTGAAAAATGATGAAGATGTGATGTTTATGAGCTGAAATGACCTCATAATTACTAATATGACCTACCTTATGCCTCCTCTGCTCATATTTCACTGATTCCATAGAAAACCCTAGCTCAGTGGGAGAGGAATTTAGGGTTTAGTGCTTGTGGAAAATGATGATTTGGGCACCCTTGGGAAAAGACAACTTCGTTTGAAATTTGATCATGTAGGTTTTAACCCTAAACATAAATTATCTACACATGAATCTTATAACAGAAAATAAACAATAGCGAAATCATAAAACATAAAATAGATAAACACAGAGATTATCCCCTGGATCCCAAATCGGGATGACCAGCTTGATTTTTCATTATATTCCTTTTAGTGTTACAACACATATATATACATGCCGAAGCATACATAAACCCCAATCCATTAATCCTGGATTAGAACATAACCGTAGTTCCCTTGACCGGATCTACAAAATACCAGGGGCTGAAAACCATCGTACCCCAAAACCATGTGCAAACTCATGCACAAAACATGGGTGGGTCCACCTATGAGTGGGTCCACACACCAAAAAAAATTTCGCCAAGGCGCTACCCCGGACCCCAATAGTGGGGGCTGCCTCCCCCCTTGTGACCCCCCTGTTGCGCCCGGTGCAACATACAACACGTGGGGCTAGTCGTGGAAAGAATATAACACATGCCCAACATTCTCCCACTTGTTGTTTTCTTTCCACATGGGCCATAGGAGAGCTTATTCATTGGGCCAATTCTTCAACACCCATTGTTTCTCTACACCAAGAGAACTTCTGAGTGCTCACATACTTTGTTAATGCATCTACAACATTCTTCAAAGTGTCCACCTTTACCAGCAACACCCTTTTAGCCTCAACCATATCTCTAACAAAGTGATATTGAACATCAATGTGCTTTGTCTTTGAATGATAAGCAGGGTTCTTAGCCAAGAAAATTGCACTTTGGCTATCACAGTCTATCCTTATAGCTTGCTGTGCCAACCCCATACTTGAACACAATCTCTGCAACCAAATTGCTTCCTTGCTTGCATGAGTGGCTGCTATGTATTCTGCCTCTGTAGTTGAAAGAGCCACTACAGACTGTCTTTTACTCATCCAACTGATTGCGCCTCCAAATAGGCTAAACACATACCCACTTGTAGATCTTCTTTGGTCCAGATCTCCAGCCCAGTCTGCATCAACAAAACCACGAATGTCCAACATTATTTCTAATCCTGGTCTTCCTTGGTAGCACAATCCATAATCACTAGTGCCACGTAAATATCTGAAAACCCGCTTCACTGCTGTCCAATGCTCCTTCCCTGGGTTTGACATAAACCTGCTCAATACTCCCACTGAATGTGCAATGTCTGGTCTAGTACAGACCATTGCATACATCAGGCTACCCACTGCACTTGCATATGGAACACGAGACATATACTCCTCTTCTTCTTGTGTCTTGGGACACTGTTCAGTAGATAGCTTTACACCTACAGGAATAGGAACTTTCACCGGTTTACTATCCTGCATATTGAACCTCTGCAATATAGTTTCGACATACTTCCTCTGGTTTAACCAGAGCATCCTCTTTGCCCGATCTCTCTTAATTTCCATGCCCAAAATATAGTTTGCAGCACCAAGATCCTTCATGTCGAATTTGGAGAACAGTTGGGTCTTCAAATCTTGGATAATTTCTTTGTCATTTCCAATCAACAACATATCATCCACATACAAGACCAAATAAATAACATGGTAACCAATTAATTTAAAATAAACACAGTGATCCTCCTTGCTTCTGGTGAAGCCAAGTCCCCGTATATAGGTATCAAATTTTTGATACCACATCCTTGGTGGTTTTTTTAACCCATACAGAGACTTCTTCAACTTGCGTACCAGTTCTTTCTTACCCTTCACCATAAAGCCTTCAGGTTGCTTCATGTAGATCTCCTCTTCTAGATCCCTGTGAAGAAATGTTGTCTTCACATCCATCTGTTCTATCTCAAAATCAAATGCAGTAGCAACAAATAAAAGTAATCTAATAGAAGTAATCTTGGCAACAGGAGAAAAAATATCACCAAAATCAATTCCCGGCACTTGGGAATAACCTTTTGCTACCAACCGAGCTTTGTATTTCTCCACCTTGCCTTCTACATTCATCTTCTTCTTAAACACCTATTTTCTCCCAATGGGCTTCCTTCCAGCCGGCAACTCCACCAGATCCTATGCCTCATTTTTGTGAAAGGATGCCATTTCATCAAACATGGCCTCCTTCCAGAGTTTTCCATCCTCTGAATCTACTGCCTCCCTGACAGTTCTAGGATCATCATCAGTTATAGTTAAGGCAAAACCTGAACAAAAAGCAGATGGACTATACCTTTTTGGTTGCCTTCTTTCTCGAACTAATCTTCTCAAAGCTGGAGTTTGTGGCTCTTCCTCTTCTGAATCTTCTTCTGCTGTAGAGTTTGATTCATACTCATTTAGCTCAAACTCTATCTTCTCAGGTTCCTTTGGTATGATTTCATGTTTAACAACATCTTTCACCTCTCTGAACACCACATCTTGGCTGTACACAACCTTCCTTGTTTCCGAGTTCCAAAGCTTGTAACCTTTTAAACCATCCTTATACCCAATAAAGATGCACCTTTCAGATTTCTTTTCCAACTTGGTCCTTTTCTCCTTTGGAACATGTACATATGCATCCCATCCAAATACCCATAGATGTGAAAGAGAGGGTTTCTTACCAATCCATACCTCATGTGGAGTCTTATTCTCCAACACTGATGAAGGTGATCTGTTAACCAGATAGCATGCAGTCTCCATTGCCTCTGCCCAGAATTATTGTCCTAACCCGGTACCACTGAGCATGCTTCTTTCCTTTTCCATCAGTGTTCTGTTCATTCTTTCTGCAACTCCATTTTGGTGAGTTGTGTATGGAGTAGTCTTCTGTCGTGCTATACCAAACTTCTTACAGAACTCTTCAAATTCCTTCTTACAGAACTCCCCACCATTATCTATCCTCAACGCCTTTATCTTTTTCTCTATCTGGTTTTCCACCAGAGCCTTAAATTCTTTAAATCTGTCAAAAGCTTCAGATTTATTCCTCAAGAAATATATCCATGTATTCCTTGAGAAGTCATCTATGAATGAAAAATAGTACACAGAATTTCCCAGTGATGGAATTGACACAGGTCCAAACACATCATTGTGCACAAGTTCTAATATCTTGTTCGCCCTCTTAGCACCAAAAGGAAAAGTCACCCGATTCTACTTCCCATACACACAATGTTCACAGAAATTGAAATCCAAAGAGCAATTAGACATACCTTCTACCATACCATTTCCATGCAATATCTGAAGGCCCTTCTCTCCAATATGTCCAAGCCTTTGATGCCATAACATGGTCTTTTCTCCAGAGATAGCTAGACTTTCCACTCCACTTTCAAGAACCACAAAACTATTACACCCATCAATAACAGTGCTACCTTCTAGCTCGTACATATTTCCAGTCCAAACTCCCCACATTAATACCATTTCTCTCCGAACCATCTTGCAGGAATCTTTTACGAACACTATTTTTACACCTGCATCATCCATCTTGCTTACAGAAATCAGATTTCTGGCCAATGCATGAATATGCAAAACACCAAGAAGTGTTCTAATCCTTCCACCTTGCAGCTTTAGCTTTACCTTTCCACGTCTGACGATTTTGGCCTTCCTATCATCCCCTAGGAAGACATCACCATCATATTTTTCATACTCGCAGAACCACTCCCTATGGGGGGTGAAGTGAAAGGATGCACCTGAGTCAATCAACCATGACTCATGATCTACATGTGTATTTGAAGAAGAAGCCAAATAAACATCCCCACCTTCATCCAAGGTGGTTTTTGCCTCTGCAGAAGGAGCATCATCAAATCCCTTTCCTTTCTCAGGAGCTTTAGATCTGCAGTCCTTTTTGTAGTGCCCTTCCTTTCCGCATTTCCAACACACCTTTACAAACTTTCCAGGAGATTTAGATTTCCCTCTAGATTTAAATCTCCCACTCGAAACCTTATTCTTGTTTCTGTTCTAGGACCTTCCTCATACAGATAAGGCATCTCCATTCTGACCCTCCATATTTCTCCGTCTCATTTCCTCCGACAGCAAGGCTGAGACAATGTCATCAAAATTCAAGGTAGTTGTATTGCTACCTATTGCAATAACTAGACTATCCCACGAGTCTGGTAGAGAACACAACAAACTGATGCACTTATCTTCATCTGAGATTTTAATATCAACAGATGACAGCTGACTTACCACAGTATTGAAGGCGTTCAGATGCTCTGTCACCGAGTCTCCATCCTTCATCCTCAGGTTATACATCTTTTTCCGCAAGAACAACTTATTCACCAGAGACTTAGATTGGTACAAAGTCCCAAGTTTTTCCCACAAGGTCTTCGCCGTAGCTTCCCCAGATACATTCAACAATACTGAATCTGAGACACACAACCGTATTGTGCTCTTAGCCTTCCGATCCAGTTTCTTCCAGTCTTCATCTGACATTGCCGTTGGTTTAGTACCTAGATCTACCACGATCCACTGATCTTTATCCACCAGCAGATCCTCCATCTTGAGCTTCCACAACTCAAAACTCTGACCATTAAATTTCTCGATCTCTATCTTTCCGTCGCTCGCCATCTTCTCTCACCGCAAGAATCGATCCCGCAGATCTCCCACTGAACAGGGTCTACCTCAGGCCCAAACAAAAAACCCTCAGCAGCAAAGGCGTCACCTTGAAGCCGAAACAGCTCTGATACCAAATGTAGGTTTTAACCCTGAACAGAAATTATCTACACACGAATCTTATAACAGAAAATAAACAATAGCGAGAGCATAAAACATAAAACGGATAAACACAGAGATTTTCCCCTGGATCCCAAATCGGGACGACCAGCTTGATTTTTCATTATATTCCTTTTAGTGTTACAACACATATATATACATGCCGAAGCATACATAAACCCCAATCCATTAACTCTGGATTAGAACATAACCGTAGTTCCCTTGACCGGATCTACAAAATACCAGGGGCCGAAAACCATCGTACCCCAAAACCATGTGCAAACTCATGCACAAAACATGGGTGGGTCCACCTATGAGTGGGTTCGCACACCAAAAAAAAATTCGCTGGGGCACTGCCCCAGACCCCAATAGTGGGGGCTGCCTCCCCCCTTGTGACCCCCCTGCTATGCCCGATGCAATGTACAGCACGTGGGGCTAGTCTTGGAAAGAATATAACACATGCCCAACAAATCAATTGATGAACTAAAAACTCTTTCACTTTGACATGTGCTTTTTTGGCATGTGGTGTTGAGTTGCCAAATTTTGGGAGACTGGGTACTTATTACATTTTAATTTACATAAAATTACATGAATAAAAATAAAATTACATCTTGGAATGAAACTCACATTTGAAATTAAAATTACATGATGAAATAAGCATTTTTCTTTACAAATCATCTTCACATGGTGAAGAGATGTTATTTGATCACCCTTTACTTGCTGGCCTTATGCAATGGAATGGATTTTTATTGGACAATGAAAACCCTAGAAATCCTAATGATGACCTTGACAAGACTGGACTCCATGGTGACATGACATGATGAATTGACTTTATGGATGGTGTACATTCAGCAAGGTATGGAAGTGTGCCAGCAAGCAAATGAATTTTAAGGAAGAGTGATGTTTTTGGACCAATGCTACCATTAGTGACTAATTTTTTGCATGACCTAGTGGAATGATCAAAAATTTCTGAGTGAGACAGTTAAGCACACATGGTGTATGAGGAATGATAAACACACACAAAGAAGGATAAGCATTAGTTGCATTTCCATTACACATAGATGTACATTTATATTACATGAATGTGACTCTTAGATTCATCTTCCAAGGTCACTTGGACTCCTTTGTGACTTTTCGCCTTCCACACCTACCCATAGAGGATTAGGTGTTTAAAATTTTCCCCTTAATCCGAAGGGGTATGTGTGAGTCCAAGAAGAGAGTTGTAATACAAATCTGCAAATTATGCATGGCAGAACTTAGGCTGAATCAGCTCTCTGAAATGATGACATAAAGAGGTGGTTTAAGGATGACCACCAACACTGGAATGCAATGCTTATTGTAGTTCTCGGAAATCTTCCAAAACTGGCAAGAAGCTAAAGGCTTATGCTAGAGGAATCATCCCTCATATTTGAAGAGGGAGACCTTCAACCTAAAAGAAGGGAAGTCTACAACCTGTGATGGTTTAAGGATGACCACCAACACTGGAATGCTTGATGCATTTCCTGGAACTCTTCCAAAGCTGGCAAGAAGCTGAAGTCTTCTGCTAGAGGAATTGTTCTGAAATAGGAAGAATATCAACCTCACATGGATGGTTTAAGTTTGTCCATCAACCAAAGGCATGCTCATGGGCATCTGTGTCTCTGGCTATAACTCTGAATCTAGAATGATGAATTGTGGCTCAGGCTCACTTGAACTACTATGTCTCTAGCTACAACTCTAAATCTGGAATGAGAGATTGTGGCTCAGGTTCGCTTGATGTAGCTTCGAAGCTTGTAGATGACCACCATTTTCTCCCCTATCAGGTACAAGGTGAGATGATGGATAAAACTCAACTGTAAGTTTGTTCAATATTCTAGAACAAGTTCTCACATGTGACTTAAACATATTCTTGGTTGTTGATGCCCATTGCCAAGAAGCGATCCATCCAAGATGAATCTTTGTTCTTGCAGGAGGCTTGTTTTTGAAGCATCTGTGTGAAGAATGGGTGTTCCGACCACAGTTCTTGCAAGGGTGAAGATCGAAACAATGATCTTTCATATGGAAAACTCGATCACAGTGTTGGCATTTTACAATTTGTTGTTGTTGTTACTGTGGAAGAGGAGCAGGATTTGGAAAAGCTGCAGGTGAACTTTCATAAAAAAATCCAGCACTCTAAAATTTGATGGGCTTGGAGTAGTCTGTAATATGAAAGGACAACTCATTGTCATATCCAAGACCAGTTATGTGCTTGTTGTGGACAAGCTCTTCCCAAGGTCTAATGATGGGCTTGGGAAGTGCAGGTTGAGCTGCTACATCTGCATGTAAATCTGCTCTTGTACAAGGAACTGAATGTGAATCAACTGCAGCTTTATATTCTTGCTTCTGATGGGAGTCCCTGTCAATTTTCTGAACATAAACAGGTTCAGAATGGTAACTCTTTTGCTGAAGTTCATCTTGCTGAAGCTGAGATTCAAGCTGCAAAAACTCGATCTTTTCATGTGCATTTTGCAGACAAATTTTAATGTCCATGAGAGTGCTTTTGTTGATTTCTACCATTTCATAAATAGTGGAATGCATTAAGGTATTCAATAAGTTTAATGTATCATCAATTCGATCCATTTTTAATAACAATGCATTTGTAGATATCTCACACAATGCCAAATGACTACAACTTTAAAGAACATAAACAGTCCCCAATGCTTATGAACAATGTGCACCAATATCATTCATTAACTCTTGTGGTTCCACCATCAGTAATAGGAGTAAGAGTCTCACTTTGCAATATTATGGACAAGACTTGAATGCTCATATATATAGATGCTTCGACTATGGTACGAACAAATATTATATGAACTTGGCACTTTCCTGATAGAAAACAATATGCTCTCGATACTCATATAAATGGAATATTCATCGGAGATCCAAGCCTTAATGCAACTTATAGCTACTTGTATTGGACTAGTGACTTCAGAGGAGAAATACTCACATCAAATCAAGATAACAAACTAGAAGAACTATCAAAATGATGAGCTAACACAGTCTTCTAAGGGCTTAATGCTCACTTCCAAAATCCACGACGGTCCACCTCCTGCTATTTCTTGTGTATAGAATATTTCCCATGTATATCACTGCAGATCTCGAGAGGGGCCTCGAGCTCAAGCAAATTGGGTTGAGAGATAAAAAATATCCTTGGCATTCACGCAGAGTTGTCAAATCTCAACCTTCGAGAGTTATACTTGTTTATCTGATCTGCTCTCTTTCGCGTCCAGCAGCCGTGCGACTATGTCATCCACAAGGCTCGGTTCCATCGCACCCATAGACAACAGGCAGCAATAATGCACAAACAAAACTCAAACTTCCTTCTTATTGAGTCATAAACAACCTTCAAATAGAGATCCTCGTTTTCAACGGCCGGCCCAGGATCGAATCCGAGCTAAGGAGCAAGGGAGCACCCAAACTTATTTCGTTAACATGTAACAGAACCATGGCTTTCTAATGCACTGTCCAGATTGGTTACCAATATCTGAATGCCAAAATGGGAAAGTCAAAGTGGGTTTTTGTATGAAGCTAGAGGTTGCATCCATGATTCCAAGAGAGAGATGAGACAGGTCTTGTCTCAATGCGCAACTCCTACCACGTTACCAACACTCTGACCCTTGATTACTACGAGGTGTCGATTGACATTCCTATGTCTGAAAGAGTTATGGTTGTCAATCGTTGTTTTAGATTTCTTGACTTCAAATTGAAAGGAACAACTTGCTTCTTTGGCACATTATCACTCTCATATTCATCAGTATATGTTGCAGAATCAATGCGTATGCATTTTGGTCGCCAAGAGAGAGAAGAGACAATGAGAGTGATAGGAGTGGAGTGTGCAGGAAGGTGGAAACAACGCGAGGTAGGGGGTGATGAGGAAGGATTTCGGCCCATGAACAATGGAAAACTCGGCCCTTTTAAAGAGATTATTTCCAGCAAGATAAACATATAACTGGACCTCTTAATCACAAAGGAAATATTGGGAGTGTTTAGAAAATAACGGGTGCATTAGGTTTGTTTTATAATTTTAACAACTGGACAATTATTGTCTGCAAATAAAGCGATTGGCATGGTGACAGGTCTATATTGGATACCGGTAGGTTAGACAGGTAACGCATGCGTAGAGCAACAAAGTTTCTAAGGAATAAATTTTGGCAAGTATTTATATTAATAGCGCACCATATCAAAAACCGAATCAAGGATGTGAAAAATCTCCAGTGGTAGAGTTAATGACAGAGACAATAGCAAGAGCATTTGATGCAAATGTAGAAGAATAATTTTTTGAAAAATTAACACGTAATCTCACAATGGTATCAAAGCTAACTGCAATCACACCATTCTATGCAGCACCTTGCTTCGGTCTTCACACCGATTCAACCTTCTCCGCACCAAGTAGAAAAACAGTGTTTCAACGCATAAACAAGTTAGACACACGCAACAGAAAATCTAATGAATGGAATAAATTTCCATAAACCTATGGCTCTCACTCAAATTGGAGCAAGGCCAACAATCGACCGCTCTGATACCATTTTAAAAACACACATGGTGTATGAGGAATTATAAACACACATAAAGAAGGATAAGCATTAGTTGCATTTCCATTACACATAGATGTACATTTATATTGCATGAATTTGACTCTTGGATTCATCTTCCAAGGTCACTTGGACTCCTTTGTGACTTTTCGCCTTCCACACCTACCCATAGAGGATTAGGTGTTCAACAAAGACCCCTAATATGAATATGAAAAGAGTATATTTTGATCACTGATGGCAGGATGAAAATAATGACACTAACAGAGATGACACAGGAAGTGCAGGATCTGATATATTTTCCAACACCTTGTCAAAGTTTTGGCCAATAAAAATACTCTTGTAGTGCGCCTCCCAAATAAATTTGGTATGCTCGCTTAAAGGAACACAAAGGTGGCCCAAGTAGCATAATAATGCATCCTAGAGGTGGATACCTAGAACTTTCTTGCCATCCACTAACATCTGGTAAGTGGTGTTGAACTCTGGATCATTCTTTTATAGTTATGGCCATCCATAGGTCTCGTGTCCACAAGGGTTAAGAAAAATAGTTAGTGCTACAACTAGGGGTTTATTGAGGCAATCTACAACAATATTGGTGTTGTATTTCTTGTACTTAATGTTCAAGTGAAATTTTTGTAGCTATGTAGACCACCTCAATGATGATCATTCTAAAACTTCCCTTATGTTTGAACGAACTGAAGAGGTCGATGATCTGTGTGGGACCATTTCCTTCCTTAGAATTTAATGTTTCCATTTCCAGCAAACTTGCACGATATAATACATTTATTTATCATATGTGGGGTACTTCCGAATTGTATCAGAAAGTGTCTCACTGTGATATTCCACCAAATGCCCTTGATGGGTGAGAACTATAGCAATAGCATATTCAGAGTCATCTGTCTCGATTTTAAATGGTTATTGCGGGTATGGAAATTTGAGTACAAGTGCATAGCAATGACGATGCTTCAGCACAATGAACACCTTTTGTTGGGACTCAGACCAGGAAAATTTTTATTTCTCTCTACCCTTGGTAACCTGGCTCAAAGGCCAAGTGATATGGGAGAATCCCAACACAAAACTCCAATAAAAATTGGTAAGGACCAAAACGTTGCGAAGCTCTGTGAGAGTGGTCAGGGTTGGCCAATCCCGAATTACTTGGATATTATCCGAATCCACATGCACGACTTGCTCATATATAATTTAACCCAAATATTGGACCCGGCCCATGGAAAAGGTGCATTTCTCAAGGTTGGCACATACTTTGTGTTGCTACAGTGTTTGAAGTGCATGTCAAATGTGTTGCAAGTGCTCTTCCTAGCTCTTTTTGAAGATAATAATGTCATCCACATATACAACCACAAACAAATTGGTGAAGGGTTGCAAGATGTCATCCATCAACCTCACAAAATTAGCACAGGCATTTGTCAACCTGAAAATCATGGAAAAAAAATTAAAAAGGCCCTCCTTGCATTTGAAGGTGGTCTTTCATATATTTTTGGGCTCTATTGGAACCTGGTGATAGCCAAACTCCATATTGATCTTTCTGAAATACTTGTCCCCCTTGAGTTGGTCAAGAAGGACATTAATCCACAAGATTGGACACATGTTCTTGATAGTGACTTTTTTAAGCACCTGATAATCAATGTAAAGCCTCTAGGTCCCATATTTCTTCAGTACAAGTATAAACAATGACATGATCAACATCGAGTGCCACACAAGTTTCAGGTGGGCGATAAATTTTGGTTTCATTTGCAGAAATAACGCCTTACCACGGCCCATAAAAATCTCATACCAGTATAATATGGGCCTTACACCATCATCAAGGTTATGGGAAACAATTATTTTGACCTCAAAATTCCTCCATTCCTTGGCCTGCATCCAATGTTCAATGTGGACTGCCTTCGGCCATACTTTCCACCATTACTGGATACATGAGACATTGCAGAACAACTCACACCAACATAGCTAAACCCAGACTGCATGGAACATTCCAAAACCAATCGGATCATGGAAATACAGATTAAAAAACTGACCAGCAAAATATCTAACTGTATCGGGTTATCAAACTTGGCCAACTCCTGCAATAACGCAAGTGGGTGACCAGGGACCAAGTTCAGCAAAAGTTTCCCCATACCATGGAGACACTCAATGTAATGGGGACCATTGCTTCCTAATGGGGGATGAATCATCCATGTGGATATTAATGGCCACCTACCTATTCCACTTGGCCCCCCACCATTGTTTCTTTCATTTTCCTTAATTGTAGCAAAATTTACTATTTTTGGCAGTTTTCAGGTCTTGAACTTCTAGATTCATTTTAAGGCCCTAAACGAATTTTTTTGGAAAACGGTGTTATGCAAACTCTATGAATATGGATAGAAGTATCTTCCATGGACCTGATGAAATTATCTAGAACAAGAGAAAGCAAGGAATATATTGTTTCCCTTAGATAAATTGGAGAATGGAGAGAGACCTACTTGGGATCTGTTACAAGCTTCACTCTCCTCTTGCTTTGTATGCTCCAATTCTAGCTCTAATCGTTATACTTAGAACCTGCACATTTAATCAACAAAATTCAAATATATACAACATATTTTTAGCATAATCCAATTACTCTATTCAATGGATCAACACGACATCAAAATATATGAATGTAAACATAACATAACACATATATAGGAAAACAATACATTCCTTGTATGAATAGAAATGGAGAGATATTGCAACCAAATATAGGAGTTGATATTGTAGATATATCCCCAAGTTGACTTGTACTTCCTTATCACAAAGTACACCTCTTATGTCACTCTAATGCATGGAATGATTATTCTCTTATGATCAAAGAAACAACATGATGGCATGATAGGTCTCCAAAAGCCAACCCATAGCTTGTGGATGGAAGAAAATATATAGGTGAACGAGGTAATTTATGAATTATTATCCATTTACCAATATAGGTTTGAGATCCACTTAAGAGGGAAGGATGAGATCCAGGGATAATAGGTGAAATATCCAAGGTAGGATCAGATAGGATTCAAAGTTTTTATCCAAGGTAAATGGTTAAAATAACCTCTGGAAGCTTCTAGAAGAGGAATATTCGGGATTCTTCTTATTTTTCTCGAATTTCTGGAATCAACACACCCCAACAAGGGAAAAACTATAGCTTATTAGTGCATGTGAAGAAGGAGAAACCAGTTGGTCAATGCAGGTCCCTAAAGGGAAAGGGTGGGTTTGTCTTAAAAAGCACTCAAATGATGCTTTCAAGGGCATAAACTCTAGGATTTGGGAGATTCATGCTTAGAGATTTATGTAGGGATGATGAAAAGGTGTTCATGGATGATGATTGATCCAATTTGCAGGCCTATTGACCAAATGCGATAAAATGGCCTATAACAGATTTCCCCCTAAAGTGCAAAGTCAGAAATGACAACTAATGGCTAAAGTGATTTACCATGTTACAAGTTTTGATCAATAAAAATTGGTTGATATCATCATCTATTACAATAAATTTAAATCATGATATCTTTTTTTAGGGTGGCATACCCATACTCAACATATAAGCTTAACATTACATGTAAAATGATCAAGAAGTCACGTCTATTGATGAAAAAGTGTAGAACAATGATTGGATGACTGTCTGTATGATCATAGATACCATATTTTTTTATATTTTATTGATCTTGAAATTGCATCCCGGATGGATGAAATTATATTTTGTGTCTTCTATCTAGTTCACACGATAGTACTATGTATGAGTCTAATCATGCGATTAAATGAGCTAAAGTCAAACATGGTAGACACCATCTAATTACCGGCCAATGATGTAAGCCAATAACAAAAGTGATAGAAACCACCGATGATATTAATGGATCTAAAGGTACCACAGTACAATCCATATGGTGCGAATGAATGAGTTGAAGTCGAACACCACAAAAAACGTCTCAGTCGAAGGCCATTGATGAAAGCTTGTTTCTGAGAGAGAGGAAACTTTCCATTGATGTATGCAAACACCAAGGTAACAAAGGAAATTTTATAAGATAACTTCATGGATAATGAGCTGATGTCGACAAGAATCTACCCATCGTAGGAGGGCCTTGATGTACCCCCCATCAATGATACGAAATATGTATCATGATTTGAGACATAATTATGTTGATACAAACATAGTTCAGGAATGGCAGACATGGAATGAAGGCTTAAGATTATCATAACATATATTGACTGAATGAATTCTCTTGAACACATCAGTGAAACTAAATGGAGTTAACAACATTGACCCAAAAATGAAAGCGGAGGCTTTGAAATGGTGTGATGAACCAAAATACAAGAGAATTTCCCAACCCAATAGCCATGAAGATGAAGTGGAAGAGTGTCATGTTGAAGAGTGTCTCATTTCCATTAACAACTGGAGTAACTTGGTTTCTCAATTTCCCCAACCATTACTGGTCAATACCTGTCTATTTTTTATCAAGCTTGAGGATGATAACATATGCTTGATCTTTAAGATCATCCTTCGGATGAATCCCTCCGAGTATTTTTAATGAACCCAGAGAAGGAGTGGTTTGGACCCGTCATTTTTTACGATTCCATCACTATTTGATGTTTTTACGAGTCCAATGAAATTAAAACTCGACATCCTTTTCATGATTAGAGAGTTTGAAAAAAAAGCGAAAAGGAAAACTCCAAATGTTCCTTTTCGTAGCTAGTCCCTTGAGTCTGAAAAGGAAGAAAAAAATACCCAAGAGAACCTCTTAGCCATGGTTGAATAAGGTTTTCCTTTTTCGTAAATAGTCTACCTCATTCTAGAAAAGGGTTAAACTTATACTAAGTATATACATCTTTTCATTTACTTTAACAAGTTTGAAAAGACAAGTGCTCGACAATATTTTCATACTTTAGGAGTCTGAAAATAGCTGAAAGAGGGATCCTCCTCAGCAATAAGTGGTATAAAAGGATAAAAATTGGTTATGTTCATGATGGAACTTCTCAAAACAAATAGAGGTAAAGAGGTAGGTTAATAAGACCACTCATCGTAGTAGTTCCCTAAGATAGGGTGAAAAAACCAAGTTTAAGGGTATGATCGACCAAGAAAATGGTGATGATGGAATGAGAAAACCAAGGCTCATCTGGAAAAAATAGGCCGATAGAAAATGGAAATCATGAGAAATATGATGAGAATGGTTTCATTTTTACACAAGCTTGAAATGGGAAACTATGCTTGAAATTGGTTTCATCTTTACACAAACTTTTAAAATAGGATACTATTCTTGAGATTGATTTCATTTCTACACAAGCTCGAAACAGAGAAAAAATATGCTTGGAATAAGTTTGCATGACCCCAACATAATGACTAAATTCTATGTACAAGCCCCACAATCTTCATTTCATTCACCTAAGTAGACTATTGGTTACCAACATGTGGATGGAATGAAGATTCATTTACGAGATCAAGTGAAAAATCGACTAGGAATTTACAATATATAATCAAAGACTTGAATTGGAAGGTGATCTGTTTCATTTTTTAATGAGCTTGACACAGGGAAATAAACTCTTCTTGTGGGACCTTGTTTCAGTTTTTAATGATATTGACACAAGAAAAGGAATTTTGCTCTAGGAGCCTTGATTATGACTTGCAGAAGGCCATGGATTCCAAGTGGTTCTCATCAAATGGGATAACAACGCTCTGGAAGGTATCAACTACTCCAATGGAAAGATCAAACTCCAATTCCCCAATAAATGATAAACTACATCACCTACTAGATCATTAATAGATGCGGGCATGGAGCAGTTTTCCACATAATTAATCTGTGGTGGGGAAGATACCACTTGCATATAAGTACCATTTAGGGAATATGGTTGATTGGGAGTCATATTAGGACCAACAAACACAAGCTATTCAATAGTCACCATTCTTCCTTCATGTGGGAAACACATCACATGAAAGAGTGAATAGATAAGAGCTCCCATGACATAAACATAGTCACGCCCAAGGATTAAATTAAAATCCAAATGGACTTGGACTACCATCACATCAATATAGATATTCTTTCCTCCCAAACTAATAGGCATCTAAGGAAGGATCCCTCACGATTGACTGGTTCTTGTGTTAAAGGCCAACATATTCTAGGTAATGGGAAAAATTTGCAGAGAAATGAAATATTTCCAAGAATTTGAAGACATAATACTAACTGATGCACCTTCATTTATGACAGTGCCAGGTACAAGCATATTATAAGCTTGTACTATGATCTGGAAGGGCACGTAAGGACAAAGATGATATCTTGCCAATCGACTCCAATCAAAGGAAGTAACAAAAAAACTTGAAGGGGGTGTTATGAGAACGGGATAATTTATCCTCAGTGTCGTGAAAATGAAAGGATTGTCCCCACGTATCGTGGGAATGGAGGATTTACCCCCTGTATTGTGGGAACGGGAGGATTTCCCCCCAGTTCATTAGAATATGAAGAAACAAGAAGAACCTGAATGATATGAACTTCACTCTCTGTGGGAAATGTATGATCAACTGAATTTGGAATGGAGTCAACCGTATTCTCAACCAATGGTTGGTCAAGAACGAACTCATGGGATTCACGTTCACAGAGAGTGGGATTGATTAGATTCAAATTCTAATAAATCACTTCATCAACTAGTGGAGGATTGGGAGAAATTTTATGATAACCAACCAAAAATCGAAGCTAAGAAGCTGTAAGGTTTTCCAACACTTTTGAGGCTTCATCTATATAAGGAAAACAATGAATATGATGATTACCTTCACATAACCTATATGGAAACTCCCTTCTTCCCATGGACCTTACTATGAATAGTAGATGGTTTGTCACTAGCATGATATACAGAAGCTGGCAACAAAGGTTGATGTGAGCCTGTGGACCACACTTCTAACACTTGTGGAATACCAAGGAAATATCAAAGAAAGTGGTCACCCTTACATAAATTGAAATGGAATTTAATTTTTTGGGGTTTGATTGGAAGGTTCCTCCATACCAGTTGTATAGTTAGCAATGGCTTTTTGGGTTCCCCCCTGCTTTTTTTTCTTCTTCTTAATATTCATTTTATTCTTCTACTTATCAACCTAGTTACAAACTTTGAGTCTTTAACCAAATGAAGAGGAATTAGAGGAAGAAGACCAAACATGCAAAGAAGGAAAAGGGTAAATGTCAGGATCAAATTTTTCAGGTGGAGGACTACTTGGTTGAGAAGCAGTTTGGACATTTGGAACCAAGGAGGTCAAAAACAACCAAATTGGTAAACCAATGGTAAATCTAGGAAGGGACAACATTGTCATATAAGGAGAACTATTATTTCCAAGAGGAGGAAAAGGACTAGGATTCCCATCAAAGGGGTTTTCTTGATTGGTAGACTCTAGAATGTTTTGTTAGGCGTATCAGAATGTACAAGGTAGTTGAATTGGTTACCTATGGCAAGGATAACATCCTATGGTGGACTTCCAAAATATGCTCGATGATACATGGAAGTGAAATCCATATTAATGTTGTCTAATGTGTAACAATTTGATGAGAGAATTTCCATATACTTAACATGTGTGGAGCGCCATCCAATATACCTGAAGGTATGTGGAGAATGATTCAATACACTTACATATGTGGAATGTGATTTCACCCCTGGAATGCAATGCTGGAAAAAAATGGCATCTCCTACATTTAAATATGTCAAAACATGTCTCTAGCCTATACCTCTATGTGCGTTGTTAAGTTTCAAATGCTCCTTAGGTTAATTGAGGTGAACTTTAGAGTTTAACTTGAATTAAGTTTCAATTTCAAGGCTCAACGTTCAAAGTCACCTGAACACACCTATGATGCAACTAATATGAAAAAAATAACTCTTTTCATTTTCCTTTTAACAATGAAAGTCCTAACTAAGCAGGGGAAGAATAAATCAATAAAAAATGCAACGAATAAGTGATCCAACAATTGATCTCCTCAACTTCCCTATTCCAATGAAAATCAAAGCCCTATATGTGATGCATGATGCTTAATATTTTTCTTTTGGATTCCACTTAATTTTCAGATGAAAACCAAGATATTTGTTTAACCATTGATAAAATAAAATTATTTAGAACGATGACTAAAAAACCAATTCTTTCAAGCACTCAATGATCAAAAAATTCAGTTTTCTAATGACATAATAAAAATAAAAAAGGAAAATATAAAAAAAGAATATTATCAAAGGAAATCAAAACCAAAATCAAACAATATGGAGGATTCTGAGAGACCAAAAGACACCCATGGACACAAGGAGGACCAACTAAAACAAATTTAATCAAAGAGAAAATTAGAAAAAAAGGTAATTTTTTGCATTAAACAGGGGTCAACGTAGGTGATGAAAGGGCTAGGGTGCACTGCAACACAGGTGTAGAGAAGGCTAGGGTGAACTCCAACATAGGTGTAGAGAAGGCTATGGTGCATTGCAACGCTCTGTCTCTAGACTGGGAGTAGAGATGATCAAGGAATGTTAAGTTATGACACACAAAATGCAACTGAAATGTCTTCCTAAGGTCAATTCAGACTAAGTGAGACAATTAAGGTCTAAAAATGAGGAAAAACAAGTGCCAAGGACAAGGAAACAAACAAGGGAATGAATCGATCGCTAGTGGAGTTGCCAATTTTTATGTGGAATGTACGAATGTGGAAACAAATATCTTCCCTAGACCTGATGGATTGATATAGAACAACATAAAGAAAATAATACAATGTTTCCCTCAAAGAAATTGGGGAAAGGAGAGAGACATAATTGGGATCAGTCGCAAGCTTCGCTCTCCTCTTGGCTTGTACACTCCAATCCTAGCTCTGATCACTATAATTGGAACTTGCACATTCAATCAACACAAGCCAAATATATACAACATCTATGTAGCATAATCTAATCACTCTATTCAATGGATCAAAAAGGAATTGAAATATATGAATGTAAACATAATATAACACATATATATAGGAAAACAATCTACTCCTTGTGTTAATAGAAATTGAGAGAGATTACAGTCGAATATAGGAGTTGATCTTGTATAGATCTCCCTAATTTGACTTGTCCTTCCAAGTCACTAAGTGCACCTCTTATGACACCCTAATGCATGGAATGATGGCTCTCTTATGATCAAAGAAAAAAAATGATGGCATGATAGGTATCCAAAATCCAAACCCTTGCTTGTGGATGGCAGTAAATATATAAGTGAAGGAGGTAGTTTAGGAATTCTTATCCAATTTCCAATCTAGGTTTAAGATCCACTTAAGAGGGAATGATAAGCTCAAGGGATAAGAGGTGAAACCTCCAAGGTAGGATCAGATAGGATTCAAAGTTCATATCCAAGGTAAATGGTTAAAACAAACTATGGAAGCTTGTAGAAGAGGAATCTTCGAGATTCTTTTTATTTTTCCTGAATTTATAGAATGAACACACCCACCAAGGGACAACATGTAGCTGGTTAGTTCAAGTGCAGAAGGAGAAACCTATGGTGAACGTAGGACCCTAAAGGGATGGGGTACGTTGGGCCTAAAAAACACTAAAATGATGCATTCAAGGGAAGAAACTGTGGGATTTTGGAGATTCATGCTGAGGGATTTGTGTAGGGATGATGACAAGGTGTTCATGGATGATGATTAATCCAATTTGTAGGCCTATTGGCCAGATGCAACAAAATAGATTATAACAAACGTGAAAAATAATAGCATATGGAAAGGGTTTACATTCGAAATTTTTAGTCCTAAGATATATCTTTCTAACTAGGTATCATATGCATCAAATTGAGATCGTATGCCAAAGTTACGACCCCATGAAATTGATGTACCAATTTACCCCAATGAGGCCCATAGACTTTTGGCACTTCATCTCCTAGGGTCAGGTTTTTGGATGTTTAAGGTATTCTATTGTTTCTTAATTATAAATAGGCATTCAAACCTCATTGTAACACACTTCAGAAGACATATAACCACCACATATCTTCTCAGAGATAAGCTACCATCGCCTGAGCTAGTTTATTTCCATTATGCATGAAAACAATTTTTAGTACTTTGTTATTAATGAATTGAAGTTATGTTTTCATTGTATCTATGTGTTTATGTTTATATTTGTATTTCAATTTGTTCCCTCATAAATCTAGATCACATCAAGATGAATATGATTTCCCACTGATACCTGTTAGTCATTAGTAATTTTCACTATCCGTAGATGACTAATTATTGGTTTTAGATTTCTAAAAACAAAATTCCATGAACATTGTGAGTTTTAGAAATCTCACTGCCTTCATTATCCTTAGAGAATTTTTTTTACTATCCTGCCATTTTGCCATTTCATGACCACCTTGTAACTCCTACAGACTCCAAATGGCTTGTGCCTCGCATTTCTATCCTTTTTCTTACCCATAATCTCATTACTATGTTTATCCCTTTCCTATGACTCCATTGTCCATCTAAGGTTTTTGAGGGCATTTTTCTTGGTTTCGTGACTTCCATGGTTAAAAAATAAAAAAGGCTTGTATCATGATGCTCTTACACCTCCTACTATCCTTAATATACCTTCATAAACACTTCCCATCACTCTTATCCCTCAAAATCATCATTTATCTGCAAAACCTAGCATATTGCTACAATTTTGACACTTTTTCGAGACTAGGCCTGTGTTTTTCCCTTTTGGACCCCTTCCCCTCACTAAATCATTCAAATTACAATTTCCCCTACTCTCTAACATCCATCCCTATTCCCAAAAATTTCCCCAAGAATTTAGACAACCCCTAACCCCTTCATTCCCCTTCCTCTACAAGGCATTCCTAAATCCCTTGTTTTGCATACACCAAACCCTAATTTCCCCTTCCAACTATGCTAGGGTTTTCTCTAGAAATAAGGCATAGGAGTAAAGGATCCATACGATAGATCATATCAGCAAACATAAGTCCAGACCAACTCATAAACATCATGCCTCCATCATTTTCCAAGAATTCATTCCAAGGGACAAGTCATTTGCCACACCTAGGGCCAGTTTTGTTTAAAAATACATTTCTGACCAAAATGAGATGAATTTGGAAAATGTGAGAGAGGTTTTTGTCCATAATAGGGCCAAGAAGAAGAAAATCCTTCAGTTTTTACACAGGTATCATGGTTTGGGATAAATTTCAAAAATACATGTGTCGCGGGAGAATTTCTGCACTCCTGGAGTGACCCTCGGAAAATTAGGTTTTCTCATAGTTGTAGTGTCCAAATGACTTTCTTGATGAGTAAAATGACAACTAGACTTGAATATAGTTCCAATTAACTATCATGAGATCAATTTTTAATTGAGGAAGGCATCCAAAAGTGGTCTGCACTAGTACTCTACATTTATGCACCATCATTCAACACTTTTTGACCAGTCTTTGGAAAATCAACTTTTGATAGGGAAAATCAACTCCAGTCAGGAAAAAGATGGTGTATTTGGAAAGTAGACAGCTTACAATTTCCAACGAGCTATCATGGGCCCACATCTAACATCGGGAAGGTCATCAAAACTTGGCTACAAGTGGACATATTTTCTGCGTGTGTTGGTGCTATGCTCAGAGACTCGCGCTACGCTCACAGACCCTGGCGCTGCGCGAATAGGGTTCTCCACAATACAATTTTTGCACTGAGCTGCACATATATAAGGTGGCACTGTGCTTATAGCCCGGTGCTACGCTAATGTATAATTTCCTCCAGACTTGCAACAAATTTTCCCAAAGGCTCAAGGACACCCTCAAATTTGCCTCCAAAGACCTGCAAGCAAGTGAAGTTGGTAGGTGCCCTTTTTTCTCCTCCTCTCAAGTGTTTTTAGTCATTTTGTGGCTATGGAATGAATAAAACCTATTTTTGCAAGCCCTAGGTCTTCAATGCATAATAAACCTCTATTTTCTTCCTCCTTGAACAAATTAAGTGTCATTTGAGGGAGAGTGAATTAGGGTAGTTACACTTCATGTTCAAAATAAGCCCTCTTTCAAATTGAAGCCCTCAGCCACATCATCAGCTAAACTTGCCTTCCTCATCTCATCCTCCTCCCTCTACTCCTCTATCCTCTCCTTAATCAAACCTGCCTTCCTCCCCTTCTCTTGATGCATCAAATGAAGAAGGAAGTGGCAATGAAGAATCAAATGAAGATAGGGGTAAAGATGAAAATGAGCCAAACCCTAATGAGGTTGAGGGTGATAATGAGTTGAGCCCACAAAGGGTAGATTACATGGAGAAATATGATAATTAATATGAGGAAGAGGCATATGATGAAGAACAAGCAAGGGGCATGGAAATGGACAAAGGTGACAAATAGGGCAGCAACTCAGATGACCAGGCAGACAGTCAAAGAAATGACACTCATGATGAAGCAAAGGAAAACATGGCTACAAGTGAAACATATGACAAAAATGCATAAGGTAATGAGGTAAGTATGAGTGAAGAAGAGAACATTCATGACAATCATGACAGTCATGAAAATATTAAAGACAGTGACCCCCACAGTGACCATGATGATGAGAAAAGTGAAGTAAAGGCTTAAGGTAATCATGATAGTCATAGTGACAGTGAAAGAAGTGGTGAGGGTGATGATAAAAATAAGGATCATAGAAATGAAGAGGCAAGCAACCCAAATGAAGACCAAAGTGATAGTGTAGAAATCAATGAAGAGGGTGAGGGTGGTGATGATGTTGAGGACCATGAGGGCAGTGATGAAACAAAGAGTGTGATGGTTGATGATGCTAATGATGAAAATAAAGAGCTTAATGAAAATAGCAAGGATCAGAGCTGTTAGAGTCGGTCCTCATAGCCCTCCGTTAGAGATCATTTCGCTTTTTGCATATCATTCTTAGGTGTCTCGCTCATTCCACTTCGTTGCATTTCGCTAGGGGCATGCCATTGACTGACGAGAGGGTCTGGTTGTCTTGTATTTCCTCATGCTTGTACCTGCAGGGCTAATTAAAATTCCTCAAAAATCACTGAAATTCAGGTCACATCATTCATGGTCATAAATGATTATTTTCGTCAAAAAGAGTCTTTAGTCCTAGAGTCTAGGGTTTTCAGTCTTTTGATACATGTGATAAAAGCCCGCAGGCCATGAGGTTGGTTTCAAAAGGTTCCCATTTCATATTTTTATTCTCAAAAACATTTGAAGACATTTCTAGGCCAAACCTCTGTTTTGAACTAGAAACTGTCAAATTTATTTTTTGTAATAATTGTGTATTTGTTCCACCATAAGAAGTTCAAAGCAAGCCTCTGGTCTTTGCCAAAGCCAAAATGCCAAAATCCCTGCAAGAATCAAGACATTTCATCAGTCCAAGACTCAGAAAAAATAATTAAAAGCCAAAAGACATCATTGTATTGAGTGATAAAGTGCCAAACATTACAAAGTGGGTTATGGAGAAAATTAAAATAAAATTTGATTTTTATGAGATATTTTTCAACCTATATAAACCATGGAGGACAAATTATTTTCACAAATTCCCACAGCAAAGTCGAGTTTGGAGATTGGAAGGGCGAAAGCTTGTTTTCAAGGCCATAGAGTGGAAGTGGAAGTGCGCGCGGCGCATAGAGGAGGCGCGCGACGCACACAAGGCGCGCGACGCACTGGGCTTCACAAGCCAGTGCAAATTTTCACGCGCGTGGCACACTGGGTAAGCGCGCGACGCGTAGAGTTTAAGGGTCGAAAATTGTTTACTCCTTCGCCCAGATTCATGCCAAATCACCTCCATTTTCTTGCAAGTAGGTTCTTCACGCTTACTTAGTGAATTTTGGACAGGATTATGGTGTTTTGAAAGTGGAGAAACAAGTGTTTAATGTGGAGAAATGTAAACCCTATGTTTATTTCTAAATTCACTTCTTAGGGTTTTGAAACAAATGTTGATGATTTTGTGGGGGTTTCCAAACTTGTGTTGTTGATATATATGCCTATGTCATCTATTGTCAGTGGTGTCTCTGCTTCCACGCTCTCTCTTTGCCATTACATCACTGCTGTCATTATTATTGCCATTGTCATTTTCACACTGCTTATCATTCATGTTATGACATAGTCCCATTTTCACTTGTCCACATCCTCCATTGACATTGTCAAACACTGTAAGGGCTATTCTCACTTTGTTCCTAATAGTTGTTTTCTCCACATTATACTCTCTTCTACTCACTTGTCAAATCCCCTTATGATCAAAGCAGTGACTGTTTTTCATGCAAACTCATTTGACAGAACCATTATCATTGTGGCTTTCCTATAATACTTTGACACACATGTGACACATTTGGGAGTAAAAGCATACACTGAACTCTTGTTTTCACTATACCTATATCAGCATATATTTTGCAAATATCTTGATTTCAGCGCCATGTCAGAGACGGATTCAGTTTATGAGCAGGAGTATGACAGTGATTCCACAGCAGAGGGTAGTGTGCCACAGAGGTCTCACAAAAGTGGCAAAAGTGGTAGGCATGTCAGGGAGGAGCCTACTTCTTTGGCTCAATTGCAGGCTTGCCCGCTTGCAATGGATTGTTTTCAGCATCAGGCATGTTTCCAATACTGTGAGATGATTTCACAAACCCAGCATCATCATGAGCTAGCTCATCTATTTGTTCTACATTTACATGATGGCCGTGTAAACCTTGCCGGAGTAGATTTCATTCTGTCACTAGAGACCATTGCTCAGGCCACCGGAATACCAAATATAGGAGAGGAATGGAACAAACGACAACAACTAGAGAAATCCTACTATGAGCCATACATCAAACCTGGGTTTATGAGGCAGCTGAGCAGGGTATTTCCATTTAGATTTCTAAAGGATGATTTTTCACCATTGATGAAGCTCATCATTCGATATTTCAGTTGCGAGGGCAGATTCTCGTGCCTCTATGCGTACCATGTTCGTTTGTTGATGCATTTCACGAGGGTACGTATGATGAGCATTCCATACTTCATGTATCACAACATAGAGAGGATGACATTTTTTGTACAGAAGAAGACCCCAGCACAGCAGCATAGCAGCATATATCATTACGCGTTGATCAAAATCATGGTGGTACATCAGTTGACACAGTAGGGCATTACTTGGGAGGATTTCATCTCCCGTGACTTCTTCGCAGCGCCACAGCCGCCTCCCGAGTTAGTTCATGATGAGGGAGAGCCTTCACATCAGCTTGACATTCCTGAGACCGAGCATATCAGTGCTCCAGTGTATGTGACATACCAGTGAGGCCACAGAGCCTTATTTGCAGCTACACGACGAGTACTATCTCCACCCGGGGTGGAAGGGGTCTCGTTGACTTCATCAGCAGTGCGAGTATTATCTCCACCAAGGGTGGAAGGGGTCTCGCCTTCTTCTTCAGCACAGGTACAGATTCATGACAGAGGCAAGCGGCCTATGCACAATGAGGGCCCATCAAGCAGTCGAGACACTGATTTCACATTCATCGATGTTGATGCGAGCTCTCCTAGCTCGAAGCTGAAAGAGATCATCCAGGAGAAAAAGGCCGAGAATGACACGCTGAAAGAGAAATTGCAGAGAGCTCAGTGGGTGATAAACTATCTGGAGCAGTGTAACAAACAGCTAGAGGATCAGCACACACTTTTAGAGCTGCGGCGAATCCGGGAAGATCGACAATTGGCCCGGAAGAGACCTGGTGACATGACACCGGCTGATCGAGATACTTGCCTCACGCATGTTAACATTCATCTAGAGAAGTTGTTGGAAAAGGCCAATAGAGACAAAGACATGCTCTGTCACATGAAAGGTCATTATTGGGCCTGCATGCACGTCTGCAAAGCAAAAATGAAGATTCTGAAGAGGAGGTTGAGCAGAGCACTAAAACGGCGGAAGAGGCCTGATCCACTCTGGATTTTAGCCGAGGCTTCGTTGGCTGGGCATGATACATGATGGAGGTTCTTCGCTCTAAATTTGAGCAAATTTAGAGAAATTTTTGTCATTTTGGAAAATTTTGGTCTCAAAACAGGTTTTTCAGCCCAACGCGTAGCGCGTCGATGCGTGCGCTTATGATTGGGACACTTGCTGGAGGAAAACTTTATATTTTTGGATTTTTCATGGTAATTTATGCATGCTCCAGTATGTCCAAAGCATTTCATCAAGTTCTGGATGATCAAAAGGGGTAAAAACACCATGAAAATCACCTTTCTGCCACCTTTTCCACCAGCAGGAAGTACCTGTGGGAGAATGAAGTTTTGGAGGGGAAAATGAGCTCCAAATTTGGAAATTCCACTTGGGATAGATAGAAGACATCTAGGGATTTCCAACAAGCTATCATGAGCTTTATTTTGATGCCAGGAAGTGCCCCAAAAGTAGGCTGAAAGACGCGCGACGCATAGAGATTTTTGGTCAATTTTTCATCTTCCAGCTCAGGATTTCGGCCAGTTGGACCAGTTTTGCTTGTGGGTGTAATTTTTGAGTTATCTTGATGTAATTTGGTGTTTGGCATGTAACTTTGATTCACTTTTACCTATTCTAGATGATTCACTCCTAAAAAAGTAAAAATCAAGTATAAGAATCAGTTTCCTTCCTTTTAGAGGCAAGTTGTTTGGCTGCCTAGATTCTAGCTCCTTGTTTAGAATTAGTTGAAACTGCTCCTAGAAGGAGGAATTCGACCCCTAGAGGCATGGGAAGGGGTTAGGATGGTATATATGATGTAATTTCTGAGACATTATCAGGGTTGGACTCTTGGGAAAAGGTTGGCACACTATTGTACATATTTTTCATATTTTGGCTAAGGAAAGATCAGAGGTTTTGCAGCACCTGTTGGGATTCTTGTGGCTTTCAGTTCTTGATGGTTTTTTCTCTCAGTTTATTGTAAGTTCTTTCATGTTTAATGTATTCCATTCCCTTCTTATGCTTCTGAAACTAAATGAATGAGTAAATGAGGTTGAATCCATTGGTTCCAGTGCTTTGCCTTTAAATTTGTTTAGTTTTACATGTTTTCGCCAGTTTGGAGAGGATCCATGTTCTCCCTTGCCCTCTTCAGCTCCTTGTCATTCTGATCCATCCATACACCTGATCAAAAGCATCAATACTACTGCCTACCTTGCCCCAACTCGAATTCTGCAAAGATCTGGCCTTATCCCCAGACCCAAAATTGTTTTTCCCATTTTTTCAACAAAAACCCAAAAAATCAAAATCAAAATTTCCTATCTCTTTACTAGCCTAAAATCAGTATTCATTATAAGTCATCTCAGCCCCTTTGAAGACCTTTTTCCAAGATAGACCCGGAGAGAGCCCTCTCCTGTCCTCGTAGGGCTAGCTACGAGGTTGAGCGTGGTTTGATGTAAACTTGAGTTTTACCTTATTTCAGCCTAAGGTAGATTTGAGCGCTAACATAGTGGCGACCATACTGGGGAAATCTCAATGGTTTTCTTGTTGATGTGTTTGTTTCATGAGTCTTAGACGGAGTCTGAAGTCACGCCAGGTAGCTTTCGAAACGCTTTTGCCATGCATGAGTGGAAGTAGATAAACGCTGCTTCAGTCGATCTCCGGTTAGCTTGTGAATGCAGCACTCGATTTGAAAATTACCCTAGTATACTTATTCGTTCTCAACCTTTGGATGATAGAGTCTAGAAGTCGATAGGCTAAAAATAATCTATTGTGTCCCTTGAATTTTTCTTGAGTAAATCAATACACTGGCTTCAAAAAGGCATACCAGATCAAATCCTGATCCAAATCTGCCTCCTGTATATGAAAACCCCAACCTAATCCCAAGGATTTTTCGTCGAGAAGCTCCCATCATTCCTTTGGTCAAATCTCACTCATACCCCACTGTTTTTTAATACATTGAAGATATTGAGTTTGACGATCAGTTCGAGTTATCATTGTTTGAAACCAAATCTGAAAGTGCCACTGGTTCTACCATCATCAATCCTGAGTTCATCAAGTATCTCGAAGTTGAGCAAGCAAATAGATCTATCGATAATTATATCCTAAATCTTCAAAACTCTATTGTGGCAACCAACATTCCCGAATTCATTGAATCTGCTTCACAAACTCTTGGGCCATCTGAGATTGCATCCGGTTCACGAATTCCCACTGAACTTCCCTTTATCCCTACCATTCCCGTACAGCCTGAGATCTCTGATCAGCAATTAGCAGTAGTTCCTCCCCCATCTCCACCGCATACACCTCGTTCATCTATTGCTCCCATTCCACCTGTTTCTCCGAGACAACAGATTATAAATCCGCCAAGAGCCATGGCTGCGAGATTTGCACCTCTTGTTTTACCTGCAAATTTGGATCCTATGCCTGCTGATTATCAGAGTAAGATTCCAATATTTGATGGCATGCCACAGAGTATATCCGCTCAGCAGCATATTGTCAGAATGACAGATTTCTTGGACCTGCATGAAATAGATGAAGAGAATGTGTCCATGAGGTTGTTCGCCTAGACTTTTAGAGGTGAGGTTCGTAAATGGTTCAGAGCTCTACAGCCCGCAAGTATCAATACATTACAAGAGCTTCAGACACAATTTTTAGATCGATGGGAGATGAAAAAAGATCCGCTGCAGATTACTTCTGAGTATACCAGCATCAAGCGTAATCCTGGTGAGTCTGTTCAGGATTATGTTATCAGATTCAATACAGTGTATAATGCAATTCCAGATGACTTAAGACCGTCTAGAAAATCAGCTCTCCTTAAATTCCCGGATGGTTTCGATCCAGAGATGGCTTATTCACTATGAGACAGAGATCCACCTACCTTGGAAGATATGCAGAAGATTGCTGTTAGTGTTGAGGCAAATCTGAATGATAAGAGAGCTCGGTTGAAAGCAGAGAAAAGAGTGACCATAAAAGAAGAAGCTTCCACATCTGCATCAGAACCGCACTGGCTTCGTGAGATGGAAAAAATGTTCAAAAGAATGACGCTAGACAAGCCAGAAACGCATATTTGTAATCCCAACTACCGTGGCCAACCACAGCCACAGTTTAGAATTAAGCAGCGTGAACAGAGAGCACAAGAGTCGGCAGCCCAGCAGCAGATTAAAACACCTCTTTTGCAGAATTTTGTGAGTCAAGATTTAGACGATGACGATGATGTAGTAGGTGAGAAAAACCACTTCTTTACTCCCGACGATCTGCCCATTTACATCACTGAGGATGAAGAATATGGAGAAAGTTCAGCTGCATAGAAAGATGAGGATTTCATTTTAGCAAACGATCCAGATCTGGAAGAAGAATCAGATGAATACCAAAGAGGATATATGAATGCTTTTTCCGCGCAGCAGAAACAATACTCATTGAGAAACAGAGATGTGCCCATAAACCCAATTCAGAAGAGAAAAGAGGCTTCAGCACCGAAGATGGATTCACCTATACCACAGAAGAAAGGAAAAGAGACAATTGATCCCGCAGCTAGTAAACCATCATCAGTAGAAAAGGCCAATCAGTCAAGTATAATGAAAGATAAAGCTGAAAAGAAAGAAGTTCCGGTCAAAGAGGTTGAAAGAGTTTCAGCCTTTAGTTTGGAAAATGAAATTTCCAAATTGAACGTATTTATTCCTTTGACAAAAATTATGAAGAATAGCAACTATCAAGGTCAAGTCTCCAAAATTCTGAATTTTGATCCAATGTTTGACAAAGTAAATATTGAAAATGATCAGCTTGAATTGATATTTGGGCTTGCTTTAGATGGTGAGTCCCCTGACAGTGATGTTCCTCCCTTTTATATCAGTTTGAGGTTGCATGAATATGTATTGCACAATGCCATGTTCGATTCTGGTGCTTCGCGCAATCTTATGCCAAAGGCGATCATGGAAAAGTTGGGTTTAGATATTACAAGGAAATACCATGATTTGTATTCATTTGATTCCAACCGCGTGAGATGTATCGGACTCATCAAAGATTTGGTAGTAAGTTTAGATCAAATTCCTACGAAGAATGTGACCTTGATGGATGTGGTTGTGGCGGACATTCCTCCTCGATTTGGGATGCTCCTTTCTCGATCTTGGGGAGCAAAGTTGAAAGGTACACTACAGTTAGATTTTTCCTATGCAACAATTCCAGTCTTTGGTCAAATGAGAAAGTTATATCGAGAGCAGAAGATGAAATACATGATAACAAGCAAGGAGAAACCAATCAATCATCCTGTAAATTATGTACATACCGACTTAGAGTCGTTTGTTTTGTTTGCTGATAGTTTTAATGATATAGATAGTCAATTAGTTCAGGCAGAAGATATACCAGAGATCACTGAAAATTTTAGAGAAGTTCTACAGAAAGAAAGACAAGAAAAGCAAGATACTGTTGAACAATCAGCTAAAGACAATGGGCAGCAAACAGAAAAAACAGAGCTGACGCAATTTCAGCACTTAGAGGAGGATGAAGATGGTCTTTGGACCATGGATTTTGATGGCGCAGTGGGTAGTGATGGTGCTGGAATTGGTGTTTGGATACGCAGTCCATTTTCCGCTCTGGATAAGGTTCCAAGCAATGTGAGAGTAGGTTCCTACAAACTAGCATTTGACTGTTCTAACAATGAAGCGGAGTATGAGGCTCTGATTGCTGGCCTTAAGATTCTAAGAAAGCTGAAAGCGAAAATAATTGCAGTCTATGGTGATTTGGAGTTGGTGATAAAGCAGGTAAAGGGTGAGTTTCAAGCCAAGCATCCTCGCATGAGGGCTTACCGTAATGCAGTTTTAGACATTTTGAAGTTATTTTCAGATCATACCTTGACGTGTGTGCCTCGCATACAAAATGGTGTTGCTGATGGACTTGCTAAGGCAGCAAGCAATTTAAAAATCCCAATGAATTCCAGCAACAAGTTCGAGATTCATGTGAAGCACCACCCCACCGTTCCGGACAATCAGCGATGTTGGCAAGTTTTTTAGGACGACGAGGAGATTAGTGATTTTCTACAGAATAAGGGTAAGTTTAAAGACACCTCCATAGATACAGAACATGATGATGGTAATGATGATATAAAAATAAATCAAATGGAAGTGCTGCAACTTAAAGATAACATCATTCCTAAAGGATTGATTCCTTTAGAGGAACTCTTTGATCAAGACGATGTAGCCCGCAAACCGACATTGAGGCTGACTGAAAAAGGTGTTGAGGAAGTAAATATTGGGACAGCTGAAAATCCCAAGATGGTAAAGTTATCCAAGTCATTGTCACCAAAGGTAAGAGCGGAGTATGTGAGATTGTTGTCTTCATTTGCTGATGCTTTTGCGTGGGATTACTCAGATTTAAAAACATATGACACTAATATCATTCAGCATACTATCCCTATCAAACCAAATTAGAAGCCTTTTTGTCAGAAGTTGAGGAGAATCAATCCGAAGCTGCTACCGTCAATTGAAAAAGAGGTAAACAGGTTGTATAAGTCTGGAATCATTGTGCCTGTCAGATTTTCTGATTGGATATCAAATTTGGTGCCCGTGAGAAAAAAGACAGGTGAGATCCGTTTATGTATCGATTTCAGAAATTTGAATAAGGTATCATTAAAAGAAAATTATCCGCTGCCAAAAATGGACCATATATTGCAGCGAGTAGTTGGAGCATCAAGGATGTCACTACTCGACGGCTATTTAGGATATAATCAAATTTTAGTGCATGAGGACGATTGTGACAAAACTGCGTTCACCACTCCATGGGGAACATTTCATTATGCAAAGATGCCGTTTGGTTTGAAGAATGCAGGTGCCACTTTTCAGCGTGCAATGGACATGGCTTTCGCCAATGAGAAAGATGTATTTTTGGTTTTTTACCTTGATGATTTAACTGTGTTTTCAAATTTTGATGAAGAACATTTATATCATTTGAAAGTTGTTTTCCAAAAGTGCAGAAAATATGGCATTTCACTGAATCCAAAAAAGAGTCTTTTTGCCATGGATGAAGGCAAACTCCTTGGCCACATCATATCGAAAGACGGCATTCGTGTTGACCCTGCACGTGTTGAAGCCATCCAGCAAATTGAACAGCCCCAGAACAAGAAAGAAATACAGTCATTTAATGGTAAAATGAATTTTCTGCGTCGTTTCATTCCAAATCTTGCTGAGCATCTTAGAGAAATCACGAACATGCTGAAAAAAGACAGTCAGGTAAAGTGGACAGAAGAGGTGGTGAAATCATTCAATTTGGTAAAGTTAGCTCTTTCTTCAGCCCCTATTTTAATCAGCCCGGACTACACACAGGACTTCATTTTGTTTTTGTTTTCTTCTGAGCACACTTTGGCAGCTGTTTTAATGCAAAAAAGGGATGGAGTTGAGAAGCCCATTGATTTTTTCAGTCGGATTATAAGGGACGGAGCATTGAAATACAAAATTATTGAGAAACAAGCACTTGCTCTTGTAAAGGCCTTGAAATATTTCCATGTGTATATACTACATTCCCACATTATAGCCTACGTTCCTAACGCAACAGTTAAAGATGTTTTGGTACAGGTAGATCCAGAAGGAAGACGGGGTAAGTGGATCGTTGCGTTGTTAGAATATGATGTGGAGATTAAACCGAACAAGCTGATCAAAGGACAAGGACTCGCCAAGCTCATGGCTGAAACAAATCTGCATGCTCTAGATATAAATTTGATCGCTGCCATGTCTGATGAAGATGAGGAGAGTACATCATTTCAGGTATCTGATATTTTTGTTTCTTCCCCTTGGTATGCTGACATTTTATATGTACTTCAGAATTTGTCTCCACCACCCGGGATGCCTAGAAATAAGAGTAGAACCTTGAAGTTGAGGGCTGCAAAGTTTTTCATATTGAATTCTGCATTATATTGGAAAGACCCTGGTGGAATGTTATTGAATTGTTTGGTAGAGGAAGAAGCCAAAAGAGTTTTGGAGGACTTTCATAGAGGAGACTGCGGGGGCCATTTGTTTTGGAAAACCACAGCGAATAAGATTCTAAGGGCAGGTTACTATTGGCCTTCTTTGTTTTCTGATGTATATAAGGTTGTTAAGAATTGTCACGAATGTCAAATTTTCGAAGGGAAGCAGAAACTACAGCCTTTGCCTCTCAAACCAATTGAAGTCAGTGCACCATTTCAGCAGTGGGGGTTGGATTTCATTGGGGAAATCCATCCGACATCTTCCGGACAGCATAGATGGATATTGACAGCAACGGATTACTTCACGAAATGGATCGAGGCCATTCCCACTCGACAAGCCACGGATGCGGTAATTATCTCTTTTCTTGAAAACAATATTCTGTCACGTTTTGGGTGTCCTAGTAAGATAATCACAGATAATGCAGCGGCCTTCAAGTCAAAGAGGATGGTTGAATTTTGCTATAAGTACAACATCAGCTTGGGACATTCGACTACCTACCATCCGCAAGGAAATGGCTTGGCGGAATCTTCAAATAAGTCTTTGGTAAATATCATTAAGAAATTGCTGGAAATCAATAAAAAGGGCTGGCACAAGAAATTAGTGAATGCACTTTGGGCTGATAGGGTAAGTCAGAAAAAATCTATCGGCATGTCCCCTTTTGAGTTGGTGTATGGGGTAGACACAGTTTTTCCCACTTCTCTTGCTGTCCCGGTAGTCAAATTGTTTCAGGAAGCCGGTAGTGAGGAAGATCCCATGCAGCGAAGGATTAATCAGATGATTCATTTACAGCAGACACGGGAGGAGGTCTTTCAAAATACATTCAAGTTGCAGGAGCGCATAAAGAAGATCTCAGACAGAAAGGCAAAAGCAGATAAGTTTCAGCTAGATGAGGTGGTTTTGAAGTGGGATGCTCGAAATGAAGATAAGGGAAAGCACAGCAAATTTGAAAACCTATGGAAGGGTCCTTTTAATATTGCAGCGTATCGTGGTCAAAACGCCTTTCTTCTCAAGGAAATGAATGGGGATGATTGTCCTGGAGGGCCAATCAATGGTCGGCTGCTAAAGCGATACCACTTCTGAGTATTTTCTGTTGATTTCATCATCATTGTATATATCGTTTTACTTCTGTTTTATTGCAAGTGTGGACTAATCTCTTTTCTTCGATATGGGGCCCGGAGCGAAGGCTATAATTTTGGAGAAGGAGATTAGTTTGGTTTGAATTTTTTCAAGTCAGTTTTATCAGTCTTTTCAGTTTGAAAATCGAGTCAGTTTTAGTCAAGTTTCAGTCAGTTTTCAGTTAAGTTTTCAGTCAATAAATATGTCAAAAGTTTTTGTGTTATCTGTTGAAATAATGACTCCATCGCCCAATGGATGAAGGCACTGTCTGACTCCCCCGGAGATCTGCCGTTCTAGGCATCTCCTTGGAGCCACCATCCCCATTGGAGCCAATGTTAGAGTCGGTCCTCACAGCCCTCCGTCAGAGATCATTTTGCTTTTTGCATATCATTCTTAGGTGTCTCGCTCATTCCACTTCGTTGCATTTCGCTAGGGGCATGCCATTGACTGACGAGAGGGTCTGGTTGTCTTGTATTTCCTCATGCTTGTACCTGCAGGGCTAATTAAAATTCCTCAAAAATCACCGAAATTCAGGTCACATCATTCATGGTCATAAAAGATTATTTTCGTCAAAAAGAGTCTTTAGTCCTAGAGTCTAGGGTTTTCAGTCTTTTGATACATGTGATAAAAGCCCGCAGGCCATGAGGTTGGTTTCAAAAGGTTCCCATTTCATATTTTTATTCTCAAAAACATTTGAAGACATTTCTAGGCCAAAACTCTGTTTTGAACTAGAAACTGTCAAATTTACTTTTTGTAATAATTGTGTATTTGTTCCACCATAAGAAGTTCGAAGCAAGCCTCTGGTCTTTGCCAAAGCCAAAATGCCAAAATCCCTGCAAGAATCAAGACATTTCATCAGTCCAAGACTCAGAAAAAATAATGAAAAGCCAAAAGACAACATTTTATTAAGTGATAAAGTGCCAAACATTACAAAGTGGGTTATGGAGCAAATTAAAATCAAATTTGATTTTTATGAGATATTTTTCAACCTATATAAACCATGGAGGACAAATTCTTTTCACAAATTCCCACAGCAAAGTCGAGTTTGGAGATTGGAAGGGAGAAAGCTTGTTTTCAAGGCCGTAGAGTGGAAGTGGAAGTGCGCGCGGCGCACAGAGGAGGCGCATGACGCACTGGGCTTCACAGGCCAGTGCAAATTTGCACGCGCGCGATGCACATGCTGCGCGCGGCGCACTGGGTAAGCATGTGACGCGTAGAGTTTCAGGGCCGAAAATTGTTTGCTCCTTCGCCCAGATTCATGCCAAATCGCCTCCATTTGCTTGCAAGTAGGTTCTTCACGCTTACTTAGTGAATTTTGGACAGGATTATGGTGTTTTGAAAGTGGAGAAACAAGTGTTTAATGTGGAGAAATGTAAACCCTATGTTTATTTCCAAATTCACTTCTTAGGGTTTTGAAACAAATGTTGACGATTTTGTGGGGGTTTCCAATTTTGTGTTGTTGATATATATGCCTGTGTCATCTATTGTCAGTGGTGTCTCTGCTTCCACGCTCTCTCTTTGCCATTACATCACTGCTATCATTATTATTGCCATTGTCATTTTCACACTGCTTATCATTCATGTTATGACATAGTCCCATTTTCGCTTGTCCACATCCTCCATTGACATTGTCAAACACTGTAAGGGCTATTATCACTTTGTTCCTAATAGTTGTTTTCTCCACATTATACTCTCTTCTACTCACTTGTCAAATCCCCTTATGATCAAAGCAGTGACTTTTTTTCATGCAAACTCATTTGACAGAACCATTATCATTGTGGCTTTCCTATAATACTTTGACACACATGTGACACATTTGGGAGTAAAAGCATACACTAAACTCTTGTTTTCACTATACCTATATCAGCATATATTTTGCAAATATCTTGATTTCAGCGCCATGTCAGAGACGGATTCAGTTTATGAGCAGGAGTATGACAATGATTCCATAGCAGAGGGTAGTGTGCCACGGAGGTCTCACAAAAGTGGCAAAAGTGGTAGGCATGTCAGGGAGGAGCCTACTTCTTTGGCTCAATTGCAGGCTTACCCGCTTGCAATGGATTGTTTTCAGCATCAGGCATGTTTCCAATACTGTGAGATGATTTCACAAACCCAGCATCATCATGAGCTAGCTCGTCTATTTGTTCTACATTTACATGATGGCCGTGTAAACCTTGCCGGAGTAGATTTCATTCTGTCACCAGAGACCATTGCTCAGGCCACTGGGATACCAAATATAGGAGAGGAATGGAACAAACGATAGCAGCTAGAGAAATCCTACTATGAGCCATACATCAAACCTGGGTTTATGAGGCAGCTGAGCAGGGTATTTCCATTCAGATTTCTGAAGGATGAGTTTGCACCATTGATGAAACTCATCATTCGATATTTCAGTTGCGAGGGCAGATTCTCGCGCCTCTATGCGTACCATGTCCGTTTGTTGATGCATTTCACGAGGGTACGTATGATGAGCATTCCATACTTCATGTATCGCAACATAGAGAGGATGACATTTTTTGTACAGAAGAAGACCCCAACACAGCAGCATAGCAGCATATATCATTACGCGTTGATCAAAATCATGGTGGTACATCAGTTGACACAGCAGGGCATTACTTGGGAGGATTTCATCTCCCGTGACTTCTTCGCAGCACCACAGCCGCCTCTCGAGGTAGTTCATGATGAGGGAGAGCCTTCACATCATCTTCCCGAGACCGAGCATATCAGTGCTCCAGTGTATGTGACATACCAGCGAGGCCACAGAGCCTTATTTGCAGCTACACGACGAGTACTATCTCCACCCGGGGTGGAAGGGGTCTCGTTGACTTCATCAGCAGCGCGAGTATTATCTCCACCAAGGGTGGAAGGGGTCTCGCCTTCTTCATCAGCACAGGTACAGATTCATGATAGAGGCAAGAGGCCTATGCACGATGAGGGCCCATCAGGCGGTCGAGACACTGATTTCACATTCATCGATGTTGATGCGAGCTCTCCTAGCTCGAAGCTAAAAGAGATCATCCAGGAGAAAAAGGCCGAGAATGACACGCTGAAAGAGAAATTACAGAGAGCTCAGTGGGTGATAAACTATCTGGAGCAGCGTAACAAACAGCTAGAGGATCAGCACACACTTTTAGAGCTGCGGCGAATCTGGGAAGATCGACAATTGGCCCGGAAGAGACCTGGTGACATGACACCGGCTGATCGAGATACTTGCCTCACGCATGTTAACATTCATCTGGAGAAGTTGTTGGCAAAGGCCAATAGAGACAAAGACATGCTCCGTCACATGAAAGGTCATTATTGGGCCCACATGCATGTCTGCAAAGCAAAAATGAAGATTCTGAAGAGGAGGTTGAGCAGAGCACTAAAACGGCGGAAGAGGCCTGATCCACTCCGGATTTTGGCCGAGGCTTTGTTGGCTGGGCATGATACATGATGGAGGTTCTTCGCTCCGAATTTGAGCAAATTTGGAGAAATTTTTGTCATTTTGGAAAATTTTGGTCTCAAAACAGGTTTTTCAGCCCAACGCGTAGCGCGTCGACGCGCGCGCTTATGATTGGGACACTTGCTGGAGGAAAACTTTATATTTTTGGATTTTTCATGGTAAGTTATGCATGCTCCAGTATGGCCAAATCATTTCATCAAGTTCTGGATGATCAAAAGGGCTAAAAACACCATGAAAATCACCTTTCTGCTACCTTTTCCACCAGCAGGAAGTACCTGTGGGAGAATGAAGTTTTGGAGGGGCAAATGAGCTCCAAATTGGGAAATTCCACTTGGGCTGGATAGCATACATCCAGGGCTTTCCAACAAGCTATCATGAGCTTGATTTTGATGCCGTGAAGTGCCCCAAAAGCAAGCTGAAAGGTGCGCGACGCATAGGGCTCAAGCGCGCGACGCATAGAGATTTTTGGTCAATTTTTCATCTTCCAGCTCAGGATTTCGGCCAGTTGGACCAGTTTTTCTTGTGGGTGTAATTTTTGAGTTATCTTGATGTAATTTGGTGGTTGGCATGTAACTTTGATTCACTTTTACCTATTCTAGATGATTCACTCCTAAAAAAGTAAAAATCAAGTATAAGAATCAATTTCCTTCCTTTTAGAGGCAAGTTGTTTGGCTGCCTAGATTCTAGTTCCTTGTTTAGAATTAGTTGAAACTGCTCCTAGAAGGAGGAATTCGACCCCTAGAGGCATGGGAAGGGGTTAGGATGGTCTATATGATGTAATTTCTGAGACACTATTAGGGTTGGACTCTTGGGAAAAGTTTGGCACACTATTGTACATATTTTTCATATTTTGGCTAAGGAAAGATCAGAGGTTTTGCAGCACCTGTTGGGATTCTTGTGGCTTTCAGTTCTTGATGGTGTTTTCTCTCAGTTTATTGTAATTTCTTTCATGTTTAATGTATGTCATTCCCTTCTTATGCTTCTGAAACTAAATGAATGAGTAAATGAGGTTGAATCCATTGTTTCCAGTGCTCTGCCTTTAAATTTGTTTAGTTTTACATGTTTTCGCCATTTTGGAGAGGATCCATGTTCTCCCTTGCCCTCTTCAGCTCCTTGTCGTTCTGATCCACCCATACACCTGATCAAAAGCATCAAGACTACTGCCTACCTTGCCCCAAATCGAATTCTGCAAAGATCTGGCCTTATCCCCGGACCCAAAATTGTTTTTCCCATCTTTTCAACAAAAACCCAAAAAAATCAAAATCAAACTTTCCTATCTCTTTACTAGCCTAATATCAGTACCAATTATAAGTCATCTCAACCCCTTTGAAGACCTTTTGCTGAGATAGACCCGGAGAGAGCCCTCTCCTGTCCTCGTAGGGCTAGCTACGAGGCTGGGCGTGGTTTGATGTAGCCTTGAGTTTTACCTTATTTCAGCCTAAGGTAGATTTGAGCGCTAACAAGAGCCATGATAAAGACACCAATAAGACCAAACTCACTCCTTTTTCATCAACATACCAAAGAGGGCCTAGAATTATGTTTGCTGCCTCAAAAAGGCAAGGGACCATGCCCTCCACCTCAGCTCTAGAGTTAAACAAAGGAAAATAAGGACCTTGATCTACAAAGAAAGATAAACAAACAATATGCCCAGAGAAATCAATTTCCAAGGGCTAAAATGAAGAAAACCCTTGCCAAGATATAGGTACTAAAAGAGGCAAAAGGTCACGAAAGACTTGGAGTTTTGGCCCAAGCTTCTCTACAGGTCTCTCAAACCCCATGAAGAAGACCTCCACCAATTTTGAAGGAATTTGGGCAAGTTTTTTTTTTTTTTGAGATTTTGGATGCCTATTAGTACAACGGCACTCACGCTACGCTTTTTCCGCATGAATCCTCAGAGGGAAAAATCTACATTTTTGGATTCCTCATGGCTAGCACACTATGATCACCAAATTTTAGAGCAATTGGAGTAGTTTTGACCCCTCAAAAGGTCAAAAAACACCTCATTTTTCACCATTCTGCCTCCTTTTCAGGCCTGGCATTGCGCTCATAGAAATCTTGGGAAATTAACTTTTTGAACAGGTTACGGGTTCTCAATCAGAAAACCAAAGGCATATATGGAAAGAAGACTCAACAATATTTCCAACAAGCCCTCACGAAGCAAATTCCGACATCTGGAAGGCCCCCAAAACTTGGTTGCAACATGACCTATTTTCTGCCTGTTGAGAATGCAGCAAGATGATGGAGCTTAGTGAAATGAAGTCGCCTTCACTATGTGGGCCCGCAGGCAAATTCTGGCGCAAAGTCTATTTTTAGACTATGTCTATTTTTAGACATACGGAGCATAATTTGGGAATTCTACTGGGAGATTCTTGAAGTATGCGACATGTCGGTAAAAATAGATGAGACCCTTATTTTTAGGACCCGGGCTATTTTTAGACTGATCTCCTAAAAATATGGAAGTCAAATATTATTTACCCTTAATAATATTTTGACTATAAACAGCAGTTTACTCTCTTGGCGCACTTCAGTTTGAGTCATGGAGGTGACTCATGCAACTGACACAAGGAATCACGTGGTTCCTAGGGTTTTATGGCATCTTGCATGGTTTACTTCAGTTAGACTTCAGTGGCAGAAGTTTTGGAGGAGTTAAAATGTACATATCCCCAGATCTACAACTAATGAAAGCATCAGCTGTGGCTAGCCAAGGTCTTCCTAAGATAAGTGGGTGCCCTCCTAGATTACTCTTGGGAGTCAAATTCATGAAGTCTGCTGGATATTCCCAAGAATCTAAGGAGACTGAAATATCTTCTAATACACCATCTGGTTTAATAATTGATCGATCTGCAAGTTGCAGTAAAGTAGGTGTAAAAGAAGGTTAGGAAGTTTTAGCTGGTCCATAGTCTGTCTACTCATAATGTTGATAGCAGCCCCTAAGTCAATCAATGTGTTTGGAATTTCTATCCCATTTATATGTGTCTTGACAATTGGACTTCCTGGATCTACATACTTCTACATGGTAATTTTTCCCATCATAATATCTGCAATTTTTCCTACCAGGTGGATTCTTCTTGTGTCTTTTAGTTTCCTTCCTGGTCTTTTGAAACTCAACTCCTTTATTGCTTTTGCTAGAATAGGAATCTCTCGAATGGCTTGTAGCAAGGGAATCTTGATACAAACATTCTTCAATTCATCTAGAAAATCATAGTTAGGCAACAAGATTTGTTTTTCCACCCCCTTGTCAATTTGTAGTCTTTCAGGAAAAGGAGGTGTAGATGAAGATGTAGGTTGCTCAACTATAGGAGTTATGGGTGTTAACTTTTCTTTTTCTTTTTGAATGTTTGAATTTTGAAGAGATGCTTCCTCAGAACCCTCATTGACTTTAAGAGAGTCCTCCTCAGAGGTATCTTGCTCTTGAATATCTATAGAAGGTTTTTCTAAAACTCTACTAGATCTGAGTTGTACATCGTTGAGAGGAACAATCATATAGGTAGGAAATTGTTGTCCTTCTACCATATAAGTAGTTTGAGGATTCTTATTGTTAGGATTTGGCAATGGCTGAGCTGGAAGTTGATTTGTCTTCTGTTGGTATGGGAGCATGAGTTGAGGATTTGTATTTTGTTGAGAAGGTTGTTGTTGTGGAAATGGAAATAAAAGTTGTGGATTTGGGCTTGGAAGTTGTGGAGCTTGTTGATTTTGAAAAGATGGAGGATATTGATAAAATTGAGCAAATCTCCCATAAGGATTTTGCATCCCTTGTACCCATGGATGATATGGATTTTGATGTTGGGGCCAAGGTTGTTGCCAAGGATTCCAATTTGGTGGGTTTTGAAGATTCATAGGGTTGTTAAACCCTTGAGTTTGTTGTCCCTGCCAAGGTCTTCTTGCAACAAAACAGAGAGATTCTACTGAATTTGGGTCTTCTTGAAAGACAACTTTGAGTCTAGGAATTGAAGGACAATCCTTGATCTCATGATTCTCTGAGAAAATTATACATGTTTCTACAACTTTTTCATCCAAGGGACATTCCCTTAAAGCATGTTTCTTCCTACATTTCGGACAAAAGATGGCTAGAGCATCTGTTTCTGCTTTCTGCTTGTTTTGGATCTTAAGGGTGTCTAGTTGTTCACTAAGGATCCCTAAGATATCAGTTTTGAATTCATCAAGCATATTTCCAATCTCTGCCCTACTTACTGATCCAGTTGCAGATTTGTTAGCCCTGATAAGAGAAGGATCCCTAGGCCCTTTTCCTGTTTTAGATTTTCCTCTTGAGAGATGGACACATAGTTCTGTTATGTCACGAAGTGGAAGTTGAGAAATGTCTCCTTTCCCCATCATTTTTAAAATATCTATCCATTCATCTCTAATGGCTTTTAATATGAGGGCTTTCAAAGTTTCATCATCTAAGTTGCTCATCTTTGCTCTTTTTAAGTTGTATTGAAATCTTTCAAGTAAATCTTCCAAATTTTCATCTTCTTTTTGCATCATTTTGAATACCTCATCCTTGTGATTGGTGGGCATACAATAGTCCAAGCATCTATCCAAAAATGTTTGTTTCATATCATTCCAAGTCCTAATAGATTGAGTAGCTAATCCCATGAACCATTTCAAAGCAGCTCCCTTCAAAGTTGAAGGAAACAGTTTGAGTTTTTGAGAGTCTTCCATATAGTCATAGGTTCTGCACACGACTTCAAACTCAAACAGAAATGTTTCAGGATCCTCACTTCGCAATCCATAAAAGTTGGGGAGGACAGATGGTGAGATATTTTTCATTGTTGTATGAGTTTCCTCATCAACTATAGGGAATCCAAACAAGCTGTCTCCTTCCCTATTTCTTCCATTATTACCTTCACCATTGTTGTCTCCATTGTTTCCTCCTCCTCTACCTCTACCTCTACCTCCAAATCCATCTATTATTTCCTCTGCCATGATAGTTTCTTTAGAGTCCTCAAAGTCTTCTGGTTCTTCTATCAAGGGAGTATGAGAGGGAGTCTCTTCCTTTTCTTCTTCAGGTGATTCTACTTCTTTGATTACAATATATTCTCCTGTAGAAGTAAAGAAAGGATCCTTTTCTAAATGAGATTTAGTAGGTGGTATAGGAGAATCCTCTAATTCAGCTGCTCCTTGAATTCCAAGAATCTTTAGGCTAGGGGTAGATGGTGGTGAATCTTGTCTATGCCTTGAAGAAGATGGAGTTGTGAAAATCGAACTCTTGGCTCTAGCTATAAACCTTCCCCTAGAATCTCTTGCTCTATGCATGTCATTTTTTTTTTTTTAAGTTGGGCTAATAATTCTCTTTCTGATCTTCCAGGTCACACTAGGTGCAAGAAGAGAGCATACTTAAGAAATTATTGAACCAATAACTCTCTTTTCTGATCCTCCAGATCACACTAGGTGCAAGAAGAGAGCATACTTCAAGAAGTTATCAATTTTTCCCTTCTTTTTATTGTTTTTTTTTTTAAAGAAATTGGCTACCTAATTACACTTCCCTGGCAACGGCGCCAAAATGTTTGGTCAATTTAGTGTGTCCTAAATTGCTACATTAATTTTTCAATCCGGGATTCGTAAGCTGACGAAGTGTGGCGCACTATATGTGCAAGATAACCTATCTCTTACTTTTTGTCGTTTTTGGTTTTTTTTCTTTTTATCTTGGTTGGTTTCCTAATGTGAGATGGAAATTATAAAAGACAAGTATGGTTATGATTGTTCAAGGCAATGATGTCCTTTATAATGATTTACCAAACTTCAAACTTCAAAAGGATTTTGAAACATACAATGACAAAATTAAAAGGAAATGAAAATGTGCCACTATTCTAGTTAAACAAACAGTGAACTATTGATCATGAAAACCATTACCCTTGTTGCTGTCTAAACACAAAAGAAACTGTACTCAAAGAAAAGATTGCAAGCAAAGTAAAACTAAAATCAAATTACATCAACTCATATTCTGACCCCTCACCATTAGTCTCGCTATGGCTTTCGGAGGTAATCATAAACAACTTGAGCAATCTGATATCTAATTTGCAGAAAAATAAACTAATATCAAATTACACACTCATACTTCAATCCCTCACCATTAGTCTCGCTATGGCTTTCGGAGGTAACCGATAATGACATGAGCAATTTAATATCTACCTTGCAGAAAAGTAAACTAATATCAAACTATACACTCATACTTCAATCCCTCACCATTAGTCTCGCTATGGCTTTCGGAGGTAACTGAAAATGACATGAACAGTTTAATATCTAACTTGCAGAAAAGTAAAATAATATCAAACTACACACTCATACTTCAATCCCTCACCATTAGTCTTGCTATGGCTTTCGGAGGTAACTGAAAATGACATGAGCAATTTAATATCTAATCTAACTACTAAAGCAAATGTGCAAGACTGAAATAAACAAAACAATGCTGGAATTAAACAAAACTAAGAAAAAGAAATCAGTAGAAGGACAATATTGATTCCATGTCATTAGTCATTATAAAAAGATGTGCAAATGCCCGGGCTGCCTATTGTAATATGAAACAAGAACACTGATCAGTTAACAACAACATAAAACATAAAAGATTATGGACAGAAGTAAAATGTAAAGCATGAAAGATTATGGACAGAGATGAAACGTAAATACCATGAAAGATGTAATATATATACACGTGAATGACTATGGCACAATGAACTTAAAGAAATGAAGCATGAAACTATACAGTAATACACAAAACCTCAGCGTGTGCAGGGGCCCTCTGCACAAACCTCGGGAAGCAGCTTTCAAATACGAATTATGCTTATGAACAGAGTCTTCTCATGTATTAAAATGTGGTCATAACAGAGAAATAATGTCACAGCACAATGGCGACGCAATTACATTACAGAGCTAACTATTATGCGTATGAGAACGCATTATTTATAACTGAAGGTGATATAACTAATTCCCTAAAGTCTGTGCTGATAGAAGACACGTGAACCATCACGTCCAGGGATCTAGCATCATGGCCGCCGTGAGGAGTAAATCTATGAAGAGTGGTTGTTGGATTCGGCTTATGGAGCCGTTTACAGGTGTTGATATGTCTCCCATGATTTAGAAACGGCCACGCAAATCTCCACGTGATGAGAAACAGAGTTCTGTCACCGTGGGACTCTTCGGTTGACCACCACTTGGCCACCTTTGACCATAGCCTTCTAGGCAATCCACCTATTTTTCGAGGGACAATTTATCCAAAGTCCACGCTATTTGTAATGCCCATGTGGCTCGATTTTCCTGAAGACACCTGCAATATAGACTTTAACAAAATGGTTGCGGAAAGTTGCAGCAGCTGCGGAAAGTGACAAGATTCCGCAGCTAAATGAGCAAAAATCTAAATCAAACAGCAGACACAAAACATAGTTAAAAACCATTTTAGATGCTCTTTTACAATTAATATGCAATGATATTGATGACTTAGAAGGTCCAGGTGAATGAAAAAGGTCTAGAAAGGTGTATAGGAAAGATGCAGATTTGAGACTCAACAAGATGCACATAAGAAGGAGAACTCACATTTTTGGAGAGGAGATACATTTGTTAAGGTCGTAGGTTAGTAGGCACCTCACGGAAGGAGAAAAGGCTAGGTTTGTAGCCTTTTCGTGAATTTTTTGAGGGCTAGGCAACCATGAAGGAGGGACGAGTTGTTTAAGGGAGATCTGGGCTACTTGTGATGATATTTAGGGTTTCCTTCCTATGATCTAGGGTAACGAATTCTACAATAAGGGACTATTAGGAATTGGTGGGAGGGTTTCGGGGCTAGGAATTAGCATTAAGGACAACGCGTTGGAGAAACGATCTTATAAGGGAAGGTTGGATACGTTAGAGGCCTTAGGAGCTGATTGAAGGGGCCTAATAAGGACTGTTAGGAAGCCCTGACTAGGTAGTGAAGGTGATAACATGCACATTAGTCCAAAAGTGAAGAAAGGTAATTTTTGTAGTGTATTTTGATGCATAAATTGTGTGATAGATATTTGTCTATAGGGCTGCAGAAAATGCTAGCTCAACTAAATGAGTAAGGGAATTTTTTGAGTGCATCTAGGCCTAAAATAGGTATGTACCTTAGGCTGCAATAGTTGAAGGTGATTACACAGTAGAACAGTGGGTGTTTTCATATATAAGGGGAATTTTCTTAGTGTTGGTTGGTGCAAAAGTAATGTAGTGAAATTGAGGAGCAACCTCTCCTTAAAGTAATGTTTGTCACCTATAATTGGACAACTAAAAGGAGAAACCTAAGGGATAATTTCACACAACTTTGGAATAGCAAGTTAGGGTTGGTTGTGTGACCTAATCAATCTTCTAGGATGCATATAAATCAAGGAGAAAGGAGGCAAAAACAGTGGGTTGTAGATGTCATATTGTTGATGATTGGAGCCTAGATTTGTGCAATAGCTCCTCTATTGTAGAGAAAAGGGTGGTTGATGAGAAGTATGTTGGCGGCCATTTGTAAGGGTCTCCTACGTGTGAGGATGCCCTAGCTAGGTGAAAATGCTATATGGTGGACTTGGTCACTCATGGACTATTGGAGGGCAGTGTGAGTGTGGACCAAGTGTGGACATGATTGGGAACTTATGGTCTACTAGAGGAAAACATGATAGTGTCAAAATTGAAGCTCGATGTGCAATGCATTTATGGACAAAGGTAGTTTCTAGAGTGGCATTTATTGGATCTCAAGGGTCTAATTAGCCAGGAGCAGTTTGAGTAGCCTAAGACATGTGTGTGGAGAAGGAATTCTACAACAGATGATGGGAAGTCTTCCTAACCTGTGTTCATTGTGGGTGATGGAAATCTTACAGCAACAGGTGGTAGCCCTCCATGCCTTATGTTGTTCTTCATTCATGCAACACAGGAAGACCATAGTGGGCTGAATTCCTTGAGTAATTGAGGAGAAGCAGTGGGAAAATTAAGATTTTTTCACAAACAGAGTTGTGAACAACTTGAAAGGAGTATCAATGTGTTGATGTGTTGGTGGACGAATGATAAACTAGTGTGAAGATTAGATAGCCGAGATTCAGTGGTAAGATGGGCTTGGAGCATTGATAGAGGCAGGAGCTGTAGATCAGGAGCCGAAGGATCGTGAAGGATTGGTGGCAATGCACAGAGGAGTTGAGATAGTGTGCTACAGCTAGATGGTCAAAGTATCTTGTTTTTTATTTTGTACTAGTGGATGCATGAGGGTCATTATCCCTGGTACAAGATTCCTACCCTGTATATTATATTATTTGGATTAATATAATGAAGTTGGGTTCAAAATTTTAAAAGGTTGTCTATATTATGTGCATGTATGATTTACTTTTGTTTATATTCCACCATGAAAAGTAGTTCTATTGAGATTCTTGGATTGGTAGTGTTAGAGATTTTAAGACTCTATCCTTGACCCAATATTGTGGAAAATAAACATGAAGTCCTAATTAGACCACACACCATTTGGAGTAGGTGGATCTCACAAGTACAAGTGGGTCTTGTTATCACTCAGTAATTTCTCAAGGTTAAAGAAAGAAATAGTCTGAGGTAACCACAAACCTACTTTTAAACTCTAAGATCTAGCCTTCTTAGGGTTTAGAGAGGGCTCTCTCTATAAGATTTAACTTTGTTTGTTTTATATGATATTACACTAGCTATGATTGTGCAATTTGGTTTTGGTTTGTTTGAATTCATGGGAAAAATAACCTAATGAGATGGATAGTGGGAAATCTATTTTTCCATTGGGCTAAGGAAAAATCAAGCAGACAGAGTTGGGATCAAGGTCAAGAAGTCAAATGTTTTCAGGGCAAGATAGATAACCCGTGAAGATCTTGGAAGGTTGTTTGATGAGGTGATATGATCGGGATAAAGAGAAATTAAGGGTTTTTTGATCCGAAAAAGATAAGTAGTAGGCAGAGGTCAAATGAAAGAGGGAGAAATTAAGGGTTCCCTATTCTGGAAATCAGAAAAAAACGTAAAAATGATAAACATTAAAGACAGGGTGCTTTTAACAAATCCTGAAGTAATACTCTTGTTTATTCATTCAAATTTGGAAAACATTTATGGATGCATGTAACAGAGAAAGATAAACAATTTCAAGAAGGAAATACTTCACTTCAATAGCTCATCACGTGAATCTTGAAATATGATGCTAATTGGTCTGATCCAGTCTGCTACTCGAGATTTGAAACACAAAAGCCTTCATGTCCAATAAGAAAATGACTATATAAATCTTCAGCAATTTATTCCACAATAATACTTATAAAGATGAAGTATTTATACATAATTGTTTACAAAATATACTAGAATGCTTCTAGGAATTATCTAAGGGAAATAAAAATATCTTCACAAAAATAATAGAGACAACTACCCCCTATCGGGGTGATCATTGATCGAGGCAGCCAAAAACAGACTCTCGATAGGTGGAGGATTTCGTTAAACCATCATTCATTACCCATGCAGCAGCAATACTTACCAAGATCATGGCAACATGCGGAGGATACGAGTTTTATGATGAGTTTGGTAAGACAACCTGTGCTATCAAGACTGAAAGGAAACATTACGGTGGGGGCAAGGTATATGCATTGAAAGTTTCATTATGAACTAAATCATTCAAATGTGGTCACAAATCTGAAGAGGAGCAGGAGGATGGAGGCAACCATACCCTGCACCAGATGCGTCGCATTGCTGGGGTATGTATTTATCAATCTTCTATCCATGCTCGTTGCTGAATTCTGGGCTATGCATAGCTCTAGGATAGTTTCGTTTAGTTGTTTTAAACAGGGGGAATATTGGTCTACCTTTTGTCATTCAAACCCAGTAGAACCCTGCTTCAGGGACCCCTGTCACCTTCAACGTAAACTACTTGTTTTGGTTCAGAACAATTCCACGCCTTCCCTAGTTAGCGATTCAGGTGTTGGGTGGGTTGCACTTACATTTTCGATTCGGAATGGGACGACTACCTGCCTCCCCTACTGGGTTATTCTGTCTATAGTCTATTTTGCTAGTGTTACACAAATCTGGTTTGTTTGTTTCTACCCTACTATCACCTGTAGCCGATGGAAGGAAATGCATGTAAAACACTTTCATGTTATATTCTGTGGCCCCAATTATAATCTGTGGAAATTTCACTCTCACGTTTGGTTGGCTTGTATTATGATTTGCTGTCGCCTACTTTCAATTCAGACTCATAACCTCTGGCTATCTTTGTCTGTTTTCTTCTTATTAGCTTATAACAAGACTTTCTGTTACTTCTGGGCCCTTTGTCTCTTCTAGGTGTGGGATCATTGTTTTCACTTTGCTTCTTTTGGGGGGGGAACATGTTGTATACAATCGAAGGAAATCAGATTGACCCAAATGGTAATATTTCTGACAAAGTACAAACTTTAATGGTTTCCTATTTCTTATATATCTTCATTGTTAGGCCAGAGCTCACTTTTATAAGTCAGCTCATCACCATGGTCAAGCGACAAACACGAAATACCATAGCCCTTAATTCTGAAAAAGGGAAACAGAAGCAGTTACAGCCTGAAGTTAAACATAGGAAGAGAGGAAGGAAGACAAGACAAGAGGTTTTAACAAACCTCTCTGAAACTTATTCCATTGGAAACTCCTCACAAGTCAGACAGGAAATTTGAGGTTGGGAGCAAGAAATTCAAACAGATGAGGAAGATAACGAAGCAGAAGCAGAAATTATGGACTTCATCATAGATCCAGGAAATACTCATGGTTGCTTATCACTATTTCATCAAACAGTTCATACTTACTGGATTGTCAAATGCCTATTGGCTAAGGCTATGCAGATTTTTCACCCTCACCAAGAGAAGATAGAACCAAAAATAGTGAATTTTCTACAAGATATCGACAATCAGCTAAAACAAATCAAAGTCACACATTACCATGCTACTGATCGTATCAGTAGACTTGATGATCATATTGGCAGAATTGAGAAACAACTCCAACATATGCAACAAGTGGATATGCCAGGATCCACAGCAAAGGATCCAACACCGATTGAATCCTCAGATGGATAGCAGTTTTATCAGTCTTGACATGTTTATGATATGCATTTTTGTTTTCTGCAAGGACATATATCACTTAATAGATTTGTAGATAATAGAGTAAATAGTCAGTTAGCTAATGAAGCAAATGGTATAATGAAACTGTTCCAATTTTGGATGGCTTTTAACGCTCTAAGGTGGCCAATAGACCTGGTTTCCTCCGGGCAGGTTGAGGCCACAAACTAAATATTATTTTTGTAACCTACTTTCAAAACATAAATAGAAAATAGCAAGGCACTATTAAATTGACAAAAAAAAATAATAGAGACAATTGCTCAACAAATCAGCAAGTTTTCCTATCAATTCAAATAAAATAGAAACTGATTGTGGATAAGATGTAGCTGGCTGCCTTGGTGTCTTCCTTGCTGGCTTTAGATATTTCAAGTTTGTTTTGAAATATGATTTGATTTATCTGATACTCTTTCACTGATTCTCTTTAATCTTTTATACTCTTTAACCATTTGTAAAATATGTTTACTGCTGTAATAAAAATTGTTTTGACTGCAAATCAGCAAACTGTTTTTACTGTTATCTTTCTGATCTCTCTCTGAATTTTATTTAATCCTTTCTTTGTATACAAAATGTTTGTTAAATGAAATTATTTGAATTAAAATCTGTTATACGTAGGTACTGGGCTTTGAAGACGGTTTCTGAAGGTTTCAAACAATTTATATGGTATCTTTTTCGATCTCTGGAGCAATGCAAAGCTCCTCAGTAATATTTAATGGTAACAGGTTGAAATTTACAAGCTTTTGGCATAAAAAATGGCAGAAAAATGCTTGCTTCACAGTCGGGGTGGTTTATAAAGGGTTTATGCGTAGGAAAAGATAGAAAATTAGTGCATTTCCAAATTTTTTTATGCACATTAGGGTTAACAAGTGCCTGCAATAAATGGCGGTCAAGTCATAATGGCAGTTTTCAGGCTCAAAGGGTAGGAAACTGCAAGTGGTTATTGCATGCCATTTTAGTGGCAAGTCGTTTTTGGAGGAAACCAACGCGATCCAATAAAATGGAAACACGTGGAGGAGAGAGGAAATCGCAATACCACCCATTTCGCATGGAAATGAGATGGGGAATATCGCACAAGTTTATTTGCGATATGGTATTTTCTCCGTCGGACCTTGCGGTTCGTTTGTGAATGGCCAGATCTATTTGAAAGTTGTATCGAGATTTGGTAGCGGGGTCGGGATTTATTAATGCGGGGGGACAGGTTTAAACTTTATGAATAGGTGTTTAAACAAATTTTAAAACTATATTATATGTCCGAGCGGGAGGATAAGATTTTTATATGTTTCAATTAAAACATTAGATAATTTTTCAACTAATACGTATGCGGGTGCGAGTTTAATATATAGTTTTTCAAACATTTTTGACATTTGTTTAAAAACTATAGGGAGCAGGGTATTTGTTTTAATGATATGTTTGAACCAATGGGATTTGGGCGAGGATTAATTCACCACGTGAGATATTTAAACATTGGTTTAAACGTTAAATAGAGGGTTTGTGGGTTATTTTAAATATAAGGGTTTAATACTATATGGGAGGGTGTAGTTTAAGGATTTTAATAAGTAAGTTAGAAGTTAATATGAAATGGGATAATGTATATAATGAATAAATACATGTTTAACTCTAAGTAAAGTGAAAACAAAACATAACTTGTCTTTTTTGTGTTTTTCACATTTTAACTTAGGATAAATGCATTTTGAGGGTTTATGAATGATTTTTGAAAGGGAATGGAATTAGCTATTTAGGGTTTCACTTTTACTAAGTAAAAAATGTATTTTTACTTAGGAAAAAGGGATTATGATTATGGATGAAGGGTAAATTTTGATTAAAAATGGGTTTTATATAGGAATTCAATATTTTTAAGTAATTATTTATCGAGCCTTTGGTCCGGTCCCAACAAGAAGTCAGAGAAATGCTCTGAGCCTTTTTAACTGGTAGTTTAGAATACTGAATAATTGTGGGGGAGGGGAAATTAGTAATTTTTTCCCAATGATGCTTTATTACATGCTTTCACAATTTCTTTCTACCTACTCATCATTATTTCTAACATTTTTACTTCATTTTCATGGGTGCATTTAGGCTTGCAACCCTAAATCCATTTTATTTCAAAACATAAAAACTATCCAAGTCTAACCTTATTTCATCCGAGGGCTCAAATTAAACTGTTGAGCTCCTCATTTATTCGCTATCTTAACTACTTATTTGTCAAGTTTATACTGTTTGAAATATCTTTATTCTCTATCAAAAACATGAAAAGTTAAGATTAAATTGTTTACCTAATCATGGATTATGGCATTTATTGACAATCTACACATAATCATTATTCTTGCAATAAAAGTAAATAGTAGTGGCATTTTGACTTGCTCACTTTCAGGTCTTATTTTTATCTCTTTTTTCTTCTGGGGTCTAATTTTTCTAAGTCCTTTGATCTTTCTTTTAGGACTTTTTACCCTCTTTTCATTTTTTATTTATTTTTCATTTTTCAAAATATTGGAAAACAACTTGTACAAAGCAAGGTATGTACATATTTACAAGACTATCAAAGTCAATTCAAAAATTATGAATCCTATTGTTATAGGACCCTAACAGTGGCTCCACATGGGGATGGCATCTCTTTGTGAGATGTCAAGAACACCGTCGACTAGTAGCTTGATCCATTGAGTGAATCCCAAACATGCATATGATGTGACTGAAAACTCTTGAACTAAATTTGCACCTTTTTATGCAAACTGAAATCTGATCTGAGACAAAAAAGTGGTGCAAATTTTAAACCAAAATACTACATCATCAATATTTTAGGGTCTTTTCCTTGGCTTCAAAACTATTTCAAAACTATCTAAAAACTGAAAACTGAAATAAGCTAAAATCCTACCTACTTACTCTAATCGGTTGTCCAACTACTAGTTAGGTAAAATGAAACAACCAATGCAATCATTCAAGCATTATGTAATTTGATAGATTTTGCTGCATTTTCTTGTTGATTATCAAAAAATTAATTCTGCAACCTATTAGAAACCTGTCAATAAATGAGAGGATAAGGAAATACTTGATTTCCTTTGTTGACTCTAGAAACTTTTCAAAAGGATCTTCCAAGATATATACACTAATGTTTAATTGATCTAAACAACTATACATCTGTTCTAGATGGCCTCCATGCCATGAAACTGAAATGTTATTTTCATCTTTATCTCCCTGCAAACTTTCAGATAAGCCTTGTGATGATATTCCTACTGATTGTAATGTTTAACTACTGAAACCTTTATCATCTTTATTCTGAAACTCATAGTTAGTTAATGGAGAAAGGCTTTGAATGCATTCAATATCCAGCATATCTGCTATTTGATCATGAAAAACTTTGAAAGATTGATGCAATTTATATATGGGTTTTAATGGAATTTCATAGATTTATAGGGGTTGTTCATCCTTCAAAAATTGAAATGATTTAGAGCACAATGGTATAGAACTTTCTTTCAAAATTTCTGAACTTTCTTCTTCATTACTCCCATGATTGATTTGCAATAGATGATTACTATATTTAATCTACTGAAAGTGCATTTCTTCATACTCCAAACTATCTTTTGATTTCTCTGTGAAGTTAGCTTGAATTTGGAGAGCATAATTATCATCATACTGATCATACTTAGGAAAATATTCAAAAGAAGGAATGTCATCAATCATACACATTAGATCAACATATTTCTTTTCCAGCAATCCTAATATATTTTGATTAGATTGGTTGGATTCTATTTTAAGGTCATCATTTTTCTCAATAGGAGTACTATCAGACAATGGGCCTTTTTGGGAAGGTAGAACAAAATGAGCATCAATCTCTTCTTTTGTCTCCTCATGGATAAAAACTTTAGTACATATATAAACATTAGAATAATTAGAAACAATTTCTTCATTATGTAAATATTTCGAGGATGGTTGCATGTTTAGAAGAAAATTGATTTCTTCTTCGGTGAGGGGGGTGGGAACCTTTGAATTCTTGGATTTGAATAAAAATTGTTTTTTCTCTTATGTAAAAACTGATCATGAGGTTGAATATTTTCTTTAACTTAATTCAAAGCATTATATGAAACATCATTTGTTACTATAGAGGGGCTTTGTGGATCTTCATTCATCTCCTGATATATTTCATCTTTGATTAACTCCTCTTGATTATCATGACACTTAACTTGAGAATGGAAGTTATGGACTGCTACTAATAAATATTCAAGATGCCAATTTCTTAAATCTTCATTAATATTTTTAAGGTAATGTATGATATCTTAAGCTTGATCACAAAAATTTTCACCTAATGATAAATATTGAAAATATTCTTTGTAAAGCTCATAAAATACCTTGTGAAAATTCTTTAAAGAAAATAAACTAGCAGGTTTGAGAGCTTCATACCATTCCCTTGCTTGTCCTTCTAAGGTTGCCATGAATCATGAGGCAATTCTCATGCCAGTCACCCTTCAATATCCATGAGTTTATATGAAATTTAATTATATGTAACAAAGGATCATCAATATTCTCATCTTGAAACATAGGAAGATTTTTATCCCAATTTACCTTTGATAGTCTATGTGGAAATCCAGGTATGTGATCTCTGCTCATGGGAGCATACCTGCATTGTATTCTTGAGTTCTCTTGTAAATCAGTCATAAAGAAGGTAATGGCAGAAGTGTCCTCAGACATGTAATTTTATTAATAATGGAAAAGAAATTACATAAAAAGTTGCAGAGTTTACAAACATAAACTTCTACTCAATTTGCAATTAGGAGACTAACCTATTTATAAGCTATATGTCCTAACTTAATTTGGTTATGGATCACTTGAAAAAATAACAAGTGTCCATTTACAATAAATGATCTTCTATCCAATATACTAAATTTATTCCTATTTTAGAGCCTAAGATACGACTCAATTCTAGAGTCCTATCTTTGCTAACAATATTCTATTTCTAAGTGTCTCTTAATGTTTATTAAATATTATAATTTAATAAATATTTTTATTCTCTAATATTTATTAAATATTCTAATTAATAAATATTTTATCCTAACTTTACATTAATATATTTGGATCATCTAAAATTCCCCCCTATGATCCAAAGATATATTACAACATATACCAAGTTCATCTCTGAACTTAGTAAATTTTATTTTGCCAAGAGGTTTGGTGAAGATATTGGAGGTCTGATCTTCTGAAGGAAAATAAATTGGCTTGATGACATCCTTTGCAATGAGTGATCTAATATGATGATACTTGGTGTCCACATGCTTTGTCTTTGAATGAAAAACTGGATTCTTGGCAAGCTTTATTACTGACTGATTTTTGATGAATAACGAAGTAGCTTCTGCTGGAGGAATTCCCAAGTCTTGTAAAACTCGACGTAACCAAGAAATCTCACATGCTGCTTCCCATGCTGAAATGTACTCTGCTTCTACTGAAGAAGTGGACACTGTAGCTTGCTTCTTGCAACTCCAAGAAATTGCAGTTGACCCCATGTTCATTAAATAACCTGAGGTTGATGCCCTATCATCAATACTGCCAGCAAATTCGGCATCTGAAAATCCACCAAGTACAATTTTTTTAATCTTTTTGTAAAGAAGACAAAAATCTTTTGTTCCTTGGATATAACAAAGAACTCTTTTGGCTACATTCTAGTGGTTGTCTCGTGGTTCTTGCATAAAGTGGGAAAGAATACTGACGGCATAAGAAAGATCTGGTCAAGTAGTTGCTAGATAAATCAAGCTACCAATCAACTGTATATAAGTAGTGCTATCCACCATTCCCCCCCCCCCCTTCAAATTTTGAAAGTTTCAAGTTCTGTTCCATAGGGGTGAGAACAGGCTTGCAATCCTGCATTCCAAATCGCTGAAGAATTTCTGCTGCATACTTACTCTGAGAAATGAAGATATGATGTGGATGTTGGAATACTTCAACTCCAAGATAGTAATGAAGTATTCCCAAATCTGTCATCTTAAAACCTGCATGTAACTCCTTTTCAACCTATGGAATATGATCATCATTGTTGCCAGTGATAATCAAATCATCAAAATACATAACCAAAATCACCAGATTTTTACCTTGTTGGCGTACATACAAGGTATCATCAGATTCACTACATTTAAAACCAACTTTTCAAAGGTATTCATCCATTTTAGCATACAAAGCTCTGGGAGCTTGTTTTAACCCATATAAAGCCTTTATTAGTTTGCAGACTTTATGTTCTTGTCCTTAAATTTCAAAACCTGGTGGTTGTGTCATGTACACTTATTCCTGTAAATCATCGTTGAGGAAAGCAATTTTTACATCCATTTGATGAACTTTCCATCCTTGTTGAGCTGCTAAGGAAACTGTAAGTCGAATTGTGTTCCATTTAGCTATAGGAGCAAACGTTTCGTCATAATCTATCCCTTCCTACTGCACAAAAACTTTAGCAAAAATCGTGCTTTATACTTATCAATTTCACCATTTTTCTTGTACTTAATGCGGTAAACCCATTTGCATCTGATGGGTTTAACATTTTGAGGACAATCGACAAGTTTCCAAGTGTTATTGTCTTGAACTACCTGATATTCATGAACCATAGCTTGTTGCCATTATTTATGTTTTACTTCCTCTTAGTATGTAGACGGTTTAGTATTAAAATCATTTGCTATCAAGGCTCCTTATTTTCTTTGTGATCCCCTTGTTCCTGTTTTATTTTGTTTATTAGGCCTTACATATTTCAAAATTTGAACTTCCCATTTCGGCAATTGATGTTCACTGGTTTGGGATTGTGAAAAATCACCATCATTTTAAAGAGGGTTGATATACACTGATATTTTTTGATCAACTGCAGGTTCTGGGGGTGGAGAGTCATTGTCAGAAGAACTGCTAATGCTAGGAGAGTTGGATGAACTTCTTGAAGACCCAGATGGCACTGATGAAGAAGATGGACTGGATGAATTATTTTCAGATGAAGGAAACTCAAGTTGATACCAGTTTTGTGAATTTGGTTGACTTTGTAAATGTTCGTTTCTTTTATCACTTTTTGTTTCTAACGTATGAAGAAGAATTTCAACTTCTTCAGCACTCTTACTCTCATTTTCATGAAAAATCACATCTCTTCTTACAATAAATTTCCCATTTGAAAAAATTTGGTACCCTTTCTTCTCATCGGAATACCCAATCATTGTGCACTTCAAGCTTCATGCATCAATCTTAGTTCATTTTTCCTTTGGAACTAAGGCATAACAGACTGATCCAAAAATTATGAGATGTTTTACCCAAGGTTTGAAGCCAAACCATGCTTCATAAGGTGTGATTCCATCTAAAGAAGCGGTGGGAGATCTGTTTCTCAAGTAAACAACAGTATGAATTTTTTTGGCCCAATATAAAGGACTTAAATTTTTGAAAGTTAACATAGATCGTGCCATTCCTAGCAAGGTACGATTCATTCGTTCTACTACTCCATTTTTCTGCGAAGTGTAAACATTGGTAAGATTTCGTTTCATGCCATTATCCATGCAATACTTTTTGAATTCATTTGAAGTGAATTTTCTGCCATTGTCAGTTCTAAGAGTGCCAATATTCTCGTTTACTTCATTTTCAATAAGCTGACGAAAAGCTTTAAACTTTTCAAATGCTTCTGACTTTTTCTTCAAGAAAGAAACCTAGTCATCTTGCTAAAATCATCAACAAAGAGTAAGAAATATCTGCAACTTTCGAGCGAAGTTGGAAAGGTTCCACAAATATCACTGTGAACCAATTGTAAATGCATGTTTGCGTGCCATGAACTTGTAGGAAAAGTCTCTCAATGTTTTTTTCCAAAAATGTAAGATTCACACTTTGCATTTTCCCTTTTGAAGGTTGGAAGTCCTTTAACCATTCCCTGTTTTTGTAGCTGAGAGAGACTATCAAAGTTGAGATGGCCATATCTTACATGCCACAATCTGATCAGTGAAATATCTGTACTTGATGCTCCTGCAAAGTCAAAATTCCTTGGAATAATTGTCCCTTTCATCCTTAATAGTTTTCCATCTTCAGAACCTGTCATCACTATTTTCATGTTTTGTTTGACTGAGTTGATTTTAACTAATCCATCTTCCATAATTACCATATGTCCTGCTTGGCGAATCGTGACTAAAGATAACAAATTTTTCTTGAATGTTGGGACATACCATACATTTGAAATCATTATTTCTCCAATTCCTGGTAAAACAACTTTAACTATACCTTTGCCTGAAGGAGTATGTTTTTGTTTATCAGCAATATAGATTGAATTCAGATGACATTCGTTGAAATTCCAAAAGAAATCTCATCGAAAATTCATGTGTTGAGTTGCGCCTGTATCCATAATCCATGCATATTCATAATCACTTCTGAGAAATATTGAAACTTGTAAAGCTGTTGCTTCTGTGTTGGTGAAGACATATTCGACAAATAAAGCTGTGGCTTCCTTAAAATATTGACAAAATTGCATACCAATTATCTGTTTGGTAGAATTTTTGAAAGCCTGCATAGCTTACATATCCTCCTTCATGTCATCTACATAACTTGTAGCTCCAATACCACATTAATGGCAGAAGTGTCCTCAGAAACATAATTTTATTAATAATGGAAAATAAATTACATAAAAAGTTGCAGAGTTTACAAACATAACTTCTACTAAATTTGCAATTAGGAGACTAACCTATTTATAAATTATATGTCCTAACTTAATTTGGTTATGGATCACTTGAAAAAATAACAAGTGTCCATTTATAATAAATGATCTTCTATCCAATCTACTAACTTTATTCCTATTTTAGAGCCTAAGATACGACTCAATTCTAGAGTCCTATCTTTTCTAACAATATTCTATTTCTAAGTGTCTCTTAATATTAATTTAATAAATATTTTTATTCTCTAATATTTATTAAATATTATAATTTAATAAATATTTTATCCTAACTTTACATTAATATATTTGGATCATCTAACATAAGGGCCACTGTATCTAAAAAACCAAGCTAGATGCTTCTATAAAATACGATATACATTGAAAAAATTTCTTAATGAGAAATAACATAATGTCTTGGATTAAGATCCAAGTTGAAAGCCTAATATTTCCATATTTTTATTTTAGGTTAATTCCTCCAGTGGAGTCTTGATTGTGAAATTGATTTGGAGTCGCCAGGTGGATGATTTTAACCTTTGTGTGTCTTATCGTTGTCCACCATCATAGATCAAATCTGAACCTATAAAATATTTCTGAAGAAAATGTTAGTCTTTCCCAGTATGGTTGCCAATATGTTATCACTCAGTAATTTCTCAACATTAAAGAAAGAAATAGTTTGAGGTAACCACAAACCTACTTTTAAACTCTAAGATCTAGCCTTCTTAGGGTTCAGAGAGGGCTCTCTCTATAAGATTTAACTTTTTTTGTTTTATATGATATTAGGTTAGCTATAATTGTGCAATTTGGTTTTGGTTTGTTGGATTTGGTGGGAAAAATCACCTAATGAGATGGATAGTGGGAAATATGTTTGTCCATTGGGTTGAGGAGTCAAAAATCAAGTAGAAAGAGTTAGGATGAAGGTCAAGAAGTCAAATGTTTTTAGGGAAAGATAGATAACCCATCAAGATCTTGGAAGGTTGTTTGATGAGGTGATATGATCGGGATAAAGAGAAATGAAGGGTTCTTTGATCCAGAAAAGAGAAGTAGTAGGTAGAGGTCAAATGAAATAGGGAGAAATTAAGGGTTCCCTAGTCTGGAAATCAGAAGAAAACATACAAATGATAAACATTAAAGACATGGTGCTTTTAACAAATCCTGAAGTAATACTCTTGTTTATTCATTCAAATTTGGAAAACATTTATGGAAGCATGCAACAAATAAAGATAAATAATTACAAGAAGGAAATACTTCACTTCAATAGCTCATCACAGGAATCCTGAAATATGATGCTAATTGGTCTGATCCATTCTGCTACTCGAGATTTGAAACACAAAAGCCTTCAAGTCCAATAAAAAATTACTATAGAAATCTTCAGCAATTTATTCCACAATAATACTTCTAAAGATGAAGTATTTATACATAATTGTTTACAAAATATCCTAGAATTCTTCTAGGAATTATCTAAAGGAAATAAAAATATCTTTACAACAATAATAGAAACAACTGCTCAACAAATCAACAAGTTGTCCTATCAATTCAAATAAAATAGAAATTGATTGTGGATAAGATGCAGCTGGTTGCCCTGGTGTCCTCCTTGTTGGCTTTAGATATTTCAAGTTTGTTTTGAAATATGATTTGATTTATATGATACTCTTTCACTAATTCTCTTTAATCTATGATACTCTTTAAACATGTGTAAAATATGTTTACTGCTGTAATAAAAATATATTTTGACTGCAAATCAACAAACTGTTTTTAATGTTATCTTTCTGATCTCTCTCTGACTTTGATTTAATCATTTCTTTGTATACAAATTGTTTTTTAAATGAAATTATTTGAATTAAAATCTATTATATGCAGGTACTGGTCTTTGAAAATGGTTTTTGAATGTTTCAAACAATTTATATGGTATCTTTTTCGATCTCTGGAGCAATGCAAAGCTCCTCAATAATATTTAATGGTATCAGGTTGAAATTTGCAAGCTTTTGGCATAAAAAATGGCCGAAAAATGCTTGCTTCACAGTCGGGGTGGTTTATACAGGGTTTATGCGCAGGAACAGATAGAAAATAAGTGCATTTACAATGTTTTTTAGGCACAATAGGGCTAACAGGCGACTACAATAAATGGTGGTCAAGTCATAATGGCGGTTTTCGGGCTCAAAGGGTAGGAAACTGCGAGTGGTTATCACATGCAATTTCGGTGGTAAGTTGTTTTGGAGGAAACCAACATGATCCAATAAAAAGGAAACACGTGGAGGAGAGAGGAAATCAAAATACCACCCATTTCGTGTGGAAATGAGATGGGGAATATCATACAAGTTTATTTGTGATATGGTATTTTCGCCGTCGGATCTTGGGGTTCGTTTGCGAATGGCCTAGATCTATTTGAAAGTTGTATCGGGATTTGGTAGTGGGGCCGGGGTTTATTAATGTGACGGGGATAGGTTTAAACTTTATAAATATATGTTTAAAAAAAAATATAAAATTATATTATATGGCCGAGCGGGAGGATAAGATTTTTATATGTTTCAATTAAAACATTAGATAATGTTTCAACTAATACATATGCGGGTGTGGGTTTAATATATAGTTTTTCAAAAAAAGTTGTAATTATTTTAAAAACTATAGGGGGTGGGGTATTTGTTTTAATGATATGTTTGAACCAAAGGGATTTGGGCAGGGATTAATTCACCACGTGGGATATTTAAACATTGGTTTAAACGTTAAATAGAGGATTTGTGGGTTGTTTTAAATATAAGGGTTTAATACTATACGGGAGGGTGTAGTTTAGGGATTTTAATAAGTAACCTAGAAGTTAATATGAAATGGGATAATGTATATAATGAATAAGTACATGTTTAACTCTAAGTAAACTAAAAACAAAACATAACTTGCCTTTGTTGTATTTTTCACACTTTAACTTAGGATAAATGCATTTTGAGGGTTTATGAATGATTTTTGAAAGGGAATGGAATTAGTTATTTAGGGTTTCACTTTTAATAAGTAAAAAATGGGTTTTTACTTAGGAAAAAAGGATTATGATTATGGATGAAGGGAAAATGTTGATGAAAAATGGGTTTTATATAGGAATTCAATATTTTTAACTAATCAATTATCGAGCCTTGGGTCCGGTCCCAATAGAAGTCAGAGAAATGCTTTGAGCCTTTCTAACTGATAGTTTAGAATACTGAATAATTGTGGGGGAGGGGAAATTAGTAATTTTTTCCCAATGATGCTTTATTACATGCTTGCACAACTTCTTTCTACCTACCCATCATTATTTATAACATTTTTGCTTCGTTTTCATGGGTGCATTTATGCTTGCAACCCTAAATCCATTTTCTTTCAAAACATAAAAACTATCTAAGTCTAACCTTATTTCATCTGAGGGCTCAGATTAAACTGTTGAGCTCCTCATTTATTCTCTATCTTAGCTACTGATTTGTGAAGTTTATACTATTTGACATATCTTTATTCTCTATCTAAAACATGAAATTCAAAACATGAAAATTTAAGATTAAACTGTTTAACTAATCATGGATTATAGCCACCCTCGCATGGAACATTATCATATATATATATATAAACGAATGGTTTGGGGTCGTGCCACCCCTAGTAGACCTGCCAACCCTTGAACCTTAAAACATATATATAGTATGACAATAGACCCTGACAACGCATGAAGTACGGGACCAACGAGGGTCGAACCTGCCCATCCTACGTGGCTGGCCCCCGAACGAATGGTCCCCATAACAAAGTCAAAAAATAAATAATAATAATAAAACTTCAATATTCAAACCAATTTCTATAGATGGGCTAGAGCGTTAAGGCCTCCTCCCTAACCAACAACCTAAATGGGCTTGTGTTGGATTATTCCCTGGCCAAACATTATATAACCTTGCATTCCACACATGAGCCCACGACAGACTGATGTGAATTTCCAGAATATTATCTTTTATGCAGAGCGAAACCCTAAGCTTGGAACCTTGCTCCAGGCGGATTATGAGTGGTGTAAAAAGGATTTTTGTTAGAATTGGGTGTTTAGAAAGTCTTTTTTGCATGATTTTTCATGAGGAACTCAGTGGTGTTGTCCGTTTCTGCAGTTGGGCTCTCCAATTTTCGGCCATCTTCCAACTTGGAGGTATAAGGGTATTAATGTAATTTTTTCTTATATTTATTCTCTTTTATGACACTTAATAAGAGAAGGCCTCCTCAATGTTGAGCATGGCCCGAAGACGTATTCCAAATTGGACGAACTCCATAATCAATTCCTTGGGTCGTATTTTCATGCCTTCATGTTCTATTTTTCCCTTAGTTTATTTGTGCTTTAATTTTCCTGGCTAACATACTCTTTCATATGTAATTCTTTATGCATCTATAAGCAGAAGATATTGGATCAGATCCCCAACCAGATATACTGTCAGTTTCCATTATCCTTGGGAATTTTACTTGGATTCAATTATCAACATAAGAGATTATAAAAATGATCTTTGAAAAAAAAAAGTAGGATAACACTAAGAGGCATACAATTTAAATGTATATAAGGTGATTTCATGGCAAGGAAAGAGGGAGTGAGCCTCTAGGAGAAACGTGATAGTACCATCGTAAAAGAGACACACAAGGGCATAAGAGGATTGTTAGTTAACCTGCGAAATTGTTCACAAGACAACAACGATCATAAACGCAAATAACAACACACATTCAACAAGAAAAAACCCAAGCCAATGAGATAGTTAATTTTCATTAATATGTGTTAACATAAGCATACAACATAAAAAATGAAAGAATAGTCTCACAATCATTTATGACATATGCATAAAAGTGCGCCAACTTTGAGAGATGCATATATTAAGTGAAAGTGCCAAGATATATAAGTACAATTCTGACATACTAGTCCCAATAGTGGAAGATTAAGTCACCACTTACTCCTCCAAAGTAAGATATTGTCTCCTATGCCAAGCTAGGTAAGCCAAGGTGAAAACTTTCAAATCCAAAGTCCCCTCTCTTGAGCTATGAGAGTGTATTTATAACAAATGAGGTCATGACTCTTCACCTCCCATGTGACCCTTTACCTTCCCTCATAGCTCTTGAGCTTCCATGTGACTTTTTGAATTCCTATGTGACATTTGAACTTCTAATGACTCTAGAACTTTCTACTGACTTTTCACATTCCATGTGGGACCATTGGTCTTCCATACATTTTACATTTTTTCATTTTATAAATACAATAATTACATTCCAAAAATGACATGACAAGATTCATTGACATATATGAATTTGTGATGAAACTTGGAAAAACCATGACTTGAAATTGATGACATGGAACTTCATTATGATTTGTCTAGGCCAAGCCTTTCTCCAAGCTTCCATATTTGTATATTATTCACGATGGATCTTTGTGTTGGGTGTAACCCAACTTGTCCTACATTTTGATGAAGACTCCACTTTTTGTGTAGTTGAGTGCGAAGTAAATATACCACACGGTGATAAAGGGACTTTAGGGTGGATCTAAGTCCCTCCTTGTTGTAAATCACACTATTTTGTAATGGGTATTGGGACATATTTTCTTTTTTGAGGAGTCCATAGTATTTGGGCCATGGTATTGTAATGATTTTTCCCTATGATGTAATAGTATAAAATAGGGTTAAATAACAAGAAAAGAGATATCTTATCCTATTTTGATGTTGGGATCCAGATCTGTGTTATGGTGTATCATTTTTATCTGTAGTTTTGGGGGAAGAAGAGGATCTGCAGCTAAGTGCGTAGAGGCCTGAGTTTGTAGCTTTGTGCACAGACAACCTGAAGCTTAGTGCATAGTCCAAGAACTATTTTTTGTACAAAAAAACAATATTATAAGCAACAATTCTGGTGGCCATAGTCCCACATTGGGATAAATCACAGTAATTCTGGTGTTTTTATGTGTTAATGTGTGGATTTTATTATTATCTATTGCTCAATAGTAACTGTTCCAATTATATTTACTTTGAAACAATAATGGTTTATGATTTTTCATGACATGGTTAAGTTGATGGTTCATGCACTTATAAGGCATGTTAAGTGATTAATATAAATGCAATGAAGTAGCTTATGAATGTTTAAGATAGGAAAACATTATAATACCACATTCCCATGTCCCTTAAGGCTATAGGAACCTGGTTCTGCATCCTCCCATAGTCACTTCAGGTGAGACGACAATCTACTTGTAGGTCATTACTGAGAGGGCCAATGATTAAGGGATTTGTTAGTGCACAATATATTTTGTACCTGGTTCAACTCAAATAAATCCAACAAATGGTTCCACTATTGGGATTAGGATCTGTTTGAGGGATATGTGTATGTGCCACCTATCAAAAAAGGAAATTCAATATTGGATACTCTTGATAGAGTGAGATTTTGTAGCTCAAGAAAAATAAATCCTTGTCTGACATCCAAAGCTTCATTACAAAAGTATATTTTCATAGAATAATACGAAATTTCCTTTGGTTCCTTCCCTATTGAGTTGTACGAGCGGCTATCAAGTTTGACTGAAAGAAAGGACTATTTTAAGAACAAAAAACATACAACGTGGACTCTAGAGTACTAACAAGAGCATTAACAATGTTGATACAACGAATAAAGAGCACCAACAATAGGATTTCAAGGGTTGTTTATTTTTGTATTGATAACATCTTGGGAGGATTCATTACTGAGTTCATAGTATACTCGAATGTGTCCTACAATGAAGCATAATGATTATTCTTAAAAGGAAAACGAGGTAAGTATTTGAAAACTTTGAAACTGTTGATTAAGATGCTTCTATGTGAAAATGGTGTTTTATGAATGCAATTAGATTGCTAGTTTATTGGGCGAAGAGAAAGTAAAGCTGAGCAAGAGAGAGGCACAAGGTGAAGTGGAAAGAGATACATAGTAGATAAAATAAATAGGTATCATGGAAAAAATATGAAGACCTTTGTAGAGACTTATTATAGCCCTCTATTGAGTGAATTTGAAAGTTAAAGAGAATAAATCCATCCCCAGGTAACTTCATAGTATTCCCCATCCTAACCTGAGAGTTTGCAGAATCCAGAATCTAGAAATAGCTAGGGTGTCTATGGTTTCCATTGTCCCCTTACCCCTCCCATCCCCCTCCCCCTCCCCCTCCCCAAGAAGTGGTATGGTTGATGATATTAAGCTACTTGTTTTCAGAGGAAATGGATCAAAGGATCCATAGCATTTTTGGTTTTTATGCAAAGCTGTATGGGCAGCGAAGTAGGTCAATGATGAGAATATAAAAAAGGCACTACTCGTTACAACAGTACATGATAGAGCATTGAATTTCTATATGAAGTTTGCAACTAATCAGAATAGAACATTTGGAAACATTAAAACAACAATGGTAGGAGATTTTAGAAAGCCGAAGTCTCACTTGTAGTCCATCACCGAGCTAAAATAAATCAAACAAAATCCTATTGATTCTGTTTGGGAGTTAGAGCAGAGATTTAAGCTACTATTGGATCAGGTGAGCTTCAACATATCTCTACAACAACATCAGGAATTGTTCACAGTTGCGATGCTACTGCATATCAGATTTCCATTGATGCAACCAAAGATAGGAAATCAAGCCGAAGCTCTAGAGATTATGATGAATTTGGAAGCTTCGCCTATAGGATATACTAATGCAGGTATGCAAAATATCAAAAATAATTTGGCTAACTTGACCCTACAATTACATGATATTAAGAAAGTCAAAGAAGCTAGAGAAGAAGTATGGTGTACAAAGTGCAGATTAGAGGGCCATTATAAAGAGTAGTGGCTTGTCTTCAGGGATTACAAGGCTAGTGGGGCACCAAATTCCTTGAACACAGAACCCATCCTATGGTTCAAAATATGCAAGACTAGAGGCCAACATCACTTAGAGGAATATTACCTATTGCATAAATATGTATAGACTCCAAAGAATATATTTTGAAATTTTGTAAATCAGTAGGACCTGATGAGAATAATTGTCGAAGTTATGACCTAATGATGGAGTGCAATGGTGACACTTATATAATGAAATCATAAGATAATGTACATGATGAAAATGGAAAACAAGGTGATCGAGGAGGAACTGGAGTAAGAGGTTGAGGAGGTGGAGCTGGTCGAGGACGTGGACAAATCATGTGCTATAACTTCAGCCAACCAGGTCATTTTGCAAGAGATTCCCAAACCCAAATATGACATGTAAGTACTATAAGTCCTTTGATCATGTAATTGAATAATGGCATGTACTTATGGAGAAGATGCAGGAAAAAATGAATAAAAAGTCGACGTATAATATTTAGATGATAACCGCTGAAAGGAGGACCAATGAAACTCAAATTAATATTGTTACTAGAAGTGGAGCTGTGACTGGTAGTGATAAGGAAAATGGAAAGAACGAATTTAAAAATATAGGTGCATGGGTTAGAAATAGTGTGGATAAAGTTCCTATTTTTTATATTCAGAAATAAAAGGGAGTATTTATGGAAGAAAATCGAAGTTTTATGGATTGTGGATCTTTGACCTCTAATGCACAACAAAAGTCCAAACAGAGAAGTAAGTGCAACATATTAGCATCTTTGATGCATAATAGACCTCCAATATAGGATCGAGTTTCGACGAAAGGGCAGGAGTCAACAAATCAAGTAAGTATTTTAAGGTCTTTTTTGTAGACTTGTATGAAGTTTAGAGATAAAAAGGTTGTAGATGGGCTCTTGGAGTTGATAGAATCCTGCATATATAAAGAAGCACTGGGACGAGAGATGTGCATATTCAATATCTTGAATTGAAAAAAGAGAACTGAAAGAGAAATGAGGCTCAATGCGTATATAAGAGAATATGAGAAGGATAAGTTATTCTGGATCTAGGATCTGATTCTAATGTTTTGACGAAGCAAACATGGGAATTGATGGGTAAGCCAAAGCTATTGTGGTCACCTATTCAATTAAGTATGGAGAATCAAAAAAAAATATTTCCTATGGGAAGAATACCAATTGTCATAGTGGATATTGAAGGACTGCACACTAGTGTTGATTTTGAATTAATAGAGAGTGTGGATGACAACAACCCTTACCCTGAATTACTTGGACTTGACTGGGAATTTTCCAATATGGCCATAATTAATTTGAAAAAGAGAGAATTGATATTTGAAGGAAACAATATGAGAGTAATTGTTCCGTTGGATCCATAAGAAGGAGCTAGATACATCGAACCTCTTAGAGAAGAATATTGAAAAACAAACATAGACAACATTTATCAAATTGAAACAAAGGAACAAGATTAGGTTAAACCTACTGCAGAAGGCAAGCTGAGTTAGGAGCATGATAGTTCTTGTACCTCATATTTAGAAGAATAGTTGGAAAACTGGTAGAATAAGCTGCATGAAGTATCCATAAGGCAATGTTTAAGAATTACCAAAGAAATTTGTTGTATAATTTCAAAAGTATATGAACTATATTCTTATGATGGAATAGGATATGTGAATAATCTTCTTAATGATTATGAAGAAAAGGTTCAAGAAAATCAAATGTTATTAGAATTGGATGTAGTCCTGAATAATACCCTTGCTAGATGGTGGAATGCACACAAGAAGAATATAGAAGGTAGGCAGGAATGTCGATGATTGACATGGATAAGTTTTGGACAAATAGAAACATAAATGGATATAAAATTTGATGGTAAAACCGATCCTAGGGAGCATATACATCTATGCATTTCAACATGGAAGGAGATTCCTCAACAATAATGGGTACATGGGTTCATTCATACATTGGACACAATCCCTAAGAATTGGTACCTAGAAATAGAACTTTGACATGGTACTGAGAATTGGGAAGACATGGTTGATGGCTTCATATTAAAATTCAACTTTGAAGATGATTTCCCACACATGGATTTTTCTCTTTAGGCAGTCAAGAAGAATATATTTCAGAAGTCCACCTCGGTGACATGGAAACAACCTAATTTGGCTACGTAGATAGAACATGCACTGGAATTCTCTAACATTATTGTAGATGGAGAAGAAGAAGATCCTCACAACATCAACATAGTAGAGTCAGAAGGAAACCATGAAGTTGTTAGACCTGGGATACACATACCAAACCTAACGAAGCCACTAACGACTAAGAAGGTAAACATAGGATCATAGCAGGATCCCAAGTTTTCAACTATAGGAGATTACTAGGATGAAGAAATACTGAGTAAAGTTACAGAGTTACTTTACGAATATCAAGAAGTGTTTCCCACTAAGTTTTTCAGAAATGAAGGGTATACGAGGAGATCTAGGAGTCATGAAGATTCCTTTGAGCCTGATGTGGAGCCAATCAAACAAAGGCCTTACAGATTGAACTAAAAATATCAGGAGAAAATAAAAATGGAACTTGATTAGATGATAGAAGCAAGGATTATTGAACCTGTTGAAGAATCAGAATGGGACGTGAGTCCTATGGTGGTGCACAAAAAGAAGACTCAAGGAGAGATTAGGATATGTGTTGATCTGAGAAAGTTGAATGATGTATGTATGCATGATCCCTTCCCTACCCTTTTCATAGATAAAGTGCTAGATAATATAGGAGGACATGAAGTTTACTCATTTACAGATAGATTCTCTGGTTATCATCAGATTAGTATTTCCCTGAAGATCAACATAAGACCACATTTGCTACATAATGGGGCTCATATCAATACACATTAATGCCTTTTGGATTGAAAAACTCCCCTGCTATATTTTCTAGGGTGGTGATCGCAGCTTTTAAGGAGTACATTCACAAGTTTTTGGAAGTATATTTTGATGATTGGACAATATTTGAATTGTTGAGAAAACATGTTGGAAGTTTAAGGCTTATTATTGACACATAGATAGTATCAGATCTCTTTGAACTTAAAGAAATGAATATTTTTTGAACCCTTCAACATATTATTGGGACATACTTTTTTGCAAGTAAGGACTAATGGTGGACCTTGTGAAGATTGCTATCATTGTGAATTTTCCTCCACCGAAAAAAATAGTTCATATTAGCTATTACATGAATTTCATCAAGGGGTATGCGCAGATGATTGTGCCAATGGAATATTTTTTTGAAGAAGGATGCAACCTTTAAGTGAAATGAATAATGTGACAAGAGCCTCGATATATTGAAGGAAAATATGGTAACTGCACCTATACTAGTGTTCCTTGATTGGAACAATGACTTTCATCTCCATGTGAATGCCTGTTGTATAGCTTTGGGAGTGGTATTGGCACAACCCAGTGCAGGAGAGATTGATCATCCTATATATTTTGCAAGTAGGAAGTTATCGAAAGTGGAAAAGAAGGACTGGCCATGGTGTATCATTTGCAAAAGTTTAGACATTATTTGCTGGGGTCACATTTTAAGATGTTTACAGATAATTATACATTGAATTATTTGGTTAACAAGCTAGTCTTAGGCGAAAATATTTGTAGATGGTTGTTGTTATTCTAGGAGTATGACATTGAGATCATTGTTAAACTAGGAAGGCTGAAAGCAGGACCTGACCATCTGTCAAGATTTCAGACACGGAAGAACCAACTAGTATAGTAGATAATCTCCCTGATGCGCAGTTGTTTGCAATCAGTGTGGAAGATGACCACTTCGTAGATATCTTTCAGTTTTTTATCAAAATAATGGCTCATTTATAATGTACTACACAACAGAAGAAGGAATTGGTGGTTAAGGAAGATGATTTTTCAATAATAGTAGGATGCTCTTATAATATGGGGCCATATGAGATACTGCATAGATATTTTCCTGAACATGAAAGATATATTATTCTAGTAGAAGCTCATGGAGGCACAACTGGTGGACACTATGCAGGAAAAAATACTGCACAAAATATTTTGAGAGAAGATTGTGGTGGACTACATTACACAAGGATGAAAATGAGTATTAGAGAGCATGTGATGTATTTCAAAGAACATGGAAGCCTTCAAGAATATATGAGATGCCATTGGTAACCAAAAGTGACATTGTAGGATTTTGATAAGTGGGCCATTGATTTTGTTGGACAAATCAACGCCCCTGGAAAAAGGACTAGTGTGAGGTACATAATTACAAAAAATAACTATTTGACAAGATGGGATGAAGCACAACCAGTAAGGGACTGTAGCACAAAAACCACAACAAAATTTATTTTTGAGTACATACTATCTATATTTGGATGTCCGAAGATTTTGATGAGTGATCAGGGTTCAAATTTTATAAATAAAACTATTGCAGCATTGACTGACGAGTTCCAAGTGTATCATCAAAAGAGTACCAATTATAACCCTCATGCCAATGGAATAGTGGAAGAACTTAATAAGATTTTGGAGAATGCACTCTCTAAGGTATGAAATGTGAACAAAGATGACTAGGATCTTAGAATTCCAACAACGTTATGGGCTTATAGGATGACATATAATAAGCTGACAAGTCATACACCCTTCAGGTTAGTTTGTGGTCAAGAAGCCTTAATGCCTATGGAGTACATTGTGCCTAGCGTGAAGATTGCAGGTTTTACAGATATGGCATACCTTGAGATAAAGGAGGAAATATTGTTGCAACATCTTTCTTTGGAGGAATATCTATTTGTAGCAAGATTTCATCAGCAGGTGTAGATAGCAAGAGAAAAGTATTGACATGATAGACATATTAAACATAATAAGTTATAGGTAGGAGACCTTGTCCTCCTTTATAACAATAATTTTGTGAAGTTTCTAGGAAAATTCAAGACACAATGGTTGGGCCCATACATTATCAAGCATATTACTAATGGAGGTGTAGTTAAATTAGCGAAGTTGAATGGAGAATTAGTTCAAGGAAGAGTAAATGGCAACATGTTGAAGATGTATGGGGAAATTTCTACCCCTACAACTTTGCTCTGAAGAAGAAATGCGAAAATTATTAGTGCCACCTAAAGTTGAAAGTGGTCACTAGACTATAAAATACGCTACAGAAAGAGCTTTGACGTAGGAATCCTCGACGTAAGAAGGGGCGTTCGTTACAGTCTGGAGGATGTCAAAGTTCAGAAAGAATAGTTTTTGTGCTCCATTCTGGAGTATGTCGAAGAGTCGCCAGAAAAATATGATCGTTAAAAGGGAAAGTTGTCTTTGGAAGGCATGGGAGGATGCATTTATGAGGAAAGATTGGTAGAATCTAGCGATAAATATGTAATGATGATGTGAGCTTCTAGAATACTTTGTTTTGTTATCAAAGAGCCCAACGTTTCGGGTGAACACTTCACCCATATTCAGGAGAAAAAGCTTGATATGTGATAGGAAGAGCGCTAGACCACATTATATAGAAAAGTGCAGAGATCTAGCCGTTAGTATCAATATTTTTCTCATGAAGATAGGTGAAGTGTTCAACCGAACCGTCGGGCCCTTAGATAACAACACAAAACATTCCAGAAGCTCTCATCATAATTTTCATGAATGTGGAAGCATAAATACCTTAAATAGATAAATATGTAGTTAATGGCCCATTTCCGAATAATATCTGAGCTAATTTTGAGGTTATAAGTTTAAAATGGTTATAAAAAGCCACTTCCTGCCAATAATTTGGGGCTTTGTTGTCTAAGAAGTTTCTCTATTGCATGAAAACTGAATATTTGATCTGTATATTTGAAGAGAAAGGTATAACAGGAATCATGGAAGCCACAACATAGTCTAAAACACCTTCAACATCACCATCACCCACAACAACATCACCACCCACGTAGTGTCGATATCCATGGAAGAAACCATCCAAGGAACAGAGAAGAAATAAGAAGTAGGACAAGAAATATGTCAAGCCACAATTACAACAACCTGTAAGGGACAATAAGTAAGAAGAAGAGCACGAGCGGATGGAAATGAAGGGTTCAATGTTTCCATCAACTCTTCCAACATATATTCCACCTAGGGAAAAAAATGTGAAATCGATGAAATATTCAAAGGATGCAAATTAAGGCACCTTTACATCGCTATTGCCAGAGAAAATGTCGTTTGAGGTAGAATTACTTGGGAAAATTCTGCAATTGAAGTTCGCAGACTCCAACTTCAACGATAGAAACAATTACCCAAATTTTGTACCAAAAATATATTTGAAGCAAGTAAAATACCCAAAAAATGGTGTGACAAGGCTAGAACCACAACAGTGGGAGACGGGGTTGCAACAGTCTGGTTTATTAAACATGATAAATGTTCCACACTTCGGTATAAGTACAACAAACACAACATGTGTTAGAAAATTGCTTGTATTGATACATAATGGATTCCTTTGGAAGGGAAAAAGGATCCCCATAGATGAAATGTTGATATGGAGAATTACAATGTTTCCGTATGAAGGACGGGACCCCGAAGAAGAATTTGTGGGAAAAGACCAAGGTAAAGAAATAACTCAAAATATGAAGGAGAATTTTGGATTGATAAAAGGGAAGAGATGATATGACATAAAATCAATAAACAACCAAGGTTTCCACTTCACTGCACACATATTAGCTGGGAAAATCATGAGAAAGTGTTGAGCCAATAAATTTACTGCAACAATAGTTTCATTAGATGTGCAATGCAACAACGGGGTTTAGTAAAATTGGGCCAGATATCTATGAAAGGAATTTTCGGACAACTGCCGTGAAATTCAGGAGAAACGTAAAACATTCCATTATGCATGGTTGATTTTAATAATAGAAATGTTCACATGGAAAGAGATGGAGGATTCACAGTTTCCTCTAGTAGAAGCAGATGTGTGTGAAACCGTGTGGTATGCCTCACTGTGGTATACCAATAAAAAATCGCGAGAACTTGGAAGCAAGATACTCTTTGTACTGTATCACATGGATTTGCATATGTTGGTAAAACATTATCGCTGCCTCTCACCTAGGTTGTATGAGAAATATAAATCTGTTGTGAATTTCAAGGCATATTCTCACAGAGTATATATACAGGCCCGCAAGGACACCACGAAGACATGGCATCCCATGCCATACTTGGTAACATAAGATTATCTCCTCAAACTAGTACAATATTGGCCCATAGAATGGATGACTGCGATGGAGAATGATGCAGAGGATAGACAGGTAGAGGAAGAAATATCAGAGCACAAAGAACCAAGTGGAAAGGATTAGGAGAAGGATGAGGAAGAGGAAGATGAGGAGGAGAAAAATGACAAGGATCCTCCTAGAGGTGATTAGCAGAATAAGGAGAAGACAGAGATAGACAAAGGAAAGAGGAAGATACACAGCGAAGATTCTTAGAGGAGAAAAAAAAAGAAGAAGGCAGATAAGTAAAAGGACATAATGCCATTGGTCCTTACTGATGGGGACCTAGATGAGATCGGGGAGAAAATTCAAGAGGCAGAAATAGAGTCGTGGAACAAGATAGAGGATGGATAGAGCACACTCATAGCAGATGTTGAGGATCATATCACAGAGTTAAAAATATTGGCACAAACAACGAGACAACCAGTGTAGATAAGGGAAGGGCTTCGACAAAAAATACTAATAGAGCCGACATTTGTGGTGCTCATAATGCATATATCTACCGAAGATTTGTAGTTCGAATCTTCCAAAGTAAAGAAATAGGAAAAAGGATGGTAATGTTTGAACATTAACATCTCAACATCTCAAATTCAAACATTACATAAGCTGCATCAAGGAATCAGAGATGAGCTGAAGCAGTGAGAACTAATCACCTAAAAATTGAATATCCAAGTAGAACAAGAGTGAGCTTCGCTGAACAAACAACTTGACCACACCATCAAGGAGAAGGACCAACAAAAACATCAACAACATAAATTGAAATATGTGGTCGAAGCCACATGCAAAGAAGTTTCGAACATCGATGTCCAAGAAGAGGAACTGGTGGAAGGGAAGGTCACAAAGCTCAACCTTGTTGTAAAAGGGTATAAGGAGAAAATTGCGAAAGTGTAATTTTCATATGAAATGAAGATTAGTGAGATGCAGATGAAGCTACATCCAACCATGCCACCAAAAGTATGAGTGAAAAGGGATATCGACCTAAAGACTGTGGTGGTTAGCATCTTCACATCGGTAACAGATTTTGGGAAGTTACTGGATGAGACTTTACAAATTTGGACTTTTTTGGAGAAGATCCAAATGTGAAGAAGTTAGAAGAAGACATCCAACATAAGTATAAGGAGATGAAGGATATTCGGGAAACTGCGAAGACATTTCCAATATCACATAGGCTCGCCAAGATCAGTGAGGGAAATGCCATCTACAAGAAGCTAGAATAGATGAGAAGGGAAGAAAATATTTTGGAAAGAGGACTTAGAAATGGAAATATGATGCTCTCCAACTCTCTGAGGAAGTAGATGGGAAGCTATAGGAGCTTCGACAAAGAGAAGAGACAATATTGACGAAGACAACATGACTAGTCATAGAGGCATTATTGGAAGAAGTACGTAGTGAGGAGAAGAAGGTTGTAGAGATACTCCAGAATTTCAACAGTGCCTACAAAAGAATCGCAAAAAATATCATGGATAAAGTAGCTGAGTGACTCGGGACGAGTCACATGTGAGTGTTGGAGGCCTATTGGGCACAACCAACTTGGCCTAGATTTTGATGAAGACTCTACTAATTTTTTGGAGCAGAGTGAAAAGTAAACGTACCACGCGGTGTTAAAGGGACTTCGGGGTGGGTTGAAGTCCCTCCTTGTTGCAAAGCACACTATTTTGTAATGGGTATTGGGACATATTTTCTTGTTTTGAGGATTCCATGGTATTTGGAACATGGTATTGTAATGATGTATCCATATGATGTAATAACATAAAATAGGGTTAAATAATACTAAGAGAGATATCCTATCCTATCTTGATATTTGGATATGGATCTGTGTTATGGTTGTATCATTTTGATTTGTATTTTGGGGCAAAGAAGAGGCTCTTCAGTGGAGTGCACATAGGACTAAGTCTGCAGCTTAGTGCAAAGACAACCTACAGCTTAAGTGTGCATGCCAATAATTGTTCATTGTACGAAGAAAACTATTATAAGCAACAGTTCTTGTGGACATAGTCCCACATTAGGATGAACAATGGTAATTCTAGTGTTTTTATCAGTCAATGTGTGTATTTTATTATTTTTGTTAGTCATCAATAATTTTTATCATTTGAAGATGAATATTTGAGAAACCTATATTTCTAAAAACAAATTTCATGAAATATTGTGAGTTTTATAAATCTCACAGCCTTCATTATCCTTAGGATAATTTTTTCTCTCTTATACTACTCTACCATGCCTTAGCCAACCTACTACTCTGAAGAGTCCCTCATAAAGCCTAGGTCACTCATCCCCATCCCATTTTCTACACCTATGGTTTGGACTCTCCGTTTTTCCTCTGCCTACTTTTCACCATGTTGACCTAATGCCTCAAAGCCTTCAAAAACCAAAATTTCCCTCTGAAAAATCCTTAGGTAGATCAATTTCAGTGGTTTTGAATCTTCAAAATGATCTAGCTTGTCAAAAAGAACTCAGTTCCCTCCTCTTTCCTAAAAAATCCCAAGTCAAAACTTCAGTCCATGGAAAAGTCAAAAAACCCCCTCCACTAGGTCACTAGAGTTTATAGGTGCTAGGGTTGGCCTTTATGTTCAAGAAGCATTATTTTTAGGTAATGAGAAATTTGGAATCAGGTAAAAGGAACAAACATGTAATTGGTCTAAAAAAAAGCATAGAAGCCTCCAACAAGGGTTTCCTTATCAAAAGTATATTCTACAAAAGATAGTTAGCCATGAGTGACACTTCTGCAACACTGTCAAAGATGGCTACCTACAAGAAGATTGATAAGATCAGACAAACCTGGTGTATCTCATGATGATGGCACATATAAAGACTAAAGGAGTTGTTGATACCAATGGCTAGGTTTTTCACACCAAGAGGTTTTCACTGCTTCAAAGTGAAAACATGACAAAATGTCAGTTGAAAGAAGGTCAAAATTCTTCTCTTCAGTCTTATCCACCAAGCAATCAAAGACATAAAAGATACAGGACTGAATATTCCAAGGTGAAAGTGCCAAAATAATCACAATTTTACTATTTAAAAGTGTTGAAATTTATGAAAAGGATAAAGTGGAGACAACCTTCAAAAAAGAGCACTAATGTCACTGTATGCCTTTTTCCTCAAAAAATTATCAAAATGACCTTTTTCTTTTTAAGAACTGGTTCATGTTTCCAAAATGTGGGTAAGAGGAAAATTTAAGCTTGTTAAAAACTTTATCAATTTAAGGGAAACATCAAGATGCTCCAACAAAGGCAAAAAACCATTTTTTTTTAGAGTTCTGCCACCTATAGGACAAAAAGACCAAAAAGTCTATGAAAAAGCAAGAAAGGAAACAAACATTACAAAAGTGGGTTTGATCATGAAATTATTTTTCAAAAAAAAAAAAAACGTATAAATGCCTTCCTTCCCTCTTCCCAAACTCATTTCTGTGTTTGAAAGAAATATAGAGAGCCGTTGAAGCATTTCTAGGTGTTTTCCTGAAGACTGGGCAAAACTTCCCCGGTGCTGCACGTAGGCGGTGGTGCTGTGGATAGAACCTTTGGTGCTGCGCATAGGGGAGGAAAGAAAGTGTTAAATAACACTGCGTTGTGCACAGACGGACCAGGGATGCGTATAGGCACCGGTGCTGCGCACACGCCTAGGTCAAGGCCCGAGCTGCCCACAGTCTTCGGGCGCTACGCACAGGCCTGCATGACAGCCTGACTCGTTGGCGCTGTGCACAAGGGTACCCGACCCGCCCGACGCTGCACACAGAGGCATCTAGAGGGTACAAATGAAATGGCTAGTCAGGTGGCACTGGGCACAGGAGAGGTTTGGCCAGAATTGCCAAAAATTGGTCGAAATCAGTCTTTTCCTCCTCAAAATTTCCCCAGGCTCCTGCACAAGTTGAAAAAGTTTGGTGGTCACTTTTTCTTTACCCTCCAAGTGTTCTTTTTGCATCCGTAATCAAAGAAGAGTAATAAAAACCTAAATGGCTAAAAAACCATATTATTCATGGAAAACAATCATTTAACCTTCTAAGGCTGAATTTACCAGTTGGAGAGTGGTAATTGGTGTAAATACACTTAGTACAAGCTAGGCATCCTTCAAAAATCTGAAAGCATTCCTAGACTTACTTCCATTTTTCCCCCATTTGTTAAAATTTTCCCTCACCATCACTCATTTTTCCTCCCTAGACCTAAAGCTCTCACAAGCTAAAAGCTGATTTGTTCAAGGACACAAGCAGTCACTATGTCCGGAGAAGAGATAAGTACCAGTAGTGATGAAGGCCAAGGACCATTAGGCTGAGAAAAGCCTTAGCCAAAGAGAGGGAGGAAGAATATGCCCTAGCTGAGAAAATTCCTATCAGTGAGATACTTGATAGAGACATAGAGTTTGATATGGAGCCTTGGCTTGAGAGGGCCAATATGCATTTAGAAGATAAGTTGGAGAAGGCAAACAAGGCCCTTGAGCTCCAAAGGAAGATGGCCAAACATTATACCCTCATAAACGAAATTTCTAGGGCAAAGCTCAAGAAGGCATTGCTTGAAAATAAAACACTAAAGGAGGAAAAAGGCCATGAAAGCCTTGGATTTCTAGCTGAAGCTTCCCTACATGTGTCCAAGACATCTTGAGTGACCACTCCACAAATTTTGGGCAAATTTGAACAAGATTTTGTTTTTTCTGAAATTTTGAGGCCTATATGCGCAACACCCTTAGCTCTCTGCACATAGCTCATGCATCCTTAGCTTGAAAACTTGAAATTTTTGGATTCCTCTCATCATCAACAATATGCTCAAAAATTTTTATACCATTTGGAGAAATTTTGACCCCTCAAAAGGTCAAAAAACACCTAAATTTTGACCATTCTGCCTTATTTTCAGGCAAGGTGCTGTGCATAGAGCAGTGTTGGGAGAATGATTTTTTGGACAGGAAAATGGCACTCACTAAGACAACCAAAGGTATATATGGAAAGCCAACTTGAAAATATTTCCAACAAGTCATCACGGAGAAAAATCCGACACCGAGAAGGAGGTCAAAACATGACTGCAAGTACACGTATTTTCTGATATTTTGGTGCTACGCATACAGGACCAAAAGTGGCAAAAGTCAACAAAACAGACTCATTTATTGCAAAATGAGTTTTTTAGTATTTTTGAGGCAAATCACTCTAGGATTAGGTGTTAGAAGTTATTATGAATTTATTTTTCTTGGATATTTATGCCTTGGGCCTTGCATGGTCACTTGGACATAAATTGTCATTTATGACTATTTTGGATATTTTAAAACCCTAATTAGGGTTTTAGCCCTCGTTTGATCCATAAATAGAGCATGAGGCTCTCATGTATTTTCTTGGAATTTGGTGACTTATTCTGAAGTAATGCATAGTCTCTTGGAGGTTGAAAGCAATTTGATGTCTTGGAGCTTGTGAATGCCTTGATTTTTTTGTTGATGGAGGAGGATTGGTTGCAGGATCCCTGAGCTTGGTTGATGGTGAAGTGATTCTATTTTGTTATTTTTATTTCTTGTTTCATTATGTTTCCATCTTTATATGTTGCAGTAGAACAAAGGATTTAGACTAAGAAATGTTTCTGAAGGCACCTTAGCTCTGTTTGTTCTTCTTTGCCTTGATGTTTTCTTCTGCTAGGACATGTTAGAGAATCCTTCATTGCTCTCTAGACCTCCTAAGTGTTGAAAATGGCAACAAGAAACGATGAAGGAGGCCTCCGAGACATCTTTCTGATCCTAAGTTGGAAAGTGATCACCTAAACTGAGTGGGGACACATGTGATTTTTGTGAAAAGTCTATTTTTAGACTATGTCTATTTTTAGACATACGGAGCATAATTTGGGAATTCTAGTTGGAGATTCTTGAAGTATGCGACATGTTGGTAAAAATAGATGAGACCCTTATTTTAGGACCCAGGCTATTTTTAGACTGTGTCTCCTAAAAATATGGAAGTCAAATATTATTTACCCTTAATAATATTTAGACTATAAACAGCAGTTTACTCTCTTGGAGCACTTCAGTTTGACCCCCAGAGGTGGGGCATGCAGCTGACATAAGGAAATTCGAATTTCTTATGAGTTAAGTGAGCTATTGCATGTTAGACTTCAGTTAGACTCATGTGGCAGAGTTTTGGTGGAGTTGATTGAGGAGTTAATGGAGGTGGTGTTCTGGTTAACTAGTTGAACTAGTTGTATTTAGTTTAACTGGCTAATACACTAGATATGAGTTGTGTGAATTAAATATTATTTAATTCACTAATTATTAACTCATTATTCAACTAAAGAACACATCAGTTTAACTCAGTGCATGGACAGTTCAGTGGCGACAAGTGAAAGAGGTAGATGAAAGGGTTGAGTACAGCTATCAGTTGTGACATCAGTTGTGCATGAGATTTGCACTACACTTGGAGGAAATTACCAATGACAATTGCGCAGTTGGAGCCAGTGATATTCGAACTTGGATCTCTATTTAGACCAACCTTGATTGCGCAATAGAGGCAGAGAAGTAGTGGGTGTGTTTTGAACCTGTGACTTGTTCAAAACCAAGCTAGTTTTTGTGTAGCTTTGGGAGATAGTACTGAGTACTTGTGAGGAGTTTGTACTATGTATTTGCTGCATGTTATCTCCATTTATAATATACTATAGCTGGGGGTTTTCAGCTATAAGCTTTCCCCATACATACTGTGTTAATGTGTGTGATGATTTGATGTGAGATCGCTTCTATTATTTCCGCATGTGACAATTAATTGTAGAAGAAGGTTATGTGTTATGCATGCAATTCGAAATTGATGTATGATCAGGTTAATCTTCATTGAATAAGTGATTTATTCAGCAAATTTCTACATGGTATCGGAGCAATATTAATTTTCGAGATCTATTACGGTGATTGCAAACTTATTTCCTCGGACAGAGCCTGCATACGGGCCAGATAGCCTCCGGATTCATCTTTCTTTGGAAAGTGAAAGGTCTGGTAAAAGCCCATGCAGTCAATCTCTGATTTGGAAATAATTTTTTCTCAAGTGTAGATCGGAAGCGATTGAGTTTTAGGATAAACTCAAGAAACATCAAGATGGAGAAAGCTGGAAATATACATGCATATTGTATATAATTTTCTACATGGAATGAGAGCGAGAATTTTTGGGTGCGCGAGTTTGTAGGGAATATCTGAAAATCTTTGGTGAATTATTTTCAGAACCAAATAGCATATTTGGATTCCTTGCGGAAAAACACCCAAATTGAAAAAAAAAATCGGTCGAATCGGAGCTCGGATGAGGGAGATATCATCGATTTAAAATCAGCTCTTTTGTTAGAAAATTTTGCGATGGTGGGACAATTGCAATGTGCGCGAGCCAAGAATCTACATGCACTGAGGTACAAGATGCATGAAAAGCTTTGAGGAGAAAAGCAGAGGTTAGTGACTTGGTGGTTGAGAGGGAGACTCTCAACATGCAGCGTGAGGACAAGTCAAGAAGGTTGGGATTCGGGCAAAGAATCTCTACAGACTTGGAGTAGATGGGATGTCTACGGAGCTTCCTGCTGATGGGAAGTGCATGAAAGGCATGCAACTGATGCTTGAGAGGGAGCAAGTTTTGCATGCATGTATTGAAGTAGATGGGATGTCTACGGAGCTTCCTGCTGATAGGAAGTGCATGAAAGGCATGCAACTGATGCTTGAGAGGGAGCAAGTTTTGCATGCAGGTATTGAAGTAGATGGGATGTCTATGGAGCTTCCTGCTGATGGGAAGTGCAAGGAAGACATGCAACTGAAGCTTGAGAGGGAGCAAGTGTTGCATGCAGGCGAGAAAGACATGCAACTGAAGCTTGAGAGGGAGCGGGTTTTGCATGCAGGTGATAGTGAACCTCAGAGTGTGGAGCAGCCACAAGAGGATCATGGAGTGGAAGAGACCACTCATGCAGAGAAATTTCGTGCCAGACGGGCAGAGGGAGTGCATGCAGCTATACCACCAGGTATGAGGTGGGGCGACATGCATGAGTAATCCCATGAGGAGATTTCTGGGTAGATTCATGAGATGGTGTGGATCTCATGAGTTGAACCTAGCTACGAGGTGCCCACAGCATGGCAGTAGCAAGATCAGTTGGAGTGATGCAGGCAGATCAAAGTGACAGTGTCGGATACTGGAGCGCGGATCAGAGTTGACAGCAAGTGCAAGAGTGCATGGGTGCAAGAGTTCAACAGCGTAGTAGTTCCTGATGACATGTGCAGTTGGTACCAGCAGAAGTCGAAGACTTTGATGATAGATGCTAGATGCATCAAGACTGATTGAGTTGTTTGGAGCCTATTCAGTTTAAGAGGAGTTGCAGAGCAGATGCATGGAGTTGCATGGTGCATGCATGTGTTTGCATGGCACATGCAAAGGGTGCATGGCGAATGCATGGAGTTGCATGTCGCATGCATGGAGTTGCATGGCGCTTGTGAAGGTTGCAGGGCGAATGCATGGAGTTGCATGTCGCATGCAATGACAGTCCTTTCTTGTTGAGAGGGAGTGTTGAAAATGGCAACAAGAAACAGTGAAGGAGGCCTCCTGAAACATCTTTCCCGATTCTAGTTGGAAAGTGATCACCTAAACTAGGTGGGGACCACACATGTGATTTTTGTCGGAAAAATCTATTTTTAGACTATGTCTATTTTTAGACATATGGAGCATGGTTCAGGGATTGCATGTATGAGATTCTTGGAGTATGTGTCATGTTGGTAAAAATAGATGAGACTCTATTTTTGAGGTCAAAGAGGTCGAAGTCTATTTTTAGACTGCCTCTCCTTAAAACAGGGAAGTCAAATATTATTTACCCTTAATAATATCTAGACTATAAACAACAGTTTACTCTCTTGGAGCACTTCAGCTTTGACTTCAGAGGTGGGGCATGTACTCGATATAAGGAAATTCGAATTTCCTATGAGTTATGTGAGCTATTGCATGTTAGACTTCAGTTAGACTCATGTGGCAGAGTTTTGGTGGAGTTGATTGAGGAGTTAATGGAGGTGGTGTTCTGGTTAACTAGTTGAACTAGTTGTATTTAGTTTAACTGGCTAATACACTAGAGATGAGTTGTGTGAATTAAATATTATTTAATTCACTAATTATTAACTCATTATTCAACTAAAGAACACACCAGTTTAACTCAGTGCATGGACAGTTCAGTGGAGACCAGTGAAAGAGGTAGATGAAAGGGTGAGTATAGCTATCAGTTGGAGGATCAGTTTTGCATGGGATTTGCATTACACTTGGAGGAAATTACCAATGACAATTGCGCAGTTGAAGCCAGTGAGATTCGAACCTGGATCTCTATTTAGACCAGCCTTGATTGCGCAATAGAGGCAGAGTAGTAGTGGGTGTGTTTTGAACCTGTGACTTGTTCAAAACCAAGCTAGTTTTTGTGTAGCTTTGGGAGATAGTACTGAGTACTTGTGAGGAGTTTGTACCATGTATTTGCTGCATGTTCTCTCCATTTATAATATACTATAGCTGGGGGTTTTCAGCTATAAGCTTTCCCCATACATACTGTGTTAATGTGTGTGATGATTTGATGTGAGATTGCTTCTATTATTTCCGCATGTGACAATTAATTGTAGAAGAAGGTTATGTGTTATGCATGCAATTCGAAATTGATGTATGATCGGTTTAATCTTCATTGAATAAGTGATATTTTATTCAAATATATATTACACTAAGCTTGTTTATTTCCTGAATGGTTTAATACAGTAGGTATCAAGCATGATCTATGGTTAGCCTTGCTTATTTGATGTCACTAAAAAACTATTCTTTAAGTCTCTCTTTAAAGTACCATTACTTAGGTTTGTCAAAGAAGTTTTGTTTCAATCATACTCTTTGCACTTGCTTAGTTAATTGTTTCAAAAATCTTCATAGCTATAATATTAGATGTTTAGGAGTTCCCTCCTCTCTTATTGTAGTTATTTTTGTATCTTAAATGCTTTTTGTCCTTGGTGTTGAAATCACTGGAAGTTAAATAAGTTTCTTGCCTTCTATATTTCATTGGAATGTTTGTCTTCAATAATTATCTGCTTTAGTTGAATAAAAGAGTTTAGGGTTTTCTCTGCCTTTGATTTCCTCTCTATGCTTATGGTTCTTCTAAGTCCCTTTGTTTAAAGTATATGGTAAAGGATTCTTGATCGCCCTTTGCTCAACTTTTTGTTCTCAAATTTGATGTCCATCTCATGATCCATTAAACCCCGAAGATCCACCAACCAAGCTAGGTTTTTCCTACAATACTCCCTAATCCATTAATGAAACTATCATGACTTTATTAGACTCCATTTCCTAATAAATTGAAGTTTCCCTTGTTCTATCTATTCTATCTAATCATCATACCCAACCAAAACAAACAACAAACCCTAATACTTCATAACTAGCCTAAAATTAACCCTAAAAAGCAAACAAGTTCACATCTCTTGCACAAATTAGAGAGAGCCCTCTCTGAATCCAGGAAGGCTAGGTCCTTGGATTCCAAAGTCTAGTTTGATGTTACCCTTTTCCATTTTTATCTCAATCAATCTAGCAAATTACGAGGAGCTAACATAATGGCGATCACAGTGGGACCTTCTAAGTACATAGTTGCCTAAATACATCTTAAGACTCATTTGACCCTCAGTTAGACTTAATAAATCTAGTGAATCTACCACCTCATCACCAAGCTAACATAGTGGCAATCATGGTGGGACCTTCTGAGTACATAGTTTCTTGAATACATCTTAAGACTCATTCGACCCTCAGTTAGACCTAGAAAATCCAGTGAATTTGCCACCTCATCGCCACACTAACATAATGGAAATCACGGTGGGACCTTTTGAGTTAGTGACAATATAAGTACTCCTTAGGACTTCAGAAACCCTTATCAGTTACATTTAGAAAAATCAAGTGTTATCCAAGAGTAGAAACTAATTGCCTCACCATCCTAGCAAGATGATGACTCATCTAGAGGATACTTATTGAAACCTTAGGGCTGCATAAGGAAACTCAGAAAAACCAAAACAGTCCCTAGATCTATTTTTGTCAAAATTTCGTGGTGGACCATCATATACATACCCTCAAAACTACAAAAACATCCACTTGGCGACTCCACTAGCCTCCAGTAGGTCTTTTTCACTCCACTAGTCCCATAAGATTTCCTAGGATTGTGTTAAATCAGTCCTAATAATTTTAGAGGCCTAGTCACACACTGTGGGAGTTCAAAAAAACTAAGAGAGGTTAGCCTTCTGAAAACAGTCATATAATTTTAGCCTCTCTAAACTTTGGGTTTGAAATCTAGCTTCACGAATAATCAATACTAGATCTCACCCAGACCCAAATCCTCTGACCATATTTGATGACCCAGAAAATATTTTGTGGCACAATTCTAAGGTTGAAGACTCAACTACTATTATGACCATCCATAGAGCAAGTTCTGTCACTGAACATCTCACAACCTTGAAAAACCCTCAGTTTGACCTCCCTCATCAAAGAAATTTGTTTAGAACCAAATCAAAAACTGAGATTGACCATACTGACCTTGAGACCTTAGAATTGCTTCAAAGCCTTAGTATAGAAGCCTCCCCTTCTACTCCTCTTGATTTTCAGCTTCTCCATCACTTTGGATCATTTTATTCCAAGACTACTCAAAATTAGTTGGCTGGTCCAAGTACCTCAACTACACCCGTTCACACCACCACTATGCAAACCACTTCACTTCATCCTCCTCCACCTCTCACAAACCCTCCCCTTGTAAATCAGCCTTTGTTTCCATTACCTCCTATCATGGCAGCATGGTATGCTCCCTTGGTGCTACCACTACCTCTCTTTCCTTTTCCAAATGACTACCAATCCCGGATTCCAAACTTCACAGGAGCTGAGTCTACCACTGCCCAATAGCATGTGGAAAAAATGAATGATGCTTTTTACTACATCGAAATAGAAGAGGAGACCATTAAGATGCGTATGTTTTCCCAAAGCCTAGGAGGGGAAGCAAAAAAATAGTTTAAAAACATAGCTCCTAACAACATACATGACCTCCCTTCCCTCTACCAAACTTTCATAAAAAAATGGGAAATCAAGAAGAACCCTCTCCAAATCCTTTCGGAGTAAAAAAAACTCAAAAGAAATGTAGGTGAAAGTGTTCAAAACTACTGCACTAGATTTAATACTGTTTACAATGCCCTCCCACCTCACATGAAACCTCCCCAAGGCCTAGCCTTAGTCAAATTTCCAGAGGGCTTTGATGCTGACATGGCCTACCAACTGAGGGAGAGAGATCCCCTTACTCTAGAGGACATGCAAAGAGGGGTTGTGAGTATAGAGGCCAACTTGATTGAGAAAAGAGCTAGGATGAGATCAGAGAAGAGAGTAACCTATAGATATGAAACAGTGCCTTCAACTCCCTCTTCTGATGCCAAAATTGACACCCTAGTTAGAAAAATGGAGAGAATGATGAAAAAAATCAGTTTGAGTGAGAGACCACCTCTTAGGGAAAACCAAGTCAATCCAAAAAATAGGAACAGGAATCAAAATTTTAGAAAAGACCCTCCCCAAATTAGATAAAGAGAGAATGACCAACAAATTAGACCCCCTTTCCAAGACAACTATGTAGATGAAGAGGAGAGAGAGCCGGAGGAGTTGGAAGAAAACCATGTAAATTTCATAGGTTCTGATGATGAGGATAACACTTTTCTTACCGAAGAAGAACAAATGATGTTCTCTTCAAAACCAAATGGAAAATCATATGTAGATTCTGAATACTATAAGTTAGGATTTGAGAATGCCATAATGGAAGTCCATAGGAAATATGACCTTAGGAGCAAAAAGAATCAAGATGTTCCTAAAAAAAATCAATCAAACACTGCTATTAGGAAAACCCCTGAACATATTCCTAAAAGGATAGTGGAAAACACGAGCACTATGGCTAAGAAAACTAATCTAAACAAGCTAAAAACCAGCTAGATGAGTACTGACTCAAGATGCCCTAGTACTTCAACTAGTGGCCCTGAAAAAACCTTGTTGTCCAAACCATGAAATAAAAATCAGAAAATCAAAAATGCAGAAAAGTTTATGGCTGATAAAACTGATGTAAATATGTTAAAGACACCTATTCCTTTCAATTTTGAAGGAGATATTTCCAAAATCAAGATAACCATGCCTCTCACTGAATTGGTAATCCAAGAGGTGTATAGATCCTAGATTTTGAAAGTGTTAAACATAGAGAATGATACCAGCACTGTAAAAAATACTGATGATAAACCAGATCTGTTGTTTGGTCTTGAAGTAGAGGGAAAATATCAAGAAGAATTTGTCCCTCCTTTCTATGTCAGTCTGAACATACATGGAAAAATTTTGCATAATGCTATTCTAGACTCTGGTGCATCACAAAACCTCATGCCAAAGGTTGTGATGGAGAGATTAGGCCTAGAAATCACAAAGACTTACAAGGAATTATACTACTTTTATTCCAGTAGGGTCAAGTGTTTATGTCTAATCAAAGATCTGGGTCAATCGACACAAATTCCCACTAAGATTCTAGTCATGGACATAGTTTTTCTTGAAATTCACCCAAAGTATGCCATGCTTCTATCTAGATCATGGGGGTCTAAGCTTTAGGGCAGACTTCAAATGGACATGTCCTATGCCACCATCCTAGTCTTCAACCAAACAAGGAGGTTGTACAGGGAATCTCACGTGAAATATATGGTGAGCAGCTTAGATAGGCCAAACAACATATCAGTTTATTCCATTCATTCAGACCTTGAATCATTCATATTGTACAATGAAAATAATATTAATGAACAAGTGAATGAAATAAGGGAGAACCGAGCCTACCAGAACAACCAAATCAACCATCTAGTGAAGAAAATAACACCCAAAACTCTAGCAGCCCTGAAGTACAAAACAATGAAAAATTTGAAATTGACACACTTTGGCACATGAGATTTGATGGCTCTTATGGCAAGGCTGGCTCAGGAGCTGGAGTTTGGATTCATAACACAAATGAATGCCATTCCTATAGACTAGATTTCTAGTGCACTAATAACATTGCAGAGTATGAGGCCGTCCTTATTGGTTTGCATTTACTTAAGGACCTCAAAGCTAAGAAAATATTTGTTCAAGGAGATTCAGAATTAATCATTAGACAAATAAAGGGAGAATATTCAGCCAAGAACCGTAGACTGAGAGAGTATAGGAATGCTGCCCTAGACCTTCTTAAAGCCTTTGAGAAGTATGAGCTCACTTTCATCCCTAGAGCCCAAAACTGCCTTGCCAATGATCTTGTCTTTGATGCTAGCAATTGCCAAGTACCTTATGCCAATGATCAATACCTCATCAAAGTAAAAAATAGGCCTACAGTACCAGAAAACATAAACAATTGGTAAGTGTTTAAGGGTGATGAACAAATAGATGATTTTTTGCAATCTAGGAATGAATTTGCAAGTACAAAACAAAGTTTAAGGCTTGAAAGAGATGATTTTTCTGAAGATGAAACTCCCAGAATAGAGCTGTCCTCTAATGCTGATCTAAACCTCAGTAAAAATCCTTATGATGCAGAAATTTTTGATAATTTAGATCAAATAGAACTTGAGGTTTTGCAATGTAAATATGACACTTTGCCAAGAGGCCTTACACCATTAGAAGAGCTGTTTGATTTTAATGATGTAGCTAAACAACAAAAAATGGAATCCATTGAAACAAATGTAGAAGAATGTAACATGGGAAGCATGGAAGAGCCCAAAATGATCAAGCTATTCAAAAATATTCCTCCTCACATAAAACAAAAATACTTTGAGCTTTTTAGAAAATTTAAAGATGTTTTTTCTTGGGGGTATGAGGACTTGAAATCCTATGACACAAACATCATTCAACAAAAAATTCTTCTCAAGGAAAATTAGAAACCATTCAAATAAAAATTGAGAAGACTAAGACCCGTCTTATTACTTTCAGTTGAGAAAGAGATAAAAAATATGTATGATGCTGAGATCATAGTCCCTATTAGGTACTTAGAATGGGTGTCCAATCTTGTGTCAGTTAGGAAGAAGACCGGGGAGATTAGACTTTGCATTGACTTTAGAAACTTGAACAAGGCCTCCCTAAAAGACAATTATCCCTTGCCTAAAATGGAACACATACTTCAAAAGGTATTTGGCTCATAAAGAATATCATTGCTAGATGGCTTCTCAGGTTAGAACCAAGTACTAGTCTTTCTAAGTGACCAACGCAAAACTGCTTTCACTACACCTTGGGGTACATTCATGTATGTCAAAATGCCATTTGGTATAATGAATGCGAGGGCCACCGTCCAAAGGGCAATGGACATAGCTTTTTCAGAGGACATAGGTTACTTCATAGTCATATACCTTGATGAAATCACTGTCTACTCTAAAACTGATGAAGAACAATTAGTCCATTTGAGAAATTTTTTTGAAAAGTGTAGGAAGTATGGCCTGTCTTTGAATCCTAAGAAAACACTATTTGGCCTTCAGGAAGGAAAAATCCTAGGCCACATCATCTTTGAAGAAGGGATCAATATAGATCACAAAAGGATCGAAGGTATACTACAAATCGGCCATCCTAGAAACGTTAAGGAGCTGCAATCTTTCATTGGAAAGATCAACTACCTACGAAGGTTCATCCCCAACCTTGCTGAACTCCTAAGGAATATTACGAACATGTTGAAAAGGGAAGTAGGAGTGAAATGGAATATGGAAGAAAAAAAATATTTTGATATGGTAAAACAAGCACTCACACAAACACCAGTCTTGATCAATTCCGACTTCACCAAGGATTTCTACATCTTCTCATTTGCATTTGAACACACTGTTGCTGCAGTGCTATTGTAAGAGAACATCATGGGGCAAGAACAAACCATAGCCTTCTTTAGCAATGCATTGAGATAGTCTCCTCTAAAGTATAACATCATGGATAAACAAGCCTTTGCCTTAATCAAAGCTTTGAAAGATTTTAGAGTTTATATCTTGCACTCACATGTCATTGCTTTTGTCCCACACATAGTTGTCAAAGACATACTCAATCAAGACCATGATGGTAAAAGGGGTAAGTGGATTGCTACTATATTAGAATATGATTTAGAAATAAGACCCACGAAATTGATTAAAGGACAAGGAATTGCAAGGCTTGCGGTTGAATCAAATTTCCAAGCATTAGACATGAATATGGTTGATGTGTTAGAAGAAACATAAGAATTCATAGCTCCATATATTGAATAATTTTTTTTGAATTCATCTTGGTATGTTGATATCATTTATGTATTTATTTATCTTAATAATCCCTGTTCTCTATCAAATACTAAAGCTAGATTCTTGAAACAGAAAGCTTTAAATTTCTGCATTATTTGTTGTAGAGGTAAATCCCCTCTATGGACAGAGGCGATCCCTACTAGCCCAGATTGGGTCTAGCAACAATCGTATCACGCTAAGACGCAGGTTCCTAATTACAATAAACCCACTTGCGAAGAAGGCCTACCTCAAGTCCAACGTTGTTGTTTGTAGAGAAGATGACGCTCCCATTTCCTTGCTCCAGCAGATCACAATCCTCTCACTCAACGCGATCGAACACCTACACACACAAGAAACACGACAAACACAAGCATAAAACCCGATATATGCAATTATGTATCAGTCAGAGAAGACACAACTCATGATCATAATGAACAATACGAGTGGAACCATAACCAATAGTCGCTTATCATTAATCAATACAAAGGAAAATACAACCTGGCTCTGACGCTGAATCTTCCTTCGGCGGGTCGTCAGCAGAATACGTCTCGGTAAAGCTCGTCGGGAATGGGGACAAGCCTCTCTCTTCGATCGTCAATCTCCTTGCTACTGATTTGGCTCTATGAGGACTATTGCAACATTCTTTAGGCTATGAAGGCTCTTGGAGATTAGCTTGCAAAGGAAAATGGAAAGCTTATATAGATGGTGGAAGGGGAGTTGGGATCCCTACAATCATGGGATTGGCCCTATCCTCAAGGAAGCTTCCATGAGAGGTGGAAAACTACTTCCTCTACATGGAGATCCGGAGCCAACCTCCCAACTCAATTTAGAGACCAGTTTAGGAATTGGTTGGAGTCAATATTCCGCCATTTATTTTAAAAGAACTCCTAATAAGCTCTGGTGCGGGTTCAACACTAGGACAAAGCACTAAACTTGTCAGCCTCTTTGGAGGATTTCCCCCATTGGCGGGAGGGCTGAACTGTCTAGTCGCGCTAGGGACAACAAGGCTATTTTTATGGTTTTTCACAAGGAATTGTCTTCAGGGAAATGAATTTCCTTGTCCAAGGGGATGCCATGAAAGTGGTTCAGGTCATGTCACTATTCACAGGTCACGGAATAAGCCCTCCAATGTGCGGGACGGGGAGTTGCAGGGACGGTGACAAATTACTTGATATCTTGCACTCACATGTCATTGCTTTTGTCCCACACATAGTTGTCAAAGACATACTCAATCAAGACCATGATGGTAAAAGGGGTAAGTGGATTGCTACTATATTAGAATATGATTTAGAAATAAGACCCACGAAATTGATTAAAGGACAAGGAATTGCAAGGCTTGCGGTTGAATCAAATTTCCAAGCATTAGACATGAATATGGTTGATGTGTTAGAAGAAACATAAGAATTCATAGCTCCATATATTGAATAATTTTTTTTGAATTCATCTTGGTATGTTGATATCATTTATGTATTTATTTATCTTAATAATCCCTGTTCTCTATCAAATACTAAAGCTAGATTCTTGAAACAGAATGCTTTAAATTACTGCATTTTAGATGAGTTCGTATTGGTATTATGTTATTATGCTACTTAAATGTTTTCTTGAAGATGATGTAGAAAAGATCATGCATGAATTTCACGAGGGAGAATGAGGCCACCTCTACCGGAATACCACATCCAATAAGATCCTTAGAGCTGGCTACTATTGGCCTACCCTTTTTCCCGATACTCAGAAACTAGTCATGACTTTCCATAAGTGCCAAATCTTTGATGGAAAAAGAAAACTTCTACCTTTGCCTTTGCATCCCATCAGTGTCGAAGCTCCTTTCCAACAATGGGGGTTGGACTTCATAGGAGAAATCCATCCTACCTCATATGCCCAACATAAGTGGATCCTCACTGCCACTGATTACTTCACCAAATGTATAGAGGCCATCCCTTATAGGAATGCCACCGACTCAGTCATTATCAAATTCCTTGAAACCAACATCCTGTCCAGGTTTGGTTGTCCTAGAAAGATCATCACCGATAATGTTGTTGCCTTTACAACTAAAATAATGGTTGATTTTTGTTATAAATATCACATCACACTAGGCCATTCCACTACTTATTACCCACAAGGTAATGGGATAGTTGAGTCCTTTAACAAGAGCTTGGTGAACATCATTAAGAAGCTCCTAGAAGAAAATAAAAAGGCATGGCATAGAAAACTAGTGCATGCACTATGGGCTAATAAACTAACCACCAAAAAATCAATTTGTATGTCTCCCTATCAACTAGTGTATGGCATGGATGCGGTTTTTCTAACATATTTGGGAGTTCCAGCCATGAAGCTCCTTCAAGAGGTACAATCGGAATAAAATGACATGTAAAGGAGGCTGAACCAGACCATTCATTTACAGTAGTCAAGGGAGGAATTTTACAAGAGGACACAAGCAATACAAGACAATATCAAGAAAAATTTTGATAGGAGGGCCAAGGCCAATGATTTCCAAATTGGAGACACAGTTCTGAAATGGGCTTCAAGGAGGGAAAACAAGGGCAAACATGGTAAATTTGAAAATTTACGGAAAGGACCTTACATAATTCATTCAGCAAGAGGTAAAAATGTTTTCTTTTTGCAAGAGCTGGATGTAGCAGAAATGTTTGGAGGTCCTGTCAATGGAAGGATGCCCAAACACTACTTTTGTCAAAATTCCAGAATTTTGAATCTAACACTCATTGTACATAACATTTCTTGATCAAGAAATATAAAGGAAAAAAACTCTAAAAAACAAAAAAAGGAAAAAAGGGGCAGATTTGAAAGAAAGGTACAGCCCCATACCCAAAAAATAGTGATGATGAAAGTGTGCAAGTCTAAATGCCACTACTTGTTTTTTGAAAAAGAAGAGTTGTTTAGTCATCTAGCCTAATCATGGCTGAACATGTTTTCAATTTATTTTTTTGATAGGTTAGTGAAAGAAAAGCTTGTCAAAACATCTAATCTTGACTTGTCAATAGGTGTAGATCAGAAAAAATGAATGCTGGTTCTAAATTCTCAAATCTGAACCAAAGAGAAGGATAGGTATGCCTAACAAATGATGGATTACTTCCCTCATACTTTCTAGTTTTTTTGGTATGAAAATAATGGTTGTATTCAGCCTATTTCAATGCCATAGCCCATGATAAATCAGATAGTCTAATCCTGGTTTATTCATGGTTCAACTTCATGTTAGTAGGATAGAGAATAAAGTTTGTCAAACAACTTAATCTTGAAAAATGAGTACACTAGGTAAAAAATAAAGAGAGTTCATTATCCTAATCTGAACTCTTGGAAGAAATAAGGGTACAATTAGATAGTTTGATTTTTGTTTTCAAAAATAAAAATGCCAAGGGTTTGCAAATTTAAGTGCACGCAAAGAAGAAAAAATGTTAGGCAAAGTAGGTTGGTTAGGTAGAGATGAGTCTGAAGCAATGATGTCTTTTAGATTTTTTGGATCACAACTACAAGAGAACACTTGCAAAAAGAGAAGAAATGTTTGCTCAATGGATGAGGCACTATTCTTCAAACACAGAGACCCAAACATCTGAGGTTCTGGACACCTCCTAAAAATGAGCTGCCCTCCCCAAGTGGAGCCACTATTAGTCATCAGTAATTTTTATCATTTGAAGATGACTATTTGAGAAAACTAGATTTCTAAAAACAAATTTCATGAAATATTGTGAGTTTTAGAAATATCACTGCCTTCATTATCCTTATTGTTATTACCCAAAAAATTTCAAAACATCATTGTGTCAAGTTCATTTTTGGTCATGGTTCAAAATTGGGTTTAGAATTCAATTTAGGATTTGATCAAGGGTAGGTTTTAGATTTTTATATTTTAAAGCCCATCCTTAGGTTATGATAAAGTCTTCTTTGAAGTCCCTTCATGTCAAATATCCATCATTTTAATTTGTAGGTCATTTTCTAAAATTTTTGTGTCAAAATTGGCCAATTATACAAGAAAACTCATTTTCGTAGTACTACTAGTTAAAAAAAGACACTTTGTGCTACGAAAGCGCTGATAGTTTCGTAGCTCAAACAACAAAACTCTATTTTTTTCTGATTTTCAGAAGTCAACTTCAAAGGCGGTTTCTGAGCAACTGAAACTGAATTTTGGAAATATAAAAGAGGTTTATTTTTAATAACATACCTAACTACAAAAACCTCTCTCCATTTCTTCAAATTCATTACAAGGTGGCAGAAATTGATAAATTAAAATGCGCTACAAAACTACTGTTACGAAACTGTCCTGTACATGACTATTTAGTAGTCAACTTAAACTTCAGTTTCTAGAAAAATGAAAAAGTGTTTTAGAATTATGAAAGAGGTTTGTCTTCATCACAACCCTAGATACAAAAGCCACTCTCAATTTTCTCACAGGTGTTATCAGTTGAGAGATACAAGGATTTCATTGAAGCCCTATTTTTAGAAACAAAGTTTTCCTATTTTACACATGTTGTTCAAATGCAGTTTTTGGACAGCAGGAGATGTGTTTCAAAAAAAAAGAGAGTTTTTTATTCAAGACATAATGGAATACAAAAACCTCCTTCTGTTTCTAAAAATACATTATGGAGTAGGAGATATAGGCTTTGTCCCAAGACCTATTTTTCAGGAAAAAACAGGAAAAACCAATAGGCCAACCTATTGTAAATGAAGAAGAAATGCCTCAGAAAAGCTAAAATGAAGTTAGTGTATAGTTGTTGTGGTTTTTAGATGATGAGATAAGTAATATTTTGAGTTTTGGGGCAATAATAATTTTCTCTTGGAAATTTTTTTGACACAACTGCATACTCAGTATTTTCATAGCACATCTAGTGTAAAAAAGTAGAAAAGCGCTACGAAACTACTATAGCTTCCTTTTCTACTCCTTTTGATCAGTTTTAAAGGGGTTAAAGGATGAGTTAAGAGTTTTAATTTTCATGGAAGATGTATTGAAGGATTATTAAAATGTTTCATAAGGAAAGCACCAGGTTTTTGAAGAGAAAAGGTTGAAATGAAAGCGCTACAAAGGGTGCTACGAAACTGCTGTGTTTTCGTAGTGCCATAAATTACAGCCTTTTGAACAAGTTTTGCACCAATTTTTGGATATTTTGAGGCTAGGGATAAATGATGAGACATGTTAATGTAATCTCCAACATCAAAGGACCACGAAATAAAGTTTAAATGATGTTCAGAATGTTCAAAGAAGGAAAATAATCTTATGCCTAAAAAACAGGGTTGGTTTTCCTACTTTTGTGGAGGTCAGCGAAGTGGTCATGAAGAACTGAAGACGATCATCCAAATTCGACCATGTGATGATACACTTGGAAAATGATGTAATTTAAAATAGATAAGGTTGTTAGGATAAGGTTGTTAAAGATAGTAATGAAGAGTTTGAGTGCTAGTTGAAATAGGACTGTCAAGCAGGATAGGTGTTTGTTTGTCATAAATTTGATGTTTTATGCTTATGCAAGGTGTCAAGAGTTAGAAATTCGATGTATATATCATAATATGAGATCATATCATGTTGTAAATGGTCTACTAAAGGCCATTGGGTATAATTAGCAAGGGGTTGAACATTTTTAACAAAAAACTGTGCTTATTGTAATTGACTGGTTTTCAGTTAATACAGAGGTTTCTACTTAACCAACTTGGGATTCAGAAAGAGTTTTGGTGTGTTCCTATTCTATTTGCATCTCTTATTATCCTATTGCAGTGGTGTTTATCTATATTACTCAGAATTCATCTTTCGATGCTATGATTTCCTATATAAATGAACTGGCTATGTTTTTATAGTTTCATGTGTGTTTATTTCTTGACTAAAACTCTGATATGCCTCAACTTCCATGATAAGTAGATCCATTGGTTTACTAAAACTATTTTGACTCCATAATCCCAATGTGTACTTGATGATGTGATTCTCAACCTATATCTATCATTTATCTGTTTATTACCCCACATAGAGTTAGCCATCTATATTTTTTATCTAAATCATTAACCCTTAACAGAGCCCTCTCAGGCTGAGGAGGCTAAGCCTTAGTAAAAATATTAGGTTTGAAATAGTTACATGAAGTTGATTGATCAAGCAGCCTATTAGGTCCAATTTTTTTATAACATTTTGGTGCATCTGTCGGGAGTCTGAAGATATACATCTCCCGAAAATTATGAAGTTGAACTCTTGAAGGTAGCAAGAGCTCAGAAACTGTTCCAGGCTGCAACTACCTTGGCAACTCCATTGTTGAAGAATTCAAAATTCATAGATTCATGGTGATTCCACTGGACATATGAAGAGCTCAGATGATGCCATTCTTGTTTCAAGGTATTCATGTATAGATTTTTTAGGAATTCATGGTTTCCCAAATCATTTTCCCAAGGATGCATATTTTTTAAGGAATGGTCCAAAATTCAATGGAGAAGATTTGTGTTCAAATTTGAAGCATATATCATATTTGTGTGAATTTAATGAGCTTCTTAGAGTCAAACATGAAGATTTTTGCATCATATTTTTCTATGATTCATTTCAAGGAAAATGTAAACAATGGATTGAAAGCTTTCCTATCAGATCTATTAAGTCATTTGCAGATTTTTGGGTTATGTTTTTAGAAGAATGGATAGATAGAACAGAGTTGGTGGCAGAATCTCCTTCAATTCAAGGCTTTAAACAATGGAATGATGATCATATTGATGAGGAAGTAGATGAAAAATTTTCTTTGTCCTTGTCTTCTTATCTAAAATCATTTGAATGCAAGTCAAAAGATAAGATTCAATTTTTGGATGAAGTTGCTAAGAACATTGAGAAAGACATTGAAGTTTTACAAGGTCAAATTCAATAATATAGTATTCATGATCATGATCATTCTTTTCAAAAGATTTTCATGCCAGAACACAAAGAGAGGGTATTGCTTCCTTTCTCTTTTGTGATTGAGGAATAATACATTGTCCTTGAAAATCAGTTTGAGCAGCAGTTTGATAGCACACAACTGAAATCTTGTATGGCTGAGCAAAGCATACATGAGTTGTCCAAAGCTGCAGAATGTCATGACAAGCATCAAACATATCATGTATTCTTTGATCCTATAGCTGAATACATGGAAGAGTTCTACAGTTCAGATTTTCAATTATATTTTCATTATGAGGAACAACTCTATTTTATGTTGCCTTGGTCATTTCAGTATCATGCTTGCTATTGGTTCAAGTGCAGTCAACAGGTTCATGTGTCAGATCAGATCAATGAATAGCTTCATTGGAAGTTTCATGTTGCTTGAGTTAAAAATGGAGATTGCAGCTATTAGGGTAGGTAGGAGTGTGTGAATAAGCTCAAAGTTGACTGAGCATATTTTCAGTAGGTACAGATTTGGTTCTTCTAAAGTGATCATCAAGCTTGAGCCCTAGGTGAAGGAAATAAGAGCTTAGCGATTTTTTCATAAATTTCAGAGTTTTTATTTCCAAGAAGATGGATGGCACTGGAACTACAGGTTCTTTGCTGTACCATAGGGGCACACCATCCCAAGTGGAGCGGCTGTTATCACCCAAAAAATTTCAAAACATCATTGTGTCAAGTTTTTTTTTTTGTCATGGTTCAAAATTGGGTTTAGAAGTCAATTTAGGATTTGATCAAGGGTAGGTTTTAGATTTTGGGAAGGAGCCTCTCATCAGAAGCTTTTCACCTATATCCTATCAATTCACACCCACCTCGCCTAACATAGGGAAGGAATAACCAAGAGAAGAAGCCTAACCTAGCCTACCACAAGAAGCCTAACTTACACCCTTACCCTTTTCTTTTTGGATTCGATCCAGCCGTAGGTTCCCCTATGGCTACCTTGTTATGACTTCACCCCAGTCAAAGACTAGGTTATGATAAAGTCTTCTTTGAAGTCCCTTCATGTCAAATATCCATCATTTTCATTTTTGGGTCATTTCCGAAAAGTTTCGTCTCAAAACTAGCCAATTAGCCAAGAAAAATTGTTTTTGTAGTGCCACTAGTTCAAAAAAGTCACTTTGCGCTACGAAAGCGCTAATAGTTTTGTAGCGCAAACAACAAAACTCTGTTTTTTCTAATTTTCAGAAGTCAAATTCAAAGGCGGTTTCTGAGCAGCGGTTTTTGAGAAGCTAAAAACGAATTTTGGAAATAAATAAGAGTTTTTTCTTCATAACAGACCTAAATATAAAAACCTCTCTCAGTTTCTTCAAATTCATTATGAGGTGGCAGAAATTGATAAATTAAAATGCGCTACGAAACTGCTGTTACGAAACTGTATTGTACATGACTGTTTAGCAGTCAACTTCAACTTCAGTTTCTGGCCAAATGAAATTTTTTTTTGGAATTTGGAAAGAGGTTTGTCTTCATCACAACTCTAGCTACGAAAACCTCTCTCAATTTTCTCACAGGTGTTATCCGTTGAGAGATACAAGGATTTCATTGAAGCCCTATTTTCAGAAACAGAGTTTTCCTTTTTTACACATGTTTTTCAAATACAATTTGTTGACAACAGGAGATGTGTTTCAAAAAAAAAGAGAGGGTTGTATTCAAGACATAATGTTCTACAAAAACCTCCTTTAGTTTCTCAAAATACATCATGGAGTAGGATATATATGCTCTGTCCCAAGACCTATTTTTCAAGAAAAAAAAAGGAAAAACCAATAGGCCAACGAAACTAAAATTATCATACCTAGCCAGAGCACATCTATTGTAAAAATGCAGAAAAGTGCTACGAAATTGCTGTAGCTGCCTTTTCTGCTCCTTTTGATCAATTTTCAAGGGATTAAAGGATGATTTAAGAGCTATAATTATCATGGAATATGTATTAAAGGATGATTAAAATGTTGCATAAGGAAAGAACCAAGTTTTTGAAGAAAAAAGGTTGAAATGGCAGCGCTACAAAGGGCGCTATGAAACTGCTGTATTTTCATAGCGCCTTAAATTACAGCCTTTTGAACAAGTTTTGCAGCATTTTTTGGACAGATGGAGGCTAGGGATGAGTGATGAGACATGTTAATATAATCTCCAATAGCCAAGGACCACGAAATAAAGTTTAAATGATGGTCAGAATGTTCAAAGAAGGAAAAGAATCTTAGGCCTAAAAAATAGGGTTGGGTTTCCTACTTTTCTGGAGGTCAGCAAAGTGGTCATGAAGAACTGAAGCCCATCATCCAAATTTGACCATGTGATGATACACTTGGAAAATGATGTAATTTAAAATAGATAAGGTTGTTGGGATAAGGTTGTTAAAGATAGTAATGAAGAGTTTGAGTCCTAGTTGAAATAGGACTGTCAAGTAGGATAGGTGTTTGTTTGTCTTAAATTTGATGTTTTATGCTTATGAAAGGTGTCAAGAGTTATAAATTTGATGTATCTAGCCTAAGATGAGATCATCTCATGTTTTAAATGTCCTATTAAAGGCCATTGGGTCGAATTAGCAAGGGGTTGGACATTTTTGGCAAAAAACTATGCTTATTGTAATTGACTGGTTTTCAGCTAATATAGAGGTTTCTACTTAACCAACTTGGGATTTAGAAATAATTTTGGTGTGTTCCTATTCTATTTACATCTATAATTATCCTATTGCAGTGGTGTTTATCTATATTACTCAAAATTCATCTTTAGATGCTCTGACTTCCTATAAAAATGAACTGGCCGTGTTTTTACAGTTTCATGTGTGTTTATTTCTTGACTAAAACTCTAATATGCCTCAACTTCCATGTTAAGTAGATTCATTGGTATACTGAAACTATTTTGACTCCATAAGCCCAATGTGTACTTGCTCATGTGATTCTCAACCTATATCTATCATTTATCTGTTTATTACCCCACATAGAGTTAGCCATCTATATTTTTTATCTAAATCATTAACCCTTGAGAGAGCCCTCTCAGGCTGAGGAGGCTAAGCCTCAGTCAAAAGATTAGGTTTGAAATATTTACATGAAGTTGACCGATCAAGTAGTTTATCAGGTCCAATTTTGTGATAACACCGGTTTGACACTAGGTGACCGTGTCCGGGTCGTCATGGGTTTGAGGGAATGAAAACAGAGGCAAAATGGATTCCTAGATCTTGATGTCATCTTTTTGATCCAAGTACTCTGCTTTTAGTCACAGTGCAATTTCGAAGTTTGAATTCACACCCTCGTGGAAATGATTTTGAAGTATGAATTAGCCAAGGAGGCGTGAGTTGAGATCAATCGTGGTAGAAGCAATAGGGTTTTCCTCAAACAATGGTTTTTGGCTTTTTTCCCTTGGGGGCCATGTTTCTCAGAGAGGAAAAATAAGAAGAATAAAAAATGAACTTTCTCATGAAATAAAAGCGTGTGCGGTGGTGACATATGGCCGAACTAATGGCGCGATTATCTCTTTGTAAAACCTGCAATTCAACAACAAACAATAGATGAAACAAAGGTGGTATAAGGTACGATGAGGTTTTATTTATAACGAGTGTTTGGATTACCATTATGGAATGGTTGTTGGGAAAATGCAACCGTAGCGGCTCATCACTAACAGTTTAGGAGTTGGGCGATGAAACAGCTTGTAAAACGGCTAAGGGAATCTAACGGGACAAGAAGAATAACGATAAGGGAGGGGAGTCTCAACGGAACCCACGAGGTTTTAGCATTTTATTGTGTCTGGAAACGGTTAAGAGGAAAATTCAAATGACCGTTGGTGGGAGTGGAAAATCTTCATCGGGGAGGGAAAGTGGATTTCGGAGGGGGGTAGGGAACGATAAATGGTTTTGAGTGAAGGGTGGGCGTGAAGTGTTGTGGAGGTGACACGTAGGTAAGGCCTGTCATCGGGAAAAATACTTTTCAAACACCCATTAATGAGAAATGGGAAAGGGGGATGTGAAAAGGCTTCCTCGTCCCTTGATCTAGGTGGGGAAGAGATCTGCATCTGGAACTTGCTTGAGAGATAATTGAAACGCAACAAAATCCCTTGCCGTTTTGTGAACTTAGGATAAAAATATGTGATGTTTATTAAAATTAAACTTAATCGCTTAATGAATAAATTAACGTAATTAAACAAAATTTTAACTCCTAATTTTAATCTTTGGCACATTTAGATAAGCAACCATTATTTTCTTTTTCTTTATTCAAACTAAGAAAATGACTTCTTTTATTGCTTTCAAACTATGCGTAACATTTTTTTCAATATTTTTTCCTTCATTTTTTAGGGCAACGATTTATATCATTTTTCTTGATATGAATAATTTATTTACCATGATTTCTAACATTTTTTTCTTTTTATCTATTCATATCAAACTTAACATTTTTTTTAAATTTTTTTCATTTTTTTCTAAAACACTACCTTATCAAAACCAAATAATGTTACAACACTTCCTAACGGGGGAGGACTAATCTAGGTGCATATTGCTCATCACCCACCTATTCCACCTAGACCTCTAGTCGTGTTTCATGATCATGATCCGAATCTACTGTCACTCCCTTCATCATCCGAACTCGAGGATTCCGAGTCACAGCTGGTGGTGGGGTACAAGGACTCCATCTTTTGGATTTGAACTTTGTACTATTTTCCTTTTTTCTTTTTTTTGCAAGGTATGTGGGGCAAGAGTTCCTGCAGATGCCCTGTTTGGTGACAGAGGCAACAACGGAATGTAGTATTCTCGTAATCTAAGATCCGAGTCCATACAAAGTCACTGACCTTGATGATGATTTTGTCTGGGTAGGCCCTTGCTATTGTCATCAATTCCACACATATTCGGCATATGTGTATAGACCCCCTGAATTTCCCTCCCAAAAATCTGTCATTAAAAAGCGGCCCAAAGCATTGCCTATTCCTTTGTAGATTGCCGGATGCCATAGGTGGGCAGTAAATTGGGAAGCCTCGACCCATACAGTGTCTTGGTGATGACCGCTATATTTGGGTTGAAATCGCGGGAACCATGGGCTTAAGAGGAGGCCTACTATTCCCAAAAAACCAGGGACCTTCCTCTAAGGCCTGCTGATAATTTTTAGAGTGATCGAGCAAAGATGCTATGAAGAAACCTTTTGAAATGGGAGTCGACCTTATAGTTGCATGTCTAGGTAGCGTAGATCTATTCATAGAGTTCCTTTGTACGTGGCCAAAGTCCATTAAATCTTAATATGATGGCGTTTTTCTGCAAATTTTTGAAGATCCTCTGCTAGATCTCGATGGGAGATCTCAACGGAGGGAACATCCTCAAATTTGTCAACCGGAAAAAGGCTAGGGATTGGGGGCTTCTCGGGGGTTTGGGGTTCGAGAATGTACTGACATCTTTGTATGAGAAAGTAGGGGTCGAAGACGACTGTCCAACAGGTGCTCTCCTCTCAAACGAACAGAGTGAACACAATGGAATTTATATGGTGCCAACTCACAACCATATACTTGAATCTTCGTGTAATTCTATTATAAATACCGATCTCCGCTTTTAACCCAAATGAAGGATTATTTTGATGTCCTAGCCAATTATGGGCTCATTCTATATTCTAAGAAGTTGTACAACTGGATGGATGAATGAATCAATGAAGTATGAAAAAAGAAAATATATCTAAAATTGATTTGCCCAATTCTCGTCCCAGATGAATCACTCGACTAGTTAATTCCCTAATCATCTTGCTTGTTCAATGTAATAGGCGGTGAATCTCCCCACTTTGAAATAGAAACATATGAATAAGTACATAGGTGTACTTAAACATTCCTTGGGTTGTTCAATTCATCATTTTTTTCATGCATATTATTAGCCAAAAAATTGACTGTAATTGTACATGAATCTAGGTTGATGGTCTTTGGAAAACATAAAATAATAGCCAAGGATGGGATCATCTACTATTCTCGTTATCCGGATATCCTAATAAACAAGAAAGTAATGAGATGATATGTCTAGTAGCTTTCGAGGAAATGGGGAGGATGGATAAGGTGGGTTTTTTCTTTTGGCAATTCGAGCATCATCGGGGAGGGAAGGTCTCAAAAACTTGGGCTCTCCGAGGGAAAGTGAGTTTATGATACAACTCCATAAGAGTTGCTTGGGAGAAAATGCTTAAAGAGTCAATTTGAGGGATCAATAGTATGTTTTTTATGGTTTTTGGAGTGATGTATATTAGAATGTTTCCATTATGAGATACCACTACTCTTTTGATTGGATCATACCCGGTTTGATACCAGGGTGACCGAGGTTTGGGAAGTCATGGGTTTGAGGGAATGAAAACATAGGCAAAAGGGATTCGTAGATCTTGATATCATCTTGCTGATCCAAGTACTTCTATTTTAGCCACATGTACAATTCTTGAAGTTTGAATTCACACTCGTGGAAAAGATTTTGAAGTATGAATCGGCCAAGGGGATGTAGTCGAGATCGATCGGGTTAGAAGCAAACGGGTGGGTTTTCCTCAAAATATGGTTTTTGGATTTTTTCCCTTAGCCATGTTTTTCCGTAGAGGAAAAATAATAAGAAGAAAAATGAACTTTCTCATGAAATAAAAACAGTGTGGTAGGGTGACATATGGGCTGAACCAATGGCGCGATTATCTCTTTGTAAAACCCTCAATTCAACAACAAACAATAGATTAAACAAAGGTGGTATAATTTATGATGAATTTTTATTTATAACGAGCGTTTGGATTACCGTTATGAAATGAATGTTGGGAAAATGCAATCGTAGCAGTTTAATGCTAACCACAAGAGTTGGGCGATGAAACGAGTTAAACAATGGCTAAGGGAGTGAGTCTAATGGGACAAGAAGAATAATGGTAAGGGAGAAGAGTCTCAACGAAATTCACATGTGTTAGCATTTTATTTGGCGTACTGGAAATGGTTAAGAGGAAAATTCAAAAAATCGTTGGTGGGAGTGGAAAATCGTTGTCGGGAGGAAAGTGGATTTTGGAGGGGGGTATGTGGCGGTAAACAATTTTGAGTGGGGTGGATGCGAAGTGTTGTGGAGGCGACACGTAGGTAACGTCCCTGTCATCGAGAAAAACTACTTTTTGGACACCCACCCCTCGTTAATGAGAAATGGGCAAGGGGGATGTGAAAGTGTTTCCTCGCTCGATTGATCCAGGTGGGGAAGAAATCTGCCATTGGAACTTGCTCGAGAGATAATTGCAACGCGACAAAATCCCTTATCGTTTTTTGAACTTAGGATAAAAATATGTGATGTTTATGACAATTAAATTTAATCTCTTAATGAAGAAATTAACATAATTAAACAAAAAATTTAACTCCTAATTTTAATCTTTGGCGCATTTAGACAAGCAACCGTTATTTTTCTTTTTCTTTATTCAAATTAAGAAAATCATTTATTTTATTGCTTTCAAACTATGCGTAACATTTTTTTCAATACTTTTCTTTCATTTTTAAGGGAAAATATTTCTATCATTTTTCTTGGTATGAATAATTTATTTACCATGATTTCTAACATTTTTTTTCTATTCATATCCAAACTTAACATTTTTTTTAAATTATTTTTCATTTTTTTCTAAAACACTACCTTATCAAAACAAAATAATGTTACGACACTTCCTAACGGGGGAGGGCTAATCCAGGGGGATATTGTCTGGTCACCCACCTATTCCCACCTAGACCTCCCAGATCGGTTTCATCAATTTCATTGTTTCTAGGAACATTTACTATTTTTTAGCGAGCTTTTTTCGAGTCCCGAACTTCGGAGCGATTTTGACCCCCTTAAATGACATTTTTTAAGGTTTGTAGTAGGGCCATAAAGATAAGTAGTGCTATCCACAAATAATGTAGTACCTAGAGAGATCTTTCCAACGAGGTATCATATAAGCTAAACGAAGATCATATGACCAAGTTACGACCACGGGAAGTTTGCTTCCCAACTAACCCTAACGAGGCCAACAAACTCTTGGTGTTTAATATCTTAGGGTTAGGGTTTTGGTTTTATACGGTTTTCCTTTGATGCTTAACAATAAAAAAGTCCCTTGAGCCTCATTGTAACATAGTTTAGAGGCATGTAGCTACCACATCACTTATCAGCGATAAACTATCATTACCCCGAGCTAGTTTATTTCCATTATGTATCGTAGGCATATTTTAGTTCGTTGATATTAATTAAATGAAGTTTTATTCTTGATTCATCTCTCGTGTTTATGCCTATAATTGTATTATGTTGTGTTCTCGTATAACGAGTTATATTCCTATTGAATCTCTATGTTTATTCTTCTATCTCGTATTTTATTGTGTTCCTAGATCAGTTTGGATCAGTCCAACAATATTACTTGACCCAATATTTCGAGTGCTAAATAAGGAGGATTTATTGTGTCCTTAATAAGACTACCTGACTACCCTTGGTATGTGTGATTAATCTCCCTGAGTATTTTTTCTCGATGTATTGTTGCTAAGCAAGACGATTTGCTAATTTATCTAATCTTGGTTTTAGGGTAACATTGGGGGGAATTTTGATATGCTAAAGGTACGTGGAAGAGTAGCCCATGTACTTGGTTCTTTCTTATCCGTTACTACTCCAAGGGGTACCAATAAGGGTTACAAGGGAGCCAAACGAGACATGACCACCTCTTTTTAGTTCTTGCATGTATGCTTCCCCAAATGTAGGTCAATGCACATAATGATAGATCTATGTAGTTTAAGGGCACTTTGGTACACATCTCTAGACTAATCCTTTTTTTTGCTAAAATAGGTAGTGCGGATGGCTTGAGAAAGTGCTTTGATACCACTTGTAGTATGCTTAACCAATAGAAAATATAAGAAGTGAGAAATATGCTAGAGATACAACAAAAAATAACGTAATAAGATGATAGAAAATATAAATATTATATTAAGATCCGCAACAATATTGTTCACTTTCCTCTTCGAGGGAAACCAATAGTCGAGCAGAGCTCGTTGCACAAGACAAGATAAGACTTCCCTTACTATCCTCGACTATATATAGTTTCATGAGATACAAAACCTAGCTACTCATGGTCCCTTGCATAATGTCGTTTAACTCATTTATTTATTAGTTATGACTCGCTATAACTAATTGTGGTATTTTTTTTATAATGCAGGGTCAACCACTTACAATCATCATTAATGCAAGTAACCACTTATGGGATTTATTTATTAAACTAGCTCACAAATTAGAGTAAAAGATACATCAACGAATTAGAAATCAACCTCTTCGAGTGGGCAACCTCCTTTACATTACATAAATGATTTTTTTTGATGATACTAAATGGCAAAAACTCCTTTCTATATACAGGGAGTGCAAGTGATCACAATATAATCCTAGTCTACATAATAATAACAATGTAAGGGCACAACAACAACAATAAGGGGATACACTAACAATAACGGATTACTCTAGTATTATAGGGACCTAACATACCACTTGTGCTATGCTTAACTTTCGTAGAAAATATCACAAGTGTGAAATATGCTAGAGATACCACAAAAAATAATGTAATAAGTTGATGTGAAAATAGAAATATTATATTAAAATCTGCAACAATATTGTTCACTTTCCTCTTTGAGGGTGAAAACCACCGATCGAGTAGAACTCAATTGCACAAGAAAAGACAAGACTCTTTTCTTACTATCCTCGACCATATATAGTTTCATGAGATACAAAACCTATCTACTCATGGTCCCTCGCATAATGTCGGTTAACCCATATATTTATTAGTTATGACTCGTTATAACTAATTGTGGCTTTTTTTTATAATGCGAGGTCAGCTGCTTATAATCATCATTAATGTGGTTAACCACTTATGGGATTTAATTATTAAACTAAATAACCATGATCTTATGGGCCCCTTGGGCCTATTACATTAATAAAAGGATTAGGGTTTGAACCTAACAAAATAGCATAATATTTGTCAAAAAATGTCAAGCCTTTTTTCAAAACATCAAAGACATTTCTATGACATGGAGGGACCCTTTTGGGGGGTATCTTACCCTTCTTATATTGTAATATTTAGCATTCAAAATATTTATGTTCTAAAAAAAATCATCTGATTCTTTATGAAAATCAACACGAGTTATCTTTCAAAGAATTACTCAACATCATCTCAACAATTTATTTCTACAACTACAACTTGTTTCTTTTCTTCTCTTCCTTCAACAAATCTTTCTTCAACTATTTTTTTTGTCAACAATCCTACTAGGATATGACACCAAATTATCTAAGGAGAATATGAAACAATACCAATATCAAATATCTAATGAGAGATCATAGTTTGTTAAGTAAAGTTTCCAATTATTACATTAGATATAGGGGTTGTAATGGAAAACACATTGAAAATTTCCTACCATGGATGTGAAGGCTTGACTCACACACTAGAGATTCTTCCTTTCGATTTCTCTCTCTTCCTAGCTTTTAAATCATTATTTTAAATATATAATAGACATGATGGAATATTGTTAAACATTAAAGAATTTGTCATATCTACACCATGCAAGGAAGAAACATGTACCCTTTTTTAGACCATCTTTTGCAAGCACAACAATTGGACACTCATCCTTTTTTGTCTCGTAATATCTAGATTCTCTTAAGCATTCTTTTTATAATTCCTCAATCTTATAATTCCTCAAATATTCATTTTGTTGTAATTTATGGCTAATGCACCTACATGAAATACCTATGATAAATCCCAATCATTAGCTAGCTATTGGAAACCAAATATTTCATTTTGTGAGTGGAAAGCTTTCTTACTGTGTATGAGTTTTAATTTTAGCATGGACATTGTCAAAGGGTTGGAGTGTTTGGATTTTATTTTTTCTCTAAACATTTTTCAAGATTAAAGAAAGGAATATTTTCCATTCTAATTATAAACTAAAATTACTTATTGTCTTAAATATTACAAGAAATAATTATTAGTAAATTAAAAGTATTAATTCATGGAAAGATACAAAACCCCATACACATTTATGTTACTATTATTGAATACCACAATTAAAAAAAAGTAAAATAAATAATCTGAAATTGTCTTGTTGGTCCAAATTATATTTTACTTTGTCTTATTATTTTAATAAAAATGAAAAATAAATATAAATATGCTTATTTATATATTTTCTTAATAAAATATACACATTTCTTATAAAATCATACATATAATTTTTTTTATTAAAACTTATTATCATTTATATTATAAAAAATTTTATATATAATTTTATTAATATTTTTAATTTTTTTGAATATTACCTTTTAAACTTATATAACAAATATTAAAAAAAGGCAATTAAAAAAAAACAATACCTTTTCCAAATGTTTTACATACAACATTAATAACCATACCATTTAACAAAATGTGTAACATAAAAATTCTATTATAAAACATATTATAAATTCTTATTACATCTTTATCTTCTAAATAATAAAAATATTTAACATCAACTGAAACATGTCCGAGTCTAGTTTTATCAACAATTATATGTTGCCCTTTTGTTATTGGTAATTAAAATTTTGAAAATTTATGAAATGTAAAAGAAAATATAAATATTCACTTTAATATTGATTATTTCGTTTTTATATATAATGTACAAATATTTTGGATTTTTTTAAATTTATTTTTTCGAATTTGGTATTTCGCATTCGACATTTAAAAGGAAGAGACTATAGGTAAGGGGAAAAATTTATGATTAGTTTTATAGAACTTTTTAATTTATTTTAGGGTGTGATAAATTTTTTAAATTTATTTGGTAAGTGTAGTTAATGTTTTAAGTAGGAGTAGTCTAACTAGTCGGAGGAATTGCCCCGTTTCGTTACGTAATGTAGAAAAATTTCTGATTCCTTCGGCTACGGTTGGAAATTCTCCACCCTCCGACACAAATTCTCAAAAAACCCTGATCCCGGAAAAATTGAAAACAGTATCCAACCCTGGATTTGACTCTCTCTGTAAGATATGATTCCAATTTTGCGGATATGCTAGAAATTATTCAAATTTTCAATCCAATTCTTCGGGCCCGCTCTATTCGACTCATAGCTCCCCTATTGTTCATGTTCGAAACCTACAACACTCGCAAAACCGGAGTCGGCATTGATCCCTTGATGTTCCTTTTCGAAACCCGCAACCTACATGAACTAGAGCCGGAGTTACCACGTGAAAAGACCGCAAAATTGCGCTCATCCTCGGTAAGTAACATGAATCGCCTTCCTTACAAAAACCATTCTAATATAATTGCCGAGGAATTTCCCGGGTTTGTTGAGTTGCTTCTTGGAATAATTTTTTAAAACTTTGGAATAATTGTTTAAAACTTTGATCGAAGCACGATATTCAATGAGGTTACAAATTTTGTCGTAGGTTGTGATAAAGAAATTAAATAGTATGAATGATTAGTGATGCGCCATTTTTTCCTATGTCCGGATATAACGTGTAGATTGTGCGTCCCTTACAACTTTATTAATATAGCTTTCTTCTTCCCACAGGGTTATTCTTGTAAATCTTAGAAGGGACAACCACATATAGTGGGATCCCTATCCCTCGTTAACGATTCCACATGCTCCAATATGCTCCGGCCTTCGGCTCTCATCAATGAGAGATTTATGATGGGCGTTCTTCGATGCAATTGCAAAGTCGGGTCGATAAAATGGCGTTTTGCTATGGTTTTTTTAGACGAGCCGCAACCTTTGAATTGCGAGATGCTCTCCGATTCTTCTGGGTTACACTACTCCGCTCACTATGACGAGAAGGAGAAGCCAACCGACTGTCGCTTAGACCTTGGTGCAAATCGCATTTCTCTCGGTGCCGGTCGTATGCTGTCTTCCTCGGTTTCTTGGAATCCTCGCTTCTCCGTCTCGTCTTGTGCCCATCTATCGAAACTACACCCATGACTCCTCTGTGTCAAAGGATGCGTTGCCACAGGGGGGAACTCTAGAGGTCAACCCCACGACGCTCCCTCCGGCCCCTCAACCGAGTCGTCTTCCCAATCTAGTGATTATTATGCGGGGTCACTATCCAAACACTAGAAGTGGGTGGGGGTTGGGTTCTAGGATTTGGCCACCGTATGGGCTCCCTCCACACCTCATTTCCCCACCGCTTCACCTTCTCCCACGACACGCACCGCACTTTTTTACTTTAATTTCTCTCCGAACCGCCCACGAATGACAACTTCAATCACCGTGGTTTTTCGTGAGGAGGCCCAAGTGGAGGAACAATGCATCTGTCCGGCGGATCCGAGCTCGGAAAAAGCCGGCGCATTCGGGACCTTCGGGAGCGACGATGGCATGAATGTGGGAGATAGCACTGGAAATCCCGGACCTTCCGAAGGATGGTGCCGAATCATCGAAGAACCACCGGAGGAGTAGTCGCTTCTCTTTGGTTAATTTGGTTTTCTTGCTTCGCGGCCCACTTAATTGGGCATGTTTTTGCTTATATTATCGTGCTTTGGACCTTCTGTAATATTTTTTTAATTACGTAAACATTCAAGACTGGTTTCCCAGTATGAGGGTAGTCTTCTGTTTGATTTTTTGATGACAAATTTTCCATAAGTACAGGAAATGTTTTTGACTTCGGTCATCTTGTAATTTTATTCCCAATGTTAATAGATTAACTTTACTCGGATGTTGCCTCTGTTTCTATTTTAAACTTGTTTTTTGAAATACGTAGCCATGTTTATATGATTGTTTATAGTCGAAGCATTGCGGGTTGGTTTTATTATATTAATATTTCATGGTTGAATTAGGTTCATAACAATTGGAAAAAAAAGTGTTGCCCCTGTTTCTATTCTAAACTCTGTCTTTTGAAATACAGAGCCATGTTTATATGGTCTACGTATTATACTCTTTCTCCGTATATCTACAGGAACCTTTTTTGCTATGAACGAGGGTGGATACTGTAGTGGGCTACTAATGGAAACAAGCGAGCCTAAAACTTACATCTTGGATGCAACTGGATGGTTACCAATTTTGGAATCAAGCAAGCCTCGATCTTACAAGCGAGCCCGGGTTTCTCCGGATGGTTTTTATTTCGAGAACAAGCGAGCTAGAAAATACAATCGACCCCTGGCTTTATACATATGCTTTACTGTGAGGCGTATATCACAAGTACATTTCCTGTATCCGCTTTATGATACTATTTTATGTGTTGACAAAGTTATCACTCGCCTTCAAAACTAGCGATGCTAGTCTATGTTGCTAGTTTATTGATATGGTACGATGGTCTTTTTATATTTCGAACATATCACACTCCTCACATGATTAGCATTTTTCTCTATTCAAGGATTTTGGGTACTTTAATTTGTATTTGGAACAATGGACTTCGGTACTCTATCTATTGCTTTACTATTCTACATACTTGCTATTTCAATTTCTTATAGATGCCTCAAGCATATTTGGATGCTTTCTTAGATTGTCAATAATCTCCATGTGGACCGTTATTGGGTTTTATATCATGTCCCTCGTATGTAACATGGGGGTATTTTTCTATCATTGTGCGGGGTAGGACTTCCACTTTTCCGGATGGATATTTGGGTTCCAATCTTCGATGTGAAAATGTAATGACTTCATGGATTGTTTTTTCTTCTATATAATATATTCAAAACAACGTTTTTCTCTTGTGAAAAAAAATTATTGTTTATAGTCGAAGCGATGCGGGGTGGTTTATTATATTAATATTTCACGGTCAAATTATGTTCATAACAATTGGATTTTGCCCCTGTTTCTATTTTAAATCTATTTTTTGAAATACGAGCCATGTTTATATGATTTTTTATAGTTGAAGCGTTGAGCAGTGGTTTATTATATTAATATTTCACAGGTCATTGGAATGCCCACAATTCATAACAAATATTGGAGATTTATTGTCCTATTTTAAAGTTTCATTTTTTTTAAATTGAACCCCGCTCGATTCGATATCGACGCTTTGTAAGTCGTTGAAAATGCAACAAGATGATGGAGCTTAGTGAAATAAAGTTGCCTTCATTAAGTGGGCCCGTAGGCTATTTTTGGCGCAAAGTCTATTTTTTAGACTATGTCTATTTTTAGACATATGGATCATGGTCTATCGCTTGCGGGATGCTATTTATGGATGATTGGTCAAGTTGGTAAAAATAGATGGACCTCTATTTTTAGACATTGAGCGGTTTCTATTTTTAGACTCAGGGCTAAAAAATAGAACAATAAATATTATTAACCCTTAATAATATTTAGACTATAAACATTATCTTATCCTCTTGGAGCACTTCGAGTTTGATGCTTGGATGTGGCACATGCAGCGATGAAGGAAATACGCTTTTCCTAACGATTAGTTGAGTTATTGCATGGTTGAATTTAGTTAGAACTCATGTGGGAGAGTTTGGTGGAGTTGATGAGACAGCTGGTGGAGTTGTGTTCGGTTTAACTTAGTTGAACTAGTTGTATTTAGTCTAACCGACAAATACACTAGTGATGAGTGGTGTGAATTAATTATTAATTAACTCACTAATTATTAACCCTATAAATCAACTAAAGAACACATCGCTTAATCGCTAATGCATGGACGGTTCAGTGGAGACCGGTGTTAGAGGTGGGTGAAAGGGTGAGTCTACTATCAGTTGTGACTATTGGTCGTGCATGAGATTTGCACACACATTGATGGAGATTTCCAATGAGGATTGCGCAGCTTGGAGCTGGTGGGATTCGAACTTGGATCTCATCATTAATCAACTTGGATTGCGTAGTAGAGGGCAGCAGACTTTGTGGAGGAGATTTGAACCTATGACTTGTTCATCTTCACAACTAGTTTTGTGTGTAGCATTGAGATAGTGCTTGAGAGTCTGTGAGAGCTTTGTGCTATGTATTGTTACATGTTCTCTATCATTATAATATACTGAGATAGTGGGGGGTTTTCAGCTATTTCTTTTCCCATTACATCCCTGTGTTGATATGTGTGCTTGATTATGTTTTAATGAGCGCATGCGACCGCTTTCTATTTCCGCATATCGATGATCAATTGTAGAAGAGGTTATGTATTATGCATGAAGCTTAAATAGTGTGTAATAAAAGATAATCTCGGTGAATAATTCCAGCAAATTATTTAAATTTCTACATGGTATCGTATAAGAGAATTGATCATCTGGGATCTATTACGGTGATTACAATTATTTCCTTTAGACAAAGTCCGTAATGGGCCAGTAGCCTCGGATCCATCCTTTCTTTGAAAGGTGATATATCCAAGAAACGCCCCTACGAGTAAATATCCGTGCTAGAAATAATTTGTTCTCACGGATCCGGAAGCGATTGAGTTTTGAGCTTGGAATTCGAATTTTGCGGCGAGCTTGTTTTCTTGGTGCTAGAGTTGAAATGTCTTTCAACGATTGCGACCGGAATATGCCCTTGAGGGAAGTTCGAATTATGTTGCATGGAAGGACAAAATGGAGGCGGTATTAGATGACAACGAGTCGAAGGATTTCATAGATGTCGAGATCCCAAAGCCTCATCGATGCTCGCTCAAGTTGAAGCTTGGCAAAATAAGATGGCGAAATGTCGAAGGATTCTGTTGGAGGGCGTGAAGGATCACATTGTATCCGACTTTCGCATGGAAAATATTCTCCATATTTGATGTTGAAAGAGTTGACAGATCTATTCTAGAGCAAGAGCGACCGGAGGAAGTTAGGGCGCTCAAGGATAAACTCGAAACATTAAGATGGAGAAAGGCGACAGTATCGCCAAGTACCTCACGAAGTTCACTCAATGCGAGAGATGAGATGGGAAGTGTGTGGGTGACTCGTCGATGATGAGGACTTGGTGGACTCGGCTCTCCTTGGTCTTCCAAAGAGTTGGCATTCCTATCGGACTCGTCAATGGTTGGGAGAAGTTGTTTCCCGGGATGTGAGCGACTTTGGTCGGATCTCATGCAAGAGGAGATAAGGCGGGCTACCGTGGACGAATCTTCATCAAAGGCATCTTATGAAGAAAATTGCACTTTGGTCGCCAAAGAAAGAAGGGTAAGAGTAAGAAAGCTTCTCGTCCGGTGCGAAAGGCAAGAAGCAAGACATGTCCAAGGTGAAGTGCTTTCATCATGTCACCAACACGGACATTACGCCACAAATTGTCCGCAGAAGAAGAAAAATAAGCATGCCGCCGGATTCGCACATGGGGAGAGGCCTTAGCCTCACAAAGCTTTAAGCTCGGATTTTTTGTTGATCGCATGCTTGGTCTCAAGTGTGATGGGATCAATATGGTTCTTGGACAAGTGGTGCGTCTTTTCACATGACCGGAGATCGAGATCCGTTTTCGGATCCGGATGAGAAAAGATTCTGAGTGCACATCGAGATGGGCGATGATGGTAGATACAAGTGCGACCGGTATCGGTACCATTTCCTTTGAAAAGGGAGTCTGGTAAACTCTTCGTATTGAAGGAAGTGATGCATGTTCTAGGATTGAAGAAGAATTTGATCTCTATGGCGATGTTAGAAGACAAGGGGTATGATGTGGTCTTTAGCGAAGGAAAATATTTCCTACGCAATAAGACAACTCGGAGAGACCCGGAAGATAGGGATTGGAATCAAGAACCTTTATCGCTGCAAGTAGATGGCCGCGCAACAATGGCATGCAAGGCGAAGGAGTGGTGACTCTGGGATGATGGCGAGCCGTGGCACGGGAGATTGGGCCACCTTCACCATGGAGCTTTGAAGATACCGTAGCAGTGATTTTTTACCGGGCTTCCTAAGGGCACTCTTATGCAGCTCATATCAAGTGCAAGGGGTGTACCTTGGGGAAAATTTGTGAAAGCCACCTTCACGAGAAGGATAGTCGCGCCACGACGATCCTTGAGAGAATCCACACGGACGTGTGTGGACCTTTCTCGAGAGCTTTCGACTGAGAAGCACAAGTACTATGTGATCTTTGTTGATGATTTCTCTCGAAAGTGCCGGATCTTCTTCATGCGAAGAAGAGCGGGAGACATACCAAAAGTTCTCAGGAGTTCAAGGATGCGTTGAGAAGGAATCGAGGGAAGCATGTGAAGGCTCTTAGAGCGTACAATGGTGGTGAATTCATCTCTCGCTGAATTCAAGGACTTTTGCAAAGCGCAGTATGATTCAGAGAGAGCTCATCGCACCCCTATAACCCACAGCAGAATCCGGGTTGTCGAGCGGAAGAACGAATGATCGTGGGTGCTGCACGGTGATGTTAGCATGATCGTGGGCCTCACCCCTTCACTTATGGGCGAGGCATTCAATACCGTAGTATATGTAGAACCGTTGTACTCACAAGATACCTAGCATGAGTACACGGGAGGAGGCGTTTTCGTGTAAGAGGCCCGAGATTTCCCATTTGAGGATTTTTTGGTTCACTTTGTCTACATGCATGTGACGAAGGATGCTCGACTACGTGAGGTTGGGATATTTGTGGGGTACACCGATACGCCCCACAACTATCGTGTATTTTCCGGGACAATGCACGTAAGATCTGTGCAACGAGATATCAAATTTCAGAGGAGAGAAAGCCATGCGGTGTTCGCTGAGAGGGAGCAACACTCGCATGCGGATGAGGGCTATTAGTTCCTAAGGATGAGCTTCCTGATGTGGATCAGCCACAAGAGGAAGTTCATGGAGTGGAAGAGACCCAGTCATGCGGCTGCCAAACATCGGAGGGCACAAGGGCACTACGAAGCTAAGCGACCGGCTCAAGATGTAGAGAAGGTTGTAGGACCACCTACAACACAAAGCACGAGACAGAGACGGCCCACCTGGATCAAAGACACTCGGGATACATGGCTCTTGTGAGCAAATGTGTCGGGATGCAGCCATCCTCTTTCTAGGAAGCTATGGAGGACCCCGCATGGGTAGATGCCATGGTGGAAGAGTATGATTCGATTTTTCGTAAACAAGTGCATGGGAGATTGTCCCGCGACCGAGGGGGAAATCGCTGGTGGGTTCGCGATGGATCTACAAAGTGAAGCAGTGCGGCTAACGGGAGTGTGGAGAAGTACAAGGCAAGATTTGTTTCTCGTGGCTTCTCATAGATCGAGGGGATCGATTATGAGGAGACCTTGCACCTCGTCGCAAGGTACTCTTCCATACGGACGATCCTAGCTCTCTCGCATAGTAGATGGGGTGGCACATCCATCGAGTGGATGTGAAGACTACATTCCTCAATGGAGTCATTGAGGAGGAGGTGTACATAGAGCCACCCGAAGGTTTCGAGATCTTCAGCAGTGGAGTCGCATGTGTGCGGACTCAAGAGAGCATTGTACGGTTGAAGCAAGCACCTCGTGCTTGGTACACATGGATAGACAGCTATTTCACTCGGACATGGATTCTCCAAGAGTGAGGCGGATCCTAACTCGTACTCGACATGTGGTGGAGGGGAAGTTGCTGATCATTGTACCGTATGTAGATGATTTGATTTTGACTGGTGATGAGTCTGTTGATATTTTCATGCAAGGAGGATCTTGCTAGAGAGTTTGAGATGAAGGACTTGGGCCTCCTTCATTATTTCCCTCGGGATTGGAAATCTAGCAGCAGCAGTGGTGGATCGTTCGTTTCTCGTGGGTAAGTATGCCCGAGAAATATTGGAGAAGTTCAACATGCATGGGCCGCAAGCCTCGTTGATACTCCTCTTCCCGGAGGTTGGAGGAAGGAGGATGCTACTTCAGCTGAGGAAGTGGATGCCACTATTTATCGACGAGCTGGTGGGGTCGCCGATGTATTTGGTCAATACACGACCCGATATATGCTATGCTATTAACCAGCCTTTCGCAAGCTATGGTTAAGCCTACCAAGCTCTTCGGAAGGCAGAAAGTATAGAGGCACATCGGGATATGGCTTGTGGTACGTAAAGGAGGGATGGGGTGAAGCTATGTGGCTTCACCGATGCGATTAGGGCGGTGGAGCCCAACGGACGAAAGAGCACATATCCGGGAGGGATCTCAGATCGGCCCGATGACGCAGTTTCTTGGTACAAAGCGAGAAACGTAGATCCGTGGCACTCGCTCTGACCGAGGCCGAGTATATGGCAAAAAGCTTGGGTCGCATGCGAGGCCATATGGATGAGAAGATTCAGTCGGATTTTTTCGGTCGCATTTGGAGCCTATTGTGATTTATTGTGATAACCGGAGTTGCATTAAACTCTCGGCTAATCCAAAGTATTTCATGATAGATCCAAACACATCGACATCAGTGTACCATCATATCGGAGATTGTGTACGGCGGAGAATCATGTTACTTTCATATATTCCTACGAAGGATCGGGATGCCGACATCTTGAAGAAGGCGCTCACCGAGAGAAAATTTGAATTCCACAGAGAGCGGATAGGGGTTGCGAGATAATCCATATCTTGTTGAGAGGGAGTGTTGAAAATGCAACAAGATGATGGAGCTTAGTGAAATGAAGTCGCCTTCACTAAGTGGGCCCGCGGCTATTTTTTGGCGCAAAGTCTATTTTTAGACTATGTCTATTTTTTAGACATATGGATCATGGTCTATGAGTTGCAGGATGCTATTTATGGATGATTGGTCGAGTTGGTAAAAATAGATGGACCTCTATTTTTTAGACCTGTCGGGCTAAAAAATAGAACAAGAAAAATATTATTAACCCTTAATAATATTTAGACTATAAAAATTATCTTATCCTCTTGGAGCACTTCGAGCTTGATGCTTGGATGTGGCACATGCGACTGACAAAAGGAAATACGCTTTTCCTAAGGGTTAGTTGAGCTATTGCATGGCCGACTTCGGGTTAGAACTCATGTGGCAAATTTTGGTGGAGTTGATGAGACAAGTTGGTGGAGTTGTGTTCGGGCTTTAACTTAGTTGAACTAGTTGTATTTAGTCTAATCGACAAATACACTAGTGATGAGTGGTGTGAATTAATTATTAATTAATTCACTAATTATTAACTCATAAATCAACTAAAGAACACATCGAGTTAATCGCAATGCATGGACAATTCGATGGAGACCGATGTTAGAGGTGGGTGAAAGGGTGAGTCTACTATCGGTTGTGACTATTGGTTGTGCATGAGATTTGCACACACATTGATGGAGATTGCTAATGAGGATTGCGCAGATGGAGCTAGTGGGATTCAAACTTGGATCTCATCATTAATCAACTTGATTGCGGTAGAGAGGCAAAGCGTGACTTGTGGAGGAGATTTGAATCACGTGACTTGTTCATCTTCACAATTAGTTTTGTGTGTAGCATTGAGATAGTGTTGAGAGTCATGTGAGAGCTTTGTGCTATGTATTGTTACATGTTCTCTATAATTATAATATACGAGATATTTGGGGGTTTTCAGCTATTTCTTTTCCCATTACATCCTCGTGTTGATATGTGTGCTTGATTATGTTTTTAATGAGCGCATGCGATCGCTTTCTATTTCCGCATATTGATGATCAATTGTAGAAGAGGTTATGTATTATGCATGAAGCTTAAATAATGTGTAATCGTGCTAATCTCGGTGAATAATTCAGCAAATTATTAAAATTTCTACATAAGCATCGGTCTTCCGACGTCTTGAACGATTTCCATTTTCGTTGGTCTTGTGGTGTCCGTCGATATTGCGACAGCGTTCTTCCTAGGGTCGGTATTGCGACGCTTTTGGAATGTGTCTATGTTGTGATACTTTCGGGATGCGTCGGCCTTGCGACACTTTTATACTGCGTCGAATTGCGACATCTTAAAAACGTCGAAGTAGCGACGTTCAAAACGTCGGACCACATTTCATCGGAATTGCGATAGTTTACAAATATCCGAAGAGCGACATTCAAAACGTCGGACCACATTTTGTCGAATTGTGACAATTTACAAACGTCGAAAGCGCGACGGTTTGGAAAATGTTTGAAGAGTGATGCTTTTTTGAAAGCGACGGAAAAAAGTGTCGGTAGTGCGACACTTTGCCGGTGCGGCCGAATTGCAACGTAATGGAAAACCACATTTTGCCCATCCTCGAACTCGTCGCTCTTGTGACGACTATGTGTTGGAATAGCGATGAAGTTTCCATCGTAAATTGGGCCAAATTTTCTAGTGTTTGAGGGAAAGTGAGTTTATGATACAACTCCATAAGAGTTGCTTGGGAGAAAATGCTTAAAGAGTCAATTTGAGGGATCAATAGCATGTTGTTTATGGTTTTTTGGAGTGATGTATATCAGAATTTTTCCATTATGAGATACCACTACTCTTTCGATTGGATCATACCCTGTTTGACACCAGGTGACCGAGTCCGGGAAGTCATGGGTTTGTGGGAATGAAAGCGAGAGGCAAAAGGGATTCCTAGATCTTGATATCATCTTGTTGATCCAAGTACTCATGTTTTAGACACATGTGCAATTCCGAAGTTTGTATTCACACTCTATGGAAAATGTTTTGAAGTATGAATCAGCCCAAGGGGATATAGTCGAGATTGATCGGGTTAGAAGCAACATGGTTTTCCTCAAAATATGGTTTTTGGATTTTTTCCCTTGGGGGGCCATGTTTTATGTAGAGGAAAAAACAATAAGAAGAAAAAGGAAATTTCTCATGAAATAAAACAAAGGTGGTAGGGTGACATATGGCTAAACCAATGGCATGATTATCTCTTTGTAAAACCCTGCAATTCAACAACAAATAGTAGATGAAACAAAGGTGGTATAAGTTATGATGAATTTTTATTTATAGCAGCATTTCGATTACCGTTATGGAATGAATGTTGGGAAAATGCAATCGTAGCGTTTAATGCTAACCACAACAGTTGGGTGATGAAACAGTTAGACAACGGCTAAGGGGAGTGAGTCTAATGGGACAAGAAGAATAACAAGATAGGGAGCGGAGTCTCAACGGAATTCTCATGTGTCGACGTTTTATTTGGTATCCGGAAATGATTAAGAGGAAAATTCAAAAAACCGTTGGTGGGAGTGGAAAATCGTCGTCTCGGAGGAATAGGATTTTCGGAGGGGGTATGCGGCGGTAAACGGTTTTTGAGCGGGGTGCATGCGAAGTGTCTGTGGAGGGTGACACGTAGGTAAGGTCCTATCATTGAGAAAACAACTTTCCGGACACCCATACCCGTTAATGAGAAATGGGCAAGGGGGATGTGAAAGGGCTTCCCCGCCGTTGATCCGGCGGGGAAGAGATCCGCCATTGGAACTTGCTCGGGAGATAATTGCAACGCGACAAAATCCATTATTGTTTTTTGAACTTAGGATACAAATATGTGATGTTTATTACAATTAAATTTAATCTCTTGATGAAGAAATTAACATAATTAAACAAAAAATTTAACTCCTAATTTTAATCTTTGGCGCATTTAGACAAGCAACCATTATTTTCTTTTCTTTTATTCAAACTAAGCAAATCATTTATTTTATTGCTTTCAAACAATGCATAAAATTTTTTTCAATACTTTTTCTTCCATTTTTTTTAGGGGAAAAATATTTCTATCATTTTCTTTCGTATGAATAATTTATTTACCATGATTTCTAACATTTTTTTTCTATTCATATCTAAACTTAACATTTTTTTTTTTTTTTTTTAATTTTTTATAAAACACTACCTTATCAAAACCAAATAATGTTACAACACTTCCTAATGGGGGAGGAATAATCCAGGTGCATATTGCTCTTCACCCATCTATTCCACCTAGACCTCCCGAGTCGGGTTTCATCATTTTCCTTGTTTCTATGAACATTTACTATTTTTAGCGAGCTTTTTCAAGTCCCGAAGTTCGGAGCGCTTTGACCCCTTAAACGACATTTTTTAAGGTTCGTAGCAGGACCATAAATATAAGTAGGGGCCTTCCACAAATCATGTAGTACTTAGAGATATATTTTCAACGAGGTATCGTACAAGCTAAACGAAGATCATATGACCAAGTTACGACCCTCGAGAAGTTTGCTTCCCAACTAACTCTCAAACTGGGGCCAACAAACTCTTGGTGTTTAATCTCCCGAGGGTTAGGGTTTTGGTTTTATATGGTTTTCAATTGTTGTTTAACAATAAAAAAGTCCCTTGAGGCTCATTGTAACACAATTCATAGGCATGTAGCTGCCACATCACTTATCGCGATAAACTATCATTACTCGAGCTAGTTTATTTCCATTATGTCCGTAGGGATATTTTAGTTCGTTGATATTAATTAAATGAAGTTTTATTCTTGATTCATCTCTCGTGTTTATGCCTATATTTGTATTTTGTTGTGTTCCCTGTATAACAGCTTTTATTCCTATTGCATCTCTCGTGTTTATTCTTATATCCGTATTTTATTGTGTTCCTATGTAAGTCTAGATCAATCCAACAATAGTACTTGACCCAATATTTCGGAGTGCTAACTAAGGAGGATTGATTGCGCCCTTAATAAGACTACCCGACTACCCTTGGCATGTGTGAGTAATCTCCCGAGTATTTTTCTCGAGTGTACTATAGCATTAAGATGACTACTAACTTATCTAATCTTGGTTTTAGGGTAACCTTGGGAGAATTTTGATAAGCTAGAGGTACGTGGAAGAGTAGCCCATGTACTAGTTTTTTCTTATCACGTTACTACCTCAAGGGGTACCAATAAGGGTTACAAGGGAGCCCAACAAACATGACCACCTCTTTTAGTTTTTGCATGTATGCTTCCCCAAATGCAAGTCAATGCACATAATGATAGATCTATGTAGTTTAAGGGAACTCGTACACATCTCTAGACTAATCTTTTTTTTGCTAAAATAGGTAGTGCAAATGGCTTGAGAAAGTGCTTTGATACCACTTGTAGTATGCTTAACATATATCAAATATAAGAAGTGAGAAATATGCTAGAGATACCACAAAAAAATAACGTAATAATATGATAGAAAATATAAATATTATATTATGATCCGCAACAATATTGTTCACTTTCCTCTTCGAGGGGGAAACCAATAGTCGAGCTGCAGCTCAATTACACAAGACAAGACAATACTTCCCTTACTATCCTCAACTATATATAGTTTCATGAGATACAAAACCTAGCTATTCATGGTCCCTTGCATAATGTCGCTAACCCATTTATTTATTAGTTATGACCTGCTATAACTAATTATGGTATTTTTTTATAATGCAGTCAACCACTTACAATCATCATTAACGCGGTTAACCACTTATGGGATTTATTTATTAAAATAGCTCACAAAATAGAATAAAAGATACATCAACGAATTAGAAATGAACCTCTTCGAGTGGGAAACCTCCTTTACATTATATAAATCAAAAAATTTTTGGATGATACAAATGGCAAAACCTCCTTTCTATATACAGGGGAGTCCAAGTGATCACAATATAATCCTAGTCTACATAATAATAACAATGTAAGGGCACAACAATAACAATAGTGAGCTTCTATGGGGCACAATAATAACAACATGGGGACTACATGGGCACAACAATAACAATAAGGGGGCTACACTAACAATAATGGGATACACTAGTATTATATGGACCTAACATACCACTTGTGCTATGCTTAACTCCGTAGAAAATATCACAAGTGTGAAATATGCTAGAGATACCACAAAAAAATAATGTAATAAGTTGATAGAAAATAGAAATATTATATTAAGATCCGCAACAATATTGTTCACTTTCCACTTCGAGGGGGAAAACCACCGGTGAAGTAGAACTCAATTGCACAAGAAAAGACAAGACTTTTCTTACTATCCTCGACTATATAAAGTTTCATGAGATACAAAAACCTAGCTACTCATGGTCCCTTGCATAGTGTCGGTTAACTCAGTATATTTATTAGTTATGACCTGTTATAACTAATTGTGGCTTTTTTTTTAATAATGCAGGGTCAACCAATTACAATCATCATTAATGTGGTTAACCACTTACGGGATTTATTTATTAAACTAAATAGTCATGATCTTATGGGCCCCTTGGGCCTATTAAATTAATAAAAGGATTAGGGTTTGAACCTAAGAAAAATAGCATAATATTTGTCAACAAATTTCAAGCCTTTTTCAAAACATCAAAGACATTTCTATGACATGGACTGACCCTTTTGGGGGTATCTTACCACTCTTATATTGTAATATTTAGCATTCAAAATATTTATGTTCTAAAAAAAATCATCCGATTCTTTATGAAAATCAACACATTTATCTTTGAAAGAATTACTTTTATAGAACTTTTTGATTTATTTTAGAGTGTGATAAATTTTTTTAAATTTATTTGGTCGGTGTACTTAATTTTAAGTAATATTGAATTTTCACCGATTTTATTAGAGTGCGGTCTTTTTGCATACGAATTCTACTTGCTCTGCTATATTCCTTCCCTTATTTTACGGGAAAGTAAAGCATCATCACTTAAAGGTTGGTTTAATTTATTGAAAATTCAAACCCGAATTTTTGGCTCTACTTTTTTGTGAGTGGGGTCTTCTCTTTGGAAAGTTAACGGACCCGAAGATCTCGAAAAGGTTTTTGCTTTTTCTTAATATTAACGGAGACACGACTATTTTTTGGCTCTATCTTTTGTGATTGGGGTCTTATCTTTGGAAAAATAACAGAATCCAAAGATCTCGAAAAGGTTTCTCGCTTTTCTTAAATTCATGTGAGTAAAGCTCCTTTTTTGGAAAAATTAACCTATCCGAAGATCTCGAAAACATTTCAAAAAAGATTTCAAAGATATCGGAAAGAATTGATTCTCTTCCGTCGGTGAAACTATATAGCTACGCTACAAAACTCCATTTTCTCATCCACAAACAGACCATTCTCTCACGAAGAGATGCAAATTACCACAATGCTTCTCCTCGCCCTTTCTTTCATTCTCTTTCTCAATCCTTTTGTGTTTTCCACACCAACACCCCATTTCTCTCACCATCCTCGTGTCACCAATGCTTCCGATCAACACGCTCTCGCTTGCTTTCAAGTCCGCAATCACATATGATCCCTACCAATCCTTAGCCACCTAGAAACCAAATGTTTCATTCTACGAATGGACGGGTATCATATGCAGCGAGCGCAGGAAGAGAGTCGTTTCCCTCAATGTTTCGCACATGGGATTACAAGGTACAATCTCTCTCCCTTCTCTCTAATCTCTCATTTCTTATGACTTTACTCACCTTCGCAATAATAGTTTCCACGAGTCACATTCCTTATCAATTGGGAAGCTCTGTTTCGCTTAAAAATGCTTCGCTCGTCCGAGAATCAATTCCAGTGGTTCCATTCCCCCCCCACTCTTAGTAGCTACCGTAACTTGCGTAACTTGATACTCGCCGCTAAAAATCTCACAGGATACATTCCCCCACAACTCGTGTGTTCTCCCCAAGCTAGTAGCCATGTCCTTGGGACATAACAATTTGATGGGAACAATCCCCAACTACTTGGGAAACATATCCTCTTTGTAGTACTTATATTTTCCTTGGAACACCCTTCACGGCGGTGTTCCCTCCGAATTGGGTATGCTAAGCCAGCTCATTGTTCTTCATTTGCGAGCTAACCATCTAACGAGACGCATTTCATCTTCGTTGTCTAACCGTACAAATATTGAAATATTGGATCTAGGTTTTAACCAATTTGTTGGCCACATTCCGTCGCAATTGTGTAGCAAGAAGACCACCCACTTAAAGGTACTCTCTCCGACTACTAATCAGCCGAGCAGACAGCATTCCTTCTTCCCTCTTCAATTGTACGAAGCTTGAACCGATTTCCTTAGCAATGAACCAGCTTTCAGCGGAATAGTGCCCATGGAGATGGGTAAATTGCAACAGCTCCGGACGCTTTACTTTGGCGGAAATTACTTGATTAGCGGTAGCACCATGATATGCCCCATTCTTACTCGCTCTTAATAACTGTTCCAATATATACTAGATGTAGAGTTATTCGAAAATAATCTCACAGGGACAACTTCCCTTTTTATATAGGCCATTTCTCTACAAAACTCCGCTACTTAGACCCGGGGTGTCAATGAATTATCGTGAGAAATACCTCAACATATTGGAAATCTAACTAGTTTAAAATACCTCGCTTTAGAAACTAATTCTTTTACAGGGGTCAATCCCTTCTTCTCTTAATTTGCTTCCGAATTTGGATAGGTTATATATGAATTTCAATAATTTACAAGGAAGCATTTCTATGGAAATTGGGCGACTAAAGTGCTTAGGGCTCTTATATCTTTCTAGAAATAATCTCTCGGGAAGAATCCCCGATTTTGTGACCAACCTTCATCAACTAAGATATTTAGATCTTAGTCATAACCGATTATCGAGAAATATACCTACAAGTTTAGGGAAATGTGTCAACTTACTAGAGATAGACCTATCATACAACAAGCTTAGTGGGAACATACCTCGAGAGCTTGCAGGGCGTTGCAAATTTAGCCCTCTATTTCAACTTGTCAAACAATTTATTACATGGCCACATGCCTTCGTAACTAGGAAAGTTCAATATGCTTCAAGCTATAGATATTTTTGCAAATCGGTTAATCGGCTACATTCCAAGTGCACTTGGAAGTTGCAAAGAAATAGCATATCTAAATCTTTCTTGCAACAAACTTGAAGGCTCAATTCCACTGTCACTCGGTGAACTTCTAAGTCTAAAAGACTTGGATCTCTCTTCCAATAATTTGTTGGGTGGAATACCCGTATCACTAGAAAATCTCACAATGCTCAATCACTTGAATTTTTCTTTTAACAAGTTGTCTAGAGAAGTCCCTAAAAAGGGTGTTTTAAAAAATAAGAGGGTGTTTTCAAAAATATTGGCACCACGGTATTTCTGGGAAATCTTGGTCTATGTGGACCTTTGGTAGGTCTATCACCATGCTATTCTCACAAACATAGAAGTGTTTTGAATCTAAAAAGAGTTATCATTCTTGTTGTTTTTTTTTCTTTTCTAAATAAGCTTAATCTATTAATCAACGAAACACAAATATATACATCGAGAGTTAACCAGGATCGGGCACGAGGACGAGGCTTTCGTAGAGAAAAAATTCATAATCTTAGCACTCGCCCTCGCGAGGGAAACCGGTGCATACATAGATCCAAACGAAAAAAGAACCCACGCGTGGGCAATGTCTAAGTCTAGAAAAAGCCTATAAACCTTTGACCAAAACCATAAAAACACACATAGACATTTTTCATACCGAAGACAAGTGCCATAGCAAAAAAACCCCGGAACCGAGGAGGCTTAATCATCGGTTCCTCTTCCTCGACCCCTCGCACCAAAACTCATCTCGGTTCACCATCGTAATTATAAAGGTCCTCGATGGGAGTGAGAGACCTTTTCAGCAGCAGGGTACGTCGTCCATCGCCCGCGATGAGGTCGGGTGTCGAGCGTTTGCGTAAGTGGCACGGTCTTGAATTACACTTTGCTACTCATTCCGTATCATCTCAATATCAACATTCATGTCATTGCCATGGCTATCGACTTCCTCGGTGATGGCTCTGTCCCCGCTCGAGGCATATCTTCATCATTCGGCCCAAATTGACCAATCCGCCCTTCACGAACGGGAGCCTCATCGTTAGGGGACTCACGTGAAAACAATGGTGACCATGGGTCGTAATGCGAGGGCGATTAAGCGCACTTTGAAAATAGAATTGCCCGGTTTGAGAGTGTCGTCGGAGCGTTCGGCAATTGGTGTGCCAATGCTCGGACCGAAGAATTCGACCACGAGCAGACTTCGAGAGGCTCTAGCAGAGTCATGAAAGTCCGCAGCGAGGTACCGGAGGACTGGGAGGAGCGCCCGTACATTCTCCGGAAGAGCCGCGACGGCACCTCATTCCGTGCCTTAGACGAGGCATGCTCGTCAATTGGCGCGAGAGAGCCGGAGGAAAGCTTAAACCCAAGCCGAACGTTGGTCGAATGAGAGGGCGGAGAAGCGATGGGATCTCAAACCAATTCCCAGCCCTTACGCATGCAATTTCCGAGCAATGGAGAAATGAAGATTGTCGCCAAGCTCAAGGCAACCATGAAGCCCTGGTTCTTTTGCTGCGTGACAGTGGCGCTCGGAGGAAAGCCGCACTCGTGGGCAAGCAATACACCGCTAAAGGCTTGGGGAAGCGACTTATGTCGTGATTGTTCTCCATCCCCGTATTCAAAAACCTCAAATCTACTGCCGTCCCACTGCATTAACCTCTCCATTAAAGAAGTAATGACCATATCATGTTTAACCCGCGGAGAATAATCTCGAACTTCGTTAATAGAGTTGTGAACCGCGCCCATCATGGATTGACTTAAATGCCTCACGCTTGAGTACGGACCCCACCTGGACGCGCTGCGCAGCCTTGAGGCCGCTCTACTTGCCGGAGTGCCGTCCGGCCGGCGACTCGTCGCTAACTTAACCACCCGCATCCGGGTTTTCCGCATCACGATGGAGCAATGAGTAGTATTCCCCTGTCGTTGTTCCTCATTTTGAAGAATCTCGGGTGTGCCTGTGATAAGGTTGTGTTCACTGTCGACTCCAAAGATTGGCTAGGAAGTCGGATACTCTGTTTCCTTCCCTTCTAGTATGCATAAAAGTGATAGCCCCGTTATTGAGGATCCAATCCTCAATGCTCTTCAAACGAGTTTCCAGCTCTCAATGTGGGCAATTTTCTACGCGTGGGCTCCGTTGAGAAGTCGTGTTTGGCCATGTTAATGAGGATTTGAGAATCCCCTTGAATTTCCGAGAGGATGAAGGTTTGATTGTTGAGACAGAATAATACCCTCGATATAGACCTTCGAGCTCTGCCGAGTTGTTTGTGTCCCATCCGATCTTGCCCAAATATATGACCGAGGGAGTGCCTTTGTGGTCTCCCGATAATGCCTCCGAACCCCGATTTGCCCGGATTACCTTTAGAAGCCCCATCAAAATTGAGTTTGAAGGCGTGCTCTTGAGGGGGAATCGATATTCTCTCGTCTGTTATCATCTTGATGTGATTTACTCCTTGGCTTTGAACATTGAAGGTGAAATCCCCAATTGTCCCGGATGGTTTTTTTCCTTTGCAGTAGGTGGGAAAATCACCGATATCCCGTGAGTGCGATATTGAGGGATTCTTCTAAGTTGTGATAGAAGGTCCTCCGGATAACTTCCATAGGGTGTGCTTTGGTCTCTTGAAAATTCGTTTATTTCTTTCCTTCCAGTATGGTCCATAAGAGTAACCCCGTGGATAAGGCTCCAAAGGTGGTTGAGTAGTTCACCTGGGTGTAGGAGTGCTCGATGCTAGTCTCTTATGGTCTTGATTAGATCTTCTCGAGGGTCGGCAGCTTGCGTTGGCATCTAAAGCTAACTTTTTTCCCATAGTTGCCTTGCTAAAGGGAATTCATTCAACAGAATGTTTCGCGTTTCCACTTGGGCCCAACAATTGAGACAAATGGATGGTCCTTGAAAACCTCTTTTTGATTAGATTATCCCATGTAAGAATTTTTTGATGCTCGAGAAGCCATAGGAATACCGAAACTTTTGGCCATATCCAAGGATTCCAAATTTTTTCCCATATAGGATCTTTGGGTCCTGGATCATGTGTGATTAACCTCGTAAGCTTCTTGAGAGGAGAAGGTGCCTCCGCATGTAGCCCCATCTTAAAATATCCCGATGAAGAGAAACTCCGGTGCATCGTCATGTGAGCTCGAATTTAGAGCTACCCGATCCTGTTCCTCAATGTGTCCCATAATGTGATCCGCCGCTTCCATTGTCGATATCCCTCGTATTTCATTATCTTCCCAATATTGGTGAACCGTTTCATTTGCTTTCTGTCCGTCCCAATCCGATCTCGGGGGGGTTTGTAAGTGTTATTAATCTTTGGGAATTGATCCCAAGCATCCCATTCGCGAATCTTGCATGTTTCCCATTCCTCAATTCCCGGAAGATGTGTCGTTGGATCAATTGAAAGTGTTGTTTAGCAGACCATCCATATTAGTGAGCCTTTCTCCAGTGGGTGTGAGCCGAATAAGTTCCTCCGGAGGTCTATGGTTAGCATATTTTGTCATGTCCGCATAGTTGCCCAAGGTTTGTCAGGGTGACTTTAGCCAATTCCACCGCATTTTTGCTCCCATAATCTCATTGTTGTAGGGCGGGGATCTCTTAATCCTAAACCTCCTTGCTCCTTAGGCTTGCAAACCAAAGACCATTTGACTAAAGCCCATTTGTTGTGAGAACCTTTGGAGCCCCATAAAAATTGCCTTTGCAGAGTTTTAATTCGTTTAAGTACCCACTTGGGAGCAGCCAATATTGAGAAGAGATACAGAGGCGGGGCTTGTAGCACGGATTTTATAAGAATGATCCTTCTTGCGATGTTAAGAGTCCCGTAGGTCCAAGAGGAGAGGCGGGCATCAATTTTGTCAAGGAGATCACGCCAAGAAGAATGTTTTAAGGTCGATTCTATGAGGGGCGCTCCAAGGTATTTCAAAGGCAAAGAGGCTATGGAGAATCCAAGGTTTCGGGCAATAGCTCTTTGGGTGCTCGGGAGGAGTATTGAAGAAGAAAAGCCTGGGATTTGGCATTGTTTATGCAGGCTCTCGAAGCATCCGAGAAGTCGTGCGGAAGAGCATTAAGGCGAGTGGCTTCTTGCACAGTAGGATATCCAAAAACCATATTGTCATCAACAAATTGTTGGTGTGTGATAGCAGGAGAGTGGTGAACAGAGAGTCCCCTGGAGGTGGTGGGAGTGAAGGGCGTTTTTGAGGTGGCGCCCCAAGCCTTCCGCCATTAAGACGAAGAGGAAGGGAGACAAGGGGGTCCCCTTGTCCGATACCCCTCGTGGGAGAGAAAGGACGAGAGGGGATGCCATTGATGAGTATGGAGAAAAAAGCGGAGGAGATACGATTATGAACCCATCCGATCCATGTTGGAGAAAAGCCAAAAGGAAATAACACTTTCCCGGATGTACGTCCAACTTAATCTATCAAAAGCTTTTTGATAGGTCAATCTTAAGAATCATACTCGCTTGTTTAGTCGCTTTCGGGGAGTGAATGACTTCATGCGTAAGGATAATCCCGTCTAGGATGCCGTCGTCCTTCCACGTACCCTGACTTGCTCCTACGAGATGAGGAGAGGCAAGAGCGGTTTGAGTCTCGTTGGCTATAACTTTGGAGATAATCTTGTATATTATATTGCATAAAGCTATAGGGCGTGAATTTGTCCTACGTGCAAGAATCCTCTTATTTTTGGGTATTAAAGCAATAAAGGTAGCATTCAACGATGGGAGGAGCCACGCATCGAACGCGATTCTTCCACAACCATCCGGACCTCTTCCCTTATCGGATCCCAAAATTTGTGAAAGAATGTGGTGGTGAAGCCATCCGGCCCCCGAGCCTTTCCTTCTTTGGAGTTGTTTTACCTGTAGTGTTGACCTCCAAGTGTTTAATGGGGCTAAGCGGGAGTTGGTTGTGCTCTTCGATAATTAGCTTAGGGATATTCTTAGTGATCTTTTCAATGGCTTGTGATCCGTCCCTGTTGGGGTTCTTGATGCATTGCTTGGAAGTGATTGAGGAGGACTCGCTCTATCTTCTCATGTTCTTCCACCTTCTCCCCTTTTCGTATTCTTGATGAAGGTGATGTTGTTATTCATTCGCCTTTGAATGGTTGATCCGTGGAAAAATTTAGTGTTTCGATCTCCCTCTTTCAACCATCGTATGCGTGATTTCCGCCTCCATAGGATTTCCTCCTGCTTAGCTCTTTCCTCCATCCGCTGCTCGAAGTCGTTGTTCTTTTTCCAGGTCTTGATCTGTGCATCCTTCCGGGATAATTTGTTGTCGGAGGTCGGCCATCTCTCGGTGTAGCCGCTTCGAGCTTGAAAGATATTACCGAAGGTGGAATGGTTCCATAGCTTGATTTGACCTTTCGAGTGTTTTAGTTTTGTTGGAATTTGAACATCCGCGACCCTTCAGAAGCGATACAGAGATTTTCCATGTTGAGGTGATGAGGTCCTTGAATGCATGATGATTTATCCAAAAGGCTTCAAATCGGAAGGGGCGACGCGTAGTTTGACCCATCCTTAGCCATTGAAGAGATATTGGCCAATGGTCGGACCCCTCGAAGAGGGATGATAAAGGCGAGAGAGATCACCCCCTCATGTGAATTGTGTTGTCCGAGATTAGAAATATATCCAACTTGGAGGCAATGTTCGTCTTCCCCGTTCGTCGATTACTCCATGTGAACGAGCCATTCCAGAATTGCAAGTCTATTAATTGTTGGTTTTGTATGAAACTTTTAAACAAGTCAGCTTTCTGTTTCCAGTTTGGGGTCTTCCACCCCTTTTTTTCCTCCAGACCTAGTGATCATATTGAAATCACCACAAATGAGCTAGAGGGGGTGTATCCTATTCAGTTGAGACCTCGCTATAGTATTTAGCAGAAAGCGATTTACTCATAGCGTCCCGAGGAAAGTAGACGTTAGTGAGATGGCCGTGTATATTGGTGCCTAATATGTGAAAAGTGGCCCGAATAAGATGGTGAGAGGCGTGAAAGTCCGAAAGGGAAATAGTTTGAGGGTTCCAAGCTATTGCTAGTCCCCCCGAGGCTCCCCGTGCGTCAACCGCTACTCGTTTGACGACAGGGCCAAGCTTTGGAAAGAATGTTTCCAATCGCACCGCTATTGCATTTTGTTTCTTGCATGAAGAATATCCGAGGCTTCTCTCGCTTTATCATGTTCTTTATCATTCCGTGTTTCCCGTGACGGCTTGAGTCCTCTAGTGTTCCATGATGTGAGCTTCATGATTCACTCGTTTGGGAGGGGCTTATAGAACTTTGTCAATTTAGCATATCTTCCGTAATCAACCAAATATTTTGCCAACTCGTGATGGTTCTCTCCAGATCCGTTTTCCGTCCTCTTTTCTTGGAGTCTTTCTCGGATTGTGTTGCCATCCCATTTGCTCGCCCGGTTGGATCCCCGACTTCTTCGTTGGAAGGCTCTTGCTATTATTACCTCCAGGTGTTTCTAGCCGATGTGCTTGTATCTTATCAAATTCTTTTCTTCCGCACGCTCTCTCAAGTTCTAATAAGTCAAGCCCTTCCCAGTATCTATGCTTTCCGGCTCTTCATCCATGAGCTCGAACTTGATCGCTACACTCGCCTCCGGGATGGTCCCGACGAGCTGTCCAATTCCATGCCTATCGTTTTCCCTTCACATGCGGTGAAGGGATCTTCCCACTAGTCCAAACTATATATTTTCAGCACGGCGGTGTAGAGTTGGAAATCTTAGAAATGTTGGGGATGGTGGTATTGTCTGCATGGGTAGTGGTGGCTTCCGCTTGAGGTGTTTGATCCAGGATGGTGTTGAGGACTTCAAGCTCGTTGCTAGAGGGAGGAACGGGGTTGACGGTAGAAGTGGGTTTTTTCCCCCGAGGTGTCTTCTTGTTGGATCTTCTCGTGGACTCGGTCACTTTGGTGAAACCATCAGAGAAGACGAGGCGGGGTTGTCCTTATTCTTTATGGAGGCATTGAGCGGACAATCTCTCGAAGAGGTGTCCATGAAGGTGGCATCCGCGACATCGGAATGGTACATGCTCGAAATCTAGGGGTTGAATCCACTCATAGTCATCGTGAAAGATGCTTACCGAATCAGGGAAGAGCTTGGTCCGTACGCATGTAGACGCGGATGCGGGCGTATGATGTGTATCTTCTCGCTTTGTTTCCTCCGCTATTTTTTATAAACTCTCCGAGTCCGCTTCCAATGTCCCTCGCAGGGGATTCTTCATCCCGCACTCCAGGGCGGTAGCGAGTACATTCGTATTCCCGGATCGGGTGCCCGACTTAGGTCTTCGTTATCGAGATTGAACCTCTCCACCCAATCTCTCATATATAGTCCAAATGAGTTGAGGAAGTAAGGTCCTCCGTCGAGTACCCTATTTCGATCCTCAATGCAAATGAAGATCACCGTGAAGAAGCCCTTGGCTCCAAGCCGAAGGGTGATGTCTCCTTTTGGTTTCCATTTTGCCATTATCCAGCTTTGCAGACGACCTTTTCCGTTGGCCGGATTCCGATAAATTTTCCGATGAGCGCGTGATCTTTCATAAACTCGTATGCGTCCATTTATTCTATGGCTTGGGAGCTCTATTTTCTGTCGATCCAGTTGCTTTATCATTCTTGTTGTTTCTATTGCAACAATTGTTGTATTATGTTTGTGTCTTGCAATCTTGTGGAGACGAAATTGCAAGAGACATATTCGTACGAGATCGGTCCATCATTAAATGTGGGGCATCGAAGAATCTCCTATGCAGAGCTCGTCATTGCAACAAATGAATTCGATGATGCCAACTTGTTAGGAGTTGGTAGTTTTGGAAAAGTGTACAAAGGAGTTTTTAATAATGGCACAATAACGGCTATCAAGCTTCTCAATCTAGAAAGTGAAGGGGATCAAAAGAGTTTTGATAGAGAGTGAAAAGTTTTGGGTAAAGTTAGACATCGAAATTTGATTAAGGTCATAACTTGTTATTCGGATCTCCAAATCAAAGCTTTGATATTTCCATTAATGCCAAATGGAAGCCTAGAAAAAATGGTTATATCCCGATGATGGAGAACAAAGTGATTTGAATTTGATTCAAAGGTTGAATATAGCAATAGACATCGCCCAAGGCATTGCATATCTCCATCACCATTGTTTTGTTCAAGTGATTCATTGTGATTTGAAACCCAACAATGTGTTGGTGGGTGAAGATATGATCTGCATATTTAATAGACTTTGGCATTGCTACAATATGTTTTCCAAATAATGAAGCCAAAGCTCTCACTTCCACAAATGCACTCAAAGGATCTATAGGGTACATTCCTCTAGGTATTATTTAAACTATATACCATATTAAGCAATTTTATGATTTTCTTATGTTTACTTAACATTTGAATTAAAGTAAAATACTTAATATGAAGATCTATGAATGTAGAATATGGAGTGGGAGGACAAGTTACAACAAAAGGCGATGTTTATAGTTATGGAATAGTGCTATTGGAAATGCTCACTAGAAAGAAGCCCACCCACAACATATTTGTGGACTGAATGCATTTGCAAAAATGGGTGGGTAGCGCTTTTCCAGACCGAATACAAGACGTGGTGGACATGGGTTTATTGAGGAGGACTAATAGATGCAACGAAGAAGATAAGGATCTCAATTGCCTCACATCATTGATAAATGTGGGTTTGCATTGCACAAATGAATCTCCTCAAGGACGACCTACTATGATGGGAATTCTAGGCACACTCGCAAAACATCAAAGACAATTTTTTTGAGCCATACTTCCATTCCCAAATTCCAATCAAATCTAACACATTTGTTGGGTAGTACAAGTACTACTATCAACAACATTTGTGAAGGCCGTAGTTCTTCCACATCTTAGTCTATTCTAACAAAATGGTAGTTGTGCTACTAAACCATGAAGTAATGTGAGTCTTATTTCCTATGGTAGTTGTGTTACTAAACCATGAAGAAATGTAAGTCTTATTTCCCTTGTTTGTACATAAATATTTGAAGTAATGTGAGTCTTATTTCCTTTGTTTGTACAGTAAATATTTGAAGTAATGTGAGCCTTATATCCCTTGTTCACACATAAATATTTGAACAAAGTGGTAGTGTTTTAAAAATGTCTTTATGATTATGAAATTTCTTATTCTATCTTTCAAAAAAATTATATTCATTGTCTTTACATCTATAATTGAATGTATCATTGTTCTAATTAAATGTATCATGCTCTTTTGGTATTAAATACATAAGGAGTTTTGTATTTCCTTCAAATAAATGAATATAGAAATATATTTTAATTCCGAAATTTATTTCAAGTGACCGAATATAGAAATATATTTTAGTTCCAGAAATTATTGAAAAACCTATTACATGTATCACTCTTCTAATTGAATGTATCACATTCTTAATGTATCATAGTTCTAATTAAATGTATCACACTCCTTTTGGTACTCTTTTGGTATTAAATACATAAAGAGTTTTGCATTTCTTTCAAATGAAAAAAAATATGAAAATATATTTTAGTTCCATAGATTATTGAAAAAAACTATTATATGTATGAATCTTCTAATTGAATGTCACACCCAATGTATCACACACTTTTGGTATTAAATACATAGAGTTTTATATTTTGAATATTTCTTTCAAATAATTAACAACAACAACAACATTTGTCAAGGCTAGAGTTCTTCCACATCTTAGTCTATTCTAACAAAATGGTAGTTGTGCTACTAAACCATGAAGTAATGTGAGTCTTATTTCCTATGGTAGTTGTGTTACTAAACCATGAAGTAATGTGAGTCTTATTTCCCTTGTTTGTACATAAATATATGAAGTAACGTGGGTCTTATTTCCCTTGTTTGTATATAAATATTGGTTGTTAAGTGCATGCAAATGTGAACAATAGAGTTAGATTCACTATGAATGGTGTTTTAAAAATGTCTTTATGATTATGAAATTTCTTATTCTATCTTTAAAAAAAATTATATTCAATATCTTTATTTCTATAATTGAATGTTTCACAATCTTCTAATTGGATTTATCACATTCTTTGGTATTAAATACACAATAAAGAGTTTTGTATTTCTTTTAAATAATTAAAATATAAAAAATTATTTTAATTGCATAAATTATTGAAAAAAACTATAACAATAAATATAATTCTAATAAATAAATATAACTCGTTGTTGTTTATTTTTTTATATTTCTCTTTAAATAATGTCATAACCAAAATAAGAATGATACCACTACTAATCTAAAACAATATCAATTAACACATTTATAAACAAAGTCAATTAATATACCCGTATGAGAGTTTAAGTAAAAGAAAACTCACAATTTAGAGCAAGAAAGCATTATTAACTTTACATAATCATAGCTCACAAATTATATCATGTCACACCTTTAAAATATTATTTGTATAGCATATATGTGGAAAACATATGGCTTTCCTATCCATCAATAAATTAGTAATTAGTAATTTCATTTTTAATGAAATGTGTTTTATATTTCAAGGAAAACATAAGGCTTTTCTATTGAATAAATTTCATTTCCAAGAGTAAAGTATTTAAAGAAATATGTGTTTTATATTTCAAAATATAAATAAATATATTTTATATATGGCTTTCCTATCCATCAATAAATTAGTAATTAGTAATTTCATTTTTAATGAAATGTGTTTTATATTTCAAGGAAAAACATAAGGCTTTTCTATTGAATAAATATCATTTCCAAGAGTAAAGTATTAAAAGAAATATGTGTTTTATATTTCAAAATATAAATAAATATATTTTATAAAATATAAATATTTTATAAGTATAAATATATTTTATGTTTTATATTTTTTAAAAAAATATGTGTTTTGTAAAAGTAAAGTTTGATAGCTCTAATTTTAACATATTATCAAATTTGAGCATATTATCAAATTAGATTAGATTGTTATGATTAACCTGAGGCACAAGTTAAAGAGCTCTAATTTGATTGTATTATTATTAAACTAAAATTGTTATGATTAACAAAAAATCATAGGTACAAGTTAGAGAGCTATAATTTGATCATATTATTATCAAACTAGAATTGTTATGATTTATGTCTACCGCAAAGCATAGCATGGGTTATAATGGAGAAGTGTCTTTCCCTTCACTTCATTCTATCAAGGAGTTGCTTTGTCTAGTGTAAATCATAGGCACAAGTTAAAGAGCTCTAACCTTTGGTCGGGAAGAAATCATAGCATGGGTTATAATGGAGAAGTGTCTTTCCCTTCACTTCATTCGTCAAGGTGTTTCTTTGGCTTGGCATAAATCATAGGCACAAGTTAGAGAGCTCTAACCTTTGGTTAAGCGTAAATCATAGGCACACGTTAGAGAGTTCTAATTTGATTGTATTATTATAAAACTATAATTGTTATGATTTTTGATTAATAGAAATCATAGACACAAGTTTGATAACTCTAATTTGATCATATTATCATCAATTTAAAATGATTAGAAAAATCATAATCACATGCATACGATGAGAGAAAGAATTATTATGATTTTTTATTTTCTTATGAAAATTAAATTGTTATGATTTAAGATTAACAAAATCATAGGCGCATCCATACCCTATTGAAGAAATTGTCTATCTTGCATCATACTACTCTATTAATAGAGTAGAAGATAGACAACATAATGCTCTAGTAATAGAGCAAAACGTTGGGTGTTATTATCTTATTGTGAAACATGTAATAAGCCCTTTCCCCGAAAGGTGTGAAACTATGCAAAAGTAGCAAACAAAATTTTACATATTAAACATTCCTCCCTTTCCCAACAATCTATTTTGATCCTAGAGATACTCCGGTTCGTAGCCATGTTAGTTATGTTAGTTCGATGGAAGAGTCAAATATATTTTGATCCTAGAGATATCCCGATTCGCAGCCACGTTAGTGATGTTAGTTTTGATTGAAAATTCAAATTATGTTAATTCCCGATTCAAGAGTGAAATATGTTTTGATCATAGAGATATCCTCATTCGGAGCCTCCACGTTAGTTATGTTAGTTCGATTGAATCATAGTCCTAAATTATCAAAGCCATCATCGATTCTTGAAAATTGTCATGAGATATCCCGATTCAGTAGCCTCCACATTAGTTATGTTAGTTCCGATTGAAGATTCATAGTCCTAAATTATCGCAGCCATGATCGATTCTTGAAAAATTGTCATGATAGATGTTAGAGTAGTGGTGGTTCTATTTTTTATAATGTGTTGTAGATTCTATGTGAATTTCATGTTGCATAGGTATTCTTTTCAAATAAACCATACACTAGCATAACTATGTATGGTGACATGTGTATTCCATTGGCATATTTTGCATAAAGAATGAATGTTTCGTTGAAGCAAAAATTATGGAGGATCATAAAGGGCAAGGATGTGTGGTCCTATGTGATGACGATGCACACTATTACTTCAACTTTATCCGTATCGTAAGTCATCATGTCATTCCTTCTAACATTGCAAGTCATCATGTTATTTATTCCGGTGATCTCGGTGATCTTTGAAGCATGTGATGAGGATGCACAGTATCACTTCAACTCTCACCGTATGTCATCACATTATTATTCCCGTGGAGGATATCAGCTCTACCGTAAGTAATATCATCATATTATTATTCCTATCGAGGATATCATGTTTGGAGGTGACAGATTACGCTTATTTGTCAGGCAAATTTGGTATAAGTGAAAATTTAGCTTGTATATACAATTCAAACATGGCGAGAACTTACCTTCTCCGAAACTCAACATTTGAATCACTAAGCAAAGTTGTATGGTGAGAAAGACAAATTAAGCAAAGTTGGAAGGTTAGAAAGATAAATTCACTGCCATAACCCATGCAACCCCCGTACAGAAAATACAATAAGAACCTCATTCAACAAACCATTTAGACATGAACATTAATAATGATGAAAGTAAGATTTCCAAAACATATTATCACATGGGAATCTTGTTGATGAGTAGGTGCCAAGGGTTGAGAAGAAAGGGAATAACTAGCTTGGCAATGCACATAATGTGTTCCCCAATCAAGAAATTTTTAGAAGAGAGTTGCAACTAAAAAGCTCTTGTCGAAATATTTCCTGAAATGTTTCATGAATATATTACAAAAAGAATAGTGTCACTACGTTGTAGCTAATCCAATTATCCACAAGATAATTATCCAATTCAATAGTGTCAGTCACGTAGCTATCCAATTCAACTATTCTAAAAGTGGTTTCCGTATGATTAGCATCACAAAGTGAATCTCAAATTATCGTATCAATCAAGTTAGCATCAAAGTGAATATCAAAGTAATGAGGATGGATAGAACCCGTAATTGCTAGAAAGTTGAACACACACAACCAAATCCTTCAATGAAGGTAAAATCTCTACTCGAAAAAAAGTTGATGGAAATAAAAGACACATGGAATTTGATAGCACAAAAATTATGTTATCTACACCTCTAGTACGTACAGCCAAATGGTTTGGGTAAATTGACAATGAACGATGAAAGACCAGTGTTAATGTAAATGGCACATAGCATGACATGTAATCGAGATGAACGATAAAAGACAAGTGTTAATGTAAATGGCACATAGTTTGATTGTATTATTATCAAACTATAATTGTTATGATTTTTGATTAATAGAAATCATAAACACAAGTTTGATAGCTCTAATTTGATCATATTATCATCAAATTAAAATGAATAACAAAATCATAATCACGTTCATACCATGAGAGAATTACTATGATTTATGATTTTCTTATGAAAATTAAATTGTTGTGATTTAAGATTAACAAAATCATAGGCACGATTTAAGGTTAACAAAATCAAAAGCGGATCCATAGCTATTTGAACAGGTTGTCTATCTTGCAACATACTACTCTAGTAATAGAGCAAAATGTTAGGTGTTATTATCTTATTGTGAAACATGTGATAAGCCCTTGCCCCGAAGGTGTGGAACGATGTCAGTAAAGAAACAAACTTTTACATATTAAACATTCTCCCTTTTCCAACAATCTATTTTGATTCTAGAGATATTATGACTCGTAGCCACGTTAGTTATGTTAGTTCGATTGAAGAGTCAAATTATGTTAGCGTGATTGGAGAGTCAAATATATTTTGATCCTAGAGATACCCCGATTCATGAGCCACGTTAGTTATGATAGTTCGATTGAAGAGTCAAATATATTTTGATAATAGAGATACCCCGATTCAGATCGATCGGTAGTTATGTTAGTTTTGATTAAAGAGTCATAGTCCTAAATTATCGTAGCCATGATCGATTCTTGAAAAATTGTTATGTTACATGTTAGAGTAGTGGTAGTTCTATTTTTATAATGCTTTGTAGATTCTATGTGAATTTCATGTTATAATAGCATCACCGTGTATGGTGGTAGCTATTCCATTGGGATATTTTGCATAAAGAACGTTTCAGATGAAGCAAAGATTGTGGTCCTATGTGATGGCGATGCACACTATTACTTCAACTTTAATGTATTGTAAGTCCGAGTCATCATGTCATTCCTTCTAACATTGCTATTTTGATCTTTGAAGCATGTGATGACGATGCACACTATAACTTCAACTCTCATCGTAAGTTGTCATATTATTCCTATGGAGGATATCATGTTTGGAGGTGACAGGATCTGTAGTTTATTCCTATGGAGGATATCATGTTTGGAAGTGACAGACTCGCAGCTTTTATTTGTTGTGAAAATGTGGTATAAGTGAAAATTTAGCTTGTATATACAATTCAAGCATGGCGAGAACTTACCTTCCGAAACTCCATATTTGAATAACGAATCACTAAGCAAAGTTGGAAGGTGAGAAAGACAAATTCACCGCCATAACCCATGCATCCTCGTACAGAAAATACAATAAGAACCTCATTCAACAAACCATTTAGACATGAACATTAATAATGATGAAAGTAATATTTCCAAAACATATGATGCGTTCCCCCAATCAAGAAATTTCGAAGAGAGTTTCAACAAATATCTCTTGTCAAAACAAACTCTAAAACATTTCATGAATATATTACAAAAAAGGATAATGTCGACCATCATCGTAGCTAATCCAATTATCCACAAGATAATTTTCCAATTCAATAGTGTCAGCCACTTTTGTAGCTATCCAATTCAACTATCCTAAAAGTGGTTTCCATATGATTAGCATCACAGTTGAATCTCAAATTATCGTATCAATCAAAGTTAGCATCAAAGTGAATATCAAAGTAATGAGCATGGATAGAACCTCGTAATTACAGAAAGTTGAACACACACAACCAAATCCTTCAATGAAGATAAAAGCTCTGCTCAAAAAAAGTTGATGGAAATAAAAGACACAGGGAATTCGATAGCATATAAATTCTCAGTTATTCACACTTGATCTAGATCCAAACGGTTTGGGTAAATTGACAATGAACGATGAAAGACAAGTGTTAGATGTACGCATATGGCACATAGCATGATCACATGTGATGGGAACATGGTAATACATGGGCTCCCATATGTAATGGATACATGGCATACCTCATTACGTGTGACAACATCCATTCCAATTAGTTTCACCGTATATTTGCATCACCCTCCACTATATAAAGTATTAGCATGTGTTAAGAAAGAAAGAAACCTTGAACAAAATGGGAACAATAAAGTTAGATTTATGGTGAATTGTGTTGAATGGTGTTTTGGAAATGTCTTTACTATTATAAAATTTCTCATTCTATATATTATTTAAATTTAATGGAATATATCACATTTTTTTATTTTTTATTTTTTTTCCATTGGACTAATTCTATTAAGCAAAAGTATGGTACATGATGAGAGTACAATCAAAAGAGACTAGAAACTCAACTCAACCGAAAATGATAAAATATCAACCCTCGATCCCAATAAGAGAGAATGAAACAAGCGAGGAGCTACACCTTGTGACCGGAGAGTTGGAAATAACCGACTTCTACCCAGACATGAGCGTAGGGCCTCCACATCGAAGTTTTTTCTCTTTCTTTTTTTGATGACTTTAACCCATCCATCCCGGTGAGTATGTGCTAGGACGATTTGAAGATTGGAGTTCTCCATATGGGGGATCTCCTTAGCCGAATCGAAGAAGAGGACTCGTGAATGAATTTCTCGAGTGATTGTAGAATCAGTGAGGATGCTCGAGTGCATCTAGGATAAGTCTCGCTGTCGAAGAGCATGATCCGAATCGCATCATTCCTTCATCATCTCGAACTCAAGGATTCGAGTCAACAGCTAAGGGTGGGGTACAAGGAATCCATCTTTGGATTTGGACTTTATACCGTTTTTCCTTTTCTTTTTTTGCAGGGTATGTGGGGCAAGAGTTTTGCAGAGAGCCCTGTTTGGTGACAAAGGCGACAACAGATCGTAGTATTCTCTTAATCTAAGATCCGAGTCCTTACAAAGTCGCCGAACTTGATGATGATTTGGCCTGCAGGCCCTTGCTATTGTCTAATTCCACACATATTCTGGGCATATGTGTATAGACTCCCTAATTCTCCTCCCAAAATCCGATCGTTAAAAAGCGGCCCAAAGCGTTGCCTATTCCTTTGTAGACTCGCCGTATGCCATAGGTGGGTAGGTAAGTTGGGGAAGCTCGACCCATACGTGTGTCTTGGTGATGACTGTAGTTGGGTCGAAATCTAGGGAACCATGGGGTTAAGAAGAGCCCTAATGTTCCCTAAAACCCAGGACCTTCCTCTAAGGCCTCGTTGATAATTTTTTAGAGTGATCGAACAAGACTATGAAGAAACCTTTTTGAACTGTAGTTGACCTTACAGGCTTGCGTGTCCAGGGTAGCGTAGATCCATTCATAGAGCTCCTTTGTACGTGGCCAAAGTCCATTAAATCTGCATATGATGGATTTTTCTCTGCAAATTTTTGAAGATCCTCCGCTAGATCCGGGATGGGAGATCTCAACCGAGGGAACATCCTCCAATTTGTCAACCGTAAAAGGTGCGGTTTGGGGGGCTTCTGGGGGTTTGGGTTTCGAGAATGTACAACATATTTGTATGAGAAAGTAGGGGCTGAAGACGACCGTCCAACATTACCTCCTCTCAAATGAACAAAGGAACACAATGGAATTTATATGGTGCCAACTCACAACCATATACTTGAATCTCTCGTGTAATTTTAGTATAAATACCGATCTCTAGTTTTAACCCAAATGAAGAATTATTTTGATGTCCTAGCCAATTATGGGCTCATTCCGTATGCTAAGAAGTTGTACAACCGGGATGGATGAATGAATCAATGAAGTATGAAAAAAAAATATATCTGAAATTGATTTGCCCAATTCTCGTCCGATGAATTACCGACTAGTTAATTCCTTGATCATCTTGCTTGTTCAATGTAATAGGCAATGAATCTCCTTGCTGAAATAGAAACATATGAATAAGTACGTAGGTGTACTTAAACATTCCTTGGGTTGTTCAATTCATTATTTTTTCCATGCATATTATTAGCCAAAAATTGATCGTAATTGTACATGAATGTAGGTTGATGGTCTCCGAAAAACATCAAATAATAGCCAAGGATGGGATCATCTACTATTTTGTTATCTAGATATCCTAACAAACAAGAAAGTAATGAGATGATGTGTCTAGTAGCTTCAGTGAAACAGAGGAGGATGGATAAGGTGGGTTTTTCTTTGGAAATTCAAGCATCATTAGGAAGGAAGGTCTCAAAAATTTGGGCTCTCCGAGGGAAAGTGAGTTTATGATACAATTCCATAAGAGTTGCTTGGGAGAAAATGCTTAAAGAGTAAATTTGAGGGATCAATAGCATGTTGTTTATGGTTTTTGAAGTGATGTATAATCGTAATGTTTCCATTATGAGATACCACTACTCTTTTGATCGGATCATACCCGGTTTGATACCGTGTGACTAGGTCTCTGGGAATTCATGGGTTTGAGGGAATGAAAAAAGAGGAAAAAGGGATTCGTAGATCTTGATATCATCTTTTTTTATCCAAGTACTTCGTTTTAGCCACATGTACAATTCTTGAAGTTTGAATTCACACTCGTGGAAAATATTTTGAAGTATGAATCGACCCAAGGGGATGTAGTCAAGATTGATCTGAGTTAGAAGCAACAGTGGTTTTCCTCAAAATATGGTTTTTGGATTTTTTCCCTTGGGGGCCATGTTTTCAGTAGAGGAAAAAGAATAAGAAGAAAAATGAACTTTCTCATGAAATAAAAATCATGGTAGGGTGACATATGGCCGAACCAATGTCGCGATTATTTCTTTGTAAAACCTTCAATTCAACAACAAACAAGAGATGAAACAAAGGTGGTATAATTTATGATGATGTTTTATTTATAACAAAGCATTTGGATTACCGTTATGGAATGAATGTTGGGAAAATGCAATCGTAGCGATTTAATGCTAACCACAAGAGTTGGGCGATGAAACAGCTAGACAACGACTAAGGGAGTGAGTCTAATGGGACAAGAAGAATAACTAAAGAAGGGAGCGAAGTCTCAACGGAATTCACATGTGTCGCATTTTATTTGGCGTCTTGAAATGGTTAGGAGGAAAATTCAAAAAACCGTTGGTGGGAGTGGAAAATCGTCGTCGGGAGGAAAGTGGATTTCGTAGGGGGTATGCGTGCGGTAAACGGTTTTGAGTGGGGGTGGGTGCGAAGTGTTGTGGAGGCGACATGTAGGTAAGGTCCCGTCATCAAGAAAAACTACTTTTTCGTACACCCACCCCGTTAACGAGAAATGGGCAAGGGGGATGTGAAAGGGGTTTCCCCACCATTGATCCGGGGGGGGAAAGAGATCTCGCCATTGGAATTTGCTTCGGGAGATAATTGCAACACGACAAAATCCCCTTATCATTTTTTTGAACTTAGGATAAAAAATATGTGATGTTTATTAAAATTAAATTTAATCTCTTAATGAAGAAATTAACATAATTAAACAAAAATTTAACTCCTAATTTTAATCTTTGGCGCATTTAGACAAGCAACCATTATTTTCTTTTCTTTATTCAAATTAAGAAAATCATTTATTTTATTGCTTTCAAACTATGCGTAACATTTTTTTCAACACTTTTCTTTAATTTTTTTAGGGCAACTATTTCTATCATTTTCTTGGTATGAATAATTTATTTACCATGATTTCTAACATTTTTTTTCTATTCATATCCAAACTTAACATTTTTTTTAATTTTTTTTTCATTTTTTTTCTAAAACACTACCTTATCAAAACCAAATAATGTTACGACACTCCCTAATGGGGGGAGGGCTAATCCGTGTGGATATTGCTGGTCACGCACCTATTCCACCTAGACCTCCACTCGGGTTTCATCGCTTTCTTGCTTTCTAGGAACATTTACTATTTTTTAGTAGCTTTTTCAGTCCCGAACTTCTCAGCAGCTTTTGACCCCTTTAAAATGAATTTTTTAAGGTTTGTAGTATTACCATAAAGATAAGTAGGGGGCTATTCAAAAAATCATGTAGTACTTAGAGAGATCTTTCCAATGAGGTAACTTACAAGCTAAATGAAGATCATATGACCAAGTTACGACTCGGGGAAGTTTGCTTCCCAAACTAACCCCTAACGTGGGCCAACAAAATCTTAGTGTTTAATCTCCCGGGGTTAGGGTTTTGGTTTTATATGGTTTTCCTTTGATGTTTAACAACAAAACATCCCTTGAGCCTCATTGTAACATAGTTCGCAGGCATGTAGTCGCCACATCACTTATCAGCCGATAAACTATCATTACCCGAGCTAGTTTATTTCCATTATGTCCGTAGGCATATTTTTAGTTCGTTGATGTTAATTAAATGAAGTTTTATTCTTGATTCATCTCCGTGTTTATGCCTATATTTGTATTCTGCTTTTGTTCTTGTATACAGCTTATATTCCTATTGAATCTCTATGTTTATTCTTTTATCTCGTATTTTATTTTGTTCCTACGTCAGCTTTGGATCACTCCAACAATATTACTTGACCCAATCTTTCGCAGTGATAACTAAGGAAGATTTATTGTGTCCTTATTAAGACTACCCCGACTACCCTTGGTATGTGTGAGTAATCTCCCCGACTATTTTTCTCGATGTATTGTAGCGAGCAAGACGAATGCTAACTTATCTAATCTTTGTTTTAGGGTAACATTGGGGGACTTTTTGATATGCTAAAGGTACGTGGAAGAGTAGCCCATGTACCGGTTTTTTTCTTATTTGTTACTACTCCAAGGGGTACCAATAAGGGTTACAAGGGAGCCAAACAGACGTGACCACCTCTTTTAGTTCTTGCATGTATGCTTCCCCAAATGTAGGTCAATGCACATAATGATAGATCTATGTAGTTTAAGGACACCGGTACACATCTCTAGACTAATCTTTTTTTTGCTAAAATAGGTAGTGCGGATGGCTTGAGAAAGTGCTTTGATACCACTTGTAGTATGCTTAACCTATAGAAAATATAAGAAGTGAGAAATATCCTAGAGATAGCACAAAAAAATAACGTAATAAGATGATAGAAAATATAAATATTATATTAAGATCTCGCAACAATATTGTTCACTTTCTCTTCGAGGGGGAAACCAATAGTCGAGTAGAGCTCAATTGCACAAGACAAGACAAGACTTTCTTTCTTACTATCCCCCGACTATATATAGTTTCATGAGATACAAAACCTAGCTACTCATGGTCCCTTGCATAATGTCGGTTAACCCATTTATTTATTAGTTATGACCTGCTATAACTAATTGTGGTATTTTTTTTATAATGCATGTCAACCACTTACAATCATCATTAATGCGGTTAACCACTTATGGGGTTTATTTATTAAACTAGCTCACAAATTAGAATAAAAGATACATCAACGAATTATAAATCAACCTCTTCGAGTGGGCAACCTCCTTTACATTACATAAATGAAATTTTTTTTGATGATACAAATGGCAAAACCTCCTTTCTATATACAAAGGAGTGCAACCGATCACAATATAATCCTAGTCTACATAATAATAACAATGTAAGGGCACAACAATAAGAATAGTGAGCCTCTATGGGGCACAATAATAACAATATGGGGAATACATGGGCACAACAATAACAATAAGGGGAATACACTAACAATAACTGGGATACACTAGTATTATAGGGACCTAACATATCGCTTGTGCTATGCTTAACCCGTAGAAAATATCACAAGTGTGAAATATGCTAGAGATACCACAAAAAAATAAAGTAATAAGTTGATAGAAAATAGAAATATTATATTAAGATCTCAGCAACAATATTGTTCACTTTCCTCTTTGAGGGTGAAACCACCAAATCAGTAGAACTCAATTGCACAAGAAAAGACAAGACTTTTTCTTACTATCCTCTGCTATATATAGTTTCATGAGATACAAAACCTAGCTACTCATGGTCCCTTGCATAATGCTCGTAACCCATATATTTATTAGTTATGACCCGTTATAACTAATTGTGGCTTTTTTTTTATAATGCGTGTCAACTACTTAGAATCACTCATTAATGTGGTTAACCACTTATGGGATTTATTTATTAAACTAAATAACCATGATCTTATGGGCCCCTTGGGCCTATTAAATTAATAAAAGGATTAGGGTTTGAACCTAACAAAATAGCATAATATTTTTCAACAAATGTCAAGCCTTTTTCAAAACATCAAAGACATTTCTACGACATGGAGGGACCCTTTTGGGGGTATCTTACCCCTCTTATATTGTAATATTTAGCGTTCAAAAATATTTATGTTCTAAAAAAATTATCCGATTCTTTATGAAAAATCAACACGCTTATCTTTCAAAGAATTAATCAACATCATCTCAACAATTTATTTCTACAACTACAACTTGTTTCTCTTCTTCTTCCTTCAACAAATCTTTCTTCAACTATTTTTTTTGTCAACAATCCTACTAGGATATGACACCAAATTATCTAAGAAGAATATGCAACAATACCAATATCAAATATATAATGAGAGATCATAGTTTATTAAGTAAAGTTTCCAACTATTACATTAGATATATGGGTTGTAATGGAAAACACATTGAAAATTTCCTACCATGGATGTGAAGGCTTGACTCACACACTAGAGATTCTTTCTTTCGATTTCTTTCTCTTCATAGCTTTTAAATCATTATTTTAAATATATAATAGACATGATGGAATATTGTTAAACATTAAAGAATTTGTCATATCTACACCATGCAAGGAAGCAACATGTACCCTTTTTTAGACCATTTTTTGCAAGCATAACAATTGGACACTCATCCTTTTTGTCTCGTAATATCTAGATTCTCTTAAGCATTATTTTTATAATTCCTCAATATTATAATTCCTCAAATATTCATTTTGTTGTAATTTATGGCTAATGCACCTACATGAAATACCTACGATAAATCCCAATCATTAGCTAGCTATTGGAAACCAAATATTTCATTTTGTGAGTGGAAAGTTTTCTTATCGTGTATGAGTTTTAATTTTTAGCGTGGACATTGTCAAAGGGTTGGAGTGTTTGGATTTTATCAAAACATTTTTCAAGATTAGAGAATGGAATATTTTCCATTCTAATTATAAACTAAAATTACTTATTGTCTTAAATATTACAAGAAATAATTGTTAGTAAATTAAAAGTATTAATTAATGGAAAAAAATACAAAAACACATACACATTTATGTTACTATTATTGAATACCACAATTAAAAAAAAACTAAAATAAATAACCGAAATTGTCTTGTTGGTCCAAATTATATTTTACTTTGTCTTATTATTTTAATAAAAATGAAAAAATAAATATAAATATGCTTATTTATATATTTTTCTTAATAAAATATACACATTTCTTATAAAATCATACATATATTTTTTTTATTAAAACTTATTATCATTTATATTATAAAACTTTTATATATAATTTTATTAATATTTTTTAATTTTTTTTGAATATTACCTTTAAACTTATATAACAAATATTAAAAAAATGCAATAAAAAAAGAAAAACATTACCTTTTCCAAATGTTTCGTTACAACATTAATAACCATACCATTTACCAAAATGTGTAACATAAAAATTCTATTATAAAACATATTATAAATTCTTATTAGATCTTTATCTTCTAAATAATAAAAATATTTAACATCAATTGAAACATGTCCAAGTCTAGTTTTATCGACAATTATATGTTGCCGTTTTGTTTTTGGTAATTAAAATTTTGAAAATTTATTAAATGTAAAAGAAAATATGAATATTCACTTTAATATTGATTATTTCGTTTTATATATAATGTACAAATATTTTGGATTTTTTTTAATTTATTGTTTCGAATTTGGTATTTCGCATTTGACATTTAAAAGGAAGAGACTTTAAGAGCGTATAGGTAAGGAGAAAGATTCATGATTACTTTTATAGAACTTTTTGATTTATTTTAGGGTGTGATAAATTTTTTAAATTTATTTGGTAAGTGTACTTAATGTTTTAAGTAAGAAAGTAGTCTAACTAGCCAGAGGAATTGCTTGGCTTCCGTTACTGGGCCCGAAATTTCTCGATTCCTTCCGTTCCTACCGGCAATTCCTCCACCCTCCCATTAAATTTCTAAACCTAATCCCGTAAAAAAAAATTGGAAACATTATCCAACCCCGGATTTGACTCTCTCTGTGAGATATGATTCCAATTTTGTGGATATGCCACAAATGATTCAAATTTTCAATCCAATTCTTCGCGCGCGCTCCTATTCGGGTCATAGATCCCCTGTTGTTCCTGTTCGAAACCTACGACCTGCAGAAGCAGAGCCGGCATTTCTCCCCTGTTGTTCCTGTTCGAAACCTGCAACCTGCAGAACCAGAGCCGGAAGTTACCACACGAAGACTGCAAAACTGCGCTCAGCCCCGTAAGTAACGCGAATCGCCTTCCTTACAAAAACCATTCTAATATAATTGCCGGAGGAATTTCCCGGCTTGTTGAATTGCTTCTTGGAATAATTGTTTAAAACTTTGATCAGAAGCTTGATATTCAATGAGGTTACAAATTTTGTTGTTTTTTTCTGGTTGTGATAAAGAAATTAAATAGTATAAATGATTAGCGATGCTCTGTTTTTTCCTATGTCTGGATATAACGTGTAGATTGTGGGTCCTTACAACTTTATTAATATAACTTTCTTCTGCCCACAGGTTATTCTTGTAAAATTTAGAAGGGACAACCACCTATAGTGGGATCCCTATCCCTATTAGCAATTCTGCATGCTCCAATATGATATGGCCTTTGGCTCTCATCAATGAGAGATTATTCGATGCCATTGCAGTTGGGTCGATAAAATGGTGTTTCACTATGGTTTTTCAGACGAGCCGCAACCTTTGAATTGCAGATGCTCTCTAGTTGCTGGGTTACACTGCCTACTCACTGTGACGAGAAGGAGAAGTGGCTAGCTGAACTACTGCTTAGACCTTGGTGCAAATCTGCATTTCTCCTGGTTTGGTCTGTGTCTGTCTTCCTCAGTTTCTTGGAATCCTGCTTCTCCGTCTCGTCTTGTGCCCACTGCTGAGACTACGCCCATGCCTCGCCTGCGTCAAAGGATGCATTGCTGCAGGGGGAGAACTAGAGGTCAACCCCTGTGCACTCCCTTCAGCCCCTCAACCAAGTCGTCTTCTGGCCAGTCCAGTGATTATTACGCAGGTCGCTATCCAAACACTAGAAGTGGGCGAGGTCGGGTTCTAGGATCTGGCCACCATATGGGCTCCCCTGCTCCTCATTTCCGCACCGCTTCACCTTCTCCCATGACACGCACTGCGTTTTTTTCCTTTAATTTCTCTCTGAACCGCCCACAAATCACAGCTTCAATCACCGTGGTTTTTCGTGAGGAGACCCAAGTGGAGGAACAATGCACCCGTCTGACGGGTCTGAGCTCAGAAAAAGCTGGCCAACATTCAGGCCTTCAGGAGGGGAGCGGTGGCGTGAATGTGGAGATAGCACCTGGTGATCCTGGACCTTCCGAAGGATGGTGCCGAATAGTCGAGGAACCACCGGAGGAGTAGTTTGGTTAATTTGGTTTTCTTGCTTCGCGGCCCACTTAATTGGGCATGTTTTAAATTATATTATTGTGCTGGACCTCTGTAATATTTTTGAATTTTGTAAACGTTCAAGACTAGTTTCCCCATATGAGGGCAGTCTTCTTTTTTTATTTTTTGATGACAAATTTGCCATAAGTCTGGGCAATGTTTTTGACTTCGGTCATGCTGTAATTTTATTCCCACTGTTAATAGATTAACTTTACTTAGAAAAAAAAAATGTTGCCCTGTTTCTATTTTAAACCTATTTTTTGAAATACAGAGCCATGTTTATATGATTGTTTATAGTCGAAGTGCTGCGGGGTGGTTTATTATATTAATATTTCACGGTCGAATTATGTTCATAACAATTGGAAAAAAAAAATGTTGCCCTGTTTCTATTTTAAACCTGTTTTTTGAAATACAGAGCCATGTTTATATGGTCTACATATTATACTCTTTCTCTGTATATCTAGTACAGGAACCTTTTTGCTATGAACAGGGTGGATGCTGTAGCGGGCTACTAATGGAAACAAGCGAGCCTGAACCTTACATCTCGGATGCAACAGATGGTTACCAATTTTGGAATCAAGCGAGCCTGATCTTACAAGCAAGCCTGGGTTTCTGCAGATGGTTTTTATTTCCGGGAACAAGCGAGCCAGAACATACAATCGACCCTGGGTTTATACATATTTTTTCTCTATCATGGATGCTTTTTGTGTGAGGTGTATATCAACAGTACATGTCTCTGCACATTTCCTATATCCGCTTTATGATACTATTTTATGTGTTGACAGGTTATCACTCTGCCTTCAAAACTAGCGATGCTGGTTTATTGATATGGTCTGATGGTCTTTTTATATTTTGGACATATCACACTCCTCACATGATTAGCATTTTTATCTGTTCAAGGATTTTGGGTGCTTTAATTTGTATTTGGAACAATGGACGTCGGTACTCTATCTGTTGCTTTACTATTCTACATACTGCTATTTCACTTTCTTATAGATGCCTCGGGCATATTTGGATGCTTTCTCAGATTTGTCGATAATCTCCATGTGGGCCGTTACTGGGTTTTATATCAAGTCCCTGTATGTGACATGGGGTATTTTTCTATCATTGTCTGGGGTGGGACTTCCACTTTTCTAGATGGATATTTGGGTTCCAATCTTCAGATGTGAAAATGTAATGACTTCATGGACTATTTTTCTTCATATAATATATTCAAAACAACGTTTTTTCTCTTGTGAAAAAAAATTATTGTTTATAGTCGAAACGCTGTGGGGTGGTTTATTATATTAATATTTCACGGTCGAATTATGTTCATAACAATTGGAAAAAAAAAATGTTGCCCTGTTTCTATTTTAAACCTGTTTTTTGAAATACAAAGCCATGTTTATATGATTGTTTATAGTCGAAGCGCTGCGGGGTGGTTTATTATATTAATATTTCACGGTCGAATTATGTTCATAACAATTGGAACGCCCACAATTCATAACAAATATTGGAGATTTACTGTCCTATTTTAAAGTTTCATTTTTTTTTTTAAATTGAACCCGTCGTCGGTATACCGATGCTTTGTAAGCGTCGGTCTTCCGATGTTTTGAATGATTTCCATTTTCATCAGTCTTGTGACGTTCACGATAGCTATCACACAATTCTTCTCAGGGTTGGTATAGTGACGTTTTTGGAATAAGTTCCGTATTGCGACGCTTCAAGGTGTCTACTTCCTTTGCAAACTCTTTGCAATGCATCGGTCTTGCGACACTTTTGTACGGCGTCGGAATTGCGACACCTTAAAAACTTTGGAAGAGTGATAGTATAAAAACGTCGAAAGAACGACGTTCAAAACGTCGGACCACATTTCGTCGAAATTGTGACATTTTACAAACGTCGGAAGAGCGACGTTCAAAACGTCAAACCACATTTCATCGGAATTGCGACAGTTTACAAACATCGGAAGCGCGACGGTTTGGGAAACATCGGAAGAGAGATGCTTGTTTGGAAGCAACGGAAAAAGTGTCGGTAGTGTGACACTTTGTCAGTGCGTCGGAATTGCGACGTAATGGAAAACCACGTTTTTCCCATCCTCGAACTGTCGCTCTCGCAACAACTATGTGTCAGAATAGCGACAAAGTGGCCGTTGGAAATTGGGCCAAATTTTCTAGTGTTTGAGGGAAAGTGAGTTTATGATACAACTCCATAAGAGTTGCTTGGGAGAAAATTCTTAAAGAGTCATTTTAAGGGATCAATAGCATGTTTTTTATGGTTTTTGGAGTGATGGATATCAGAATGTTTCCATTCTGAGATACCACTCCTATTTTGATCGGATCATACTTGGTTTGACACTAGGTGACCAGGTCTGGGAAGTCATGGGTTTGAGGGAATGAAAATAGAGGCAAAAGGGATTCCTAGATCTTGATATCATCTTGCTGATCCAAGTACTTCTGTTAGCCACATGTGCAATTCCTGAAGTTTGAATTCACACTCTATGGAAAATATTTTGAAGTATGAATCAGCCAAGGGGACGTAGTCGAGATCGATCGGGGTAGAAGCAACAGGGTTTTCATCAAAATATGGTTTTTGGATTTTTCCCTTGGGGGCCATGTTTTCTGTAGAGGAAAAAGAAGAAGAAGAAAAAGGAACTTTCTCATGAAATAAAACTATGTGGTAGGGTGACATATGGCTGAACCAATAGCGCGATTATCTCTTTGTAAAATCTACAATTCAACAACAAACAGTAGATGAAACAAAGGTGGTATAAGTTATGATGAAGTTTTATTTATAACAACGTTTGGATTACCGTTATGGAATGATTGTTGGGAAAATGCAATCGTAGCAATTTAATGCTAACTACAAGAGTTGGGCGATGAAATAGTTAGACAACGGCTACGGGAGCGAGTCTAATAGGACAAGAAGAATAACGGTAAGGGAGCGGAGTCTCAACAGAATTCACATGTGTTAGCATTTTATTTGGCGTCTGGAAATGGTTAAGAGGAAAATTCAAATGACTGTTGGTGGGAGTGGAAAATCATCGTCAGGAGGAAAGTGAATTTCGAAGGAGCTAGGCAGCGGTAAACGGTTTTGAGCGGGGTGGGTGTGAAGTGTTGTGGAGGCGACACGTAGGTAAGGTCCTCTCATCGAGAAAAATACTTTTCAAACCCCCACCCCTATTAACGAGAAATGGGCAAGGGGGATGTGAAAAGGCTCCCCCGTCGTTGATCTGGGTGGGGAAGAGATCTACCATTGGAACTTGCTTGGGAGATAATTTCAACACGATAAAATCCCTTATCATTTTGTGAACTTAGGATAAAAATATGTGATGTTTATTACAATTAAATTTAATCTCTTAATGAAGAAATTAACATAATTAAACAAAATTTTAACTCCTAATTTTAATCTTTGGCACATTTAGACAAGCAACCATTATTTTCTTTTCTTTATTCAAACTAAGCAAATCATTTATTTTATTGCTTTCAAACTATGCGTAACATTTTTTCAATACTTTTCCTTCATTTTTTAGGGCAACTATTTCTATCATTTTCTTGATATGAATAATTTATTTACCATGATTTCTAACATTTTTTTTTTCTATTCATATCTAAACTTAACATTTTTTTTTTTTTTTTTCATTTTTTCTAAAACACTACCTTATCAAAACCAAATAATGTTACAACACTTCCTAACAAGGGAGGACTAATCCAAGTGCATATTGCTCGTCACCCACCTATTCCACCTAGACCTCCAGTCAGTTTCATCAGTTTCCTTGTTTCTAGGAACATTTACTATTTTTAGCATTTTTTTGGGTCTTGAACTTCTGGAGCAGTTTTGACCCCTTAAACAACAATTTTTAAGGTTCATAGCAGGACCATAACTACAAGTAGAGGCCTTCCAAAAATCATGTAGTACTTAGAGAGATCTTTTCAACGAGGTATCATACAAGCTAAACGAAGATCATATGACCAAGTTATGACCCCGGGAAGTTTTCTTCCCAACTAACCCCAACGGGGCCAACAAACTCTTGGTGTTTAATCTCCTGGGGTTAGGGTTTTGGTTTTATATGGTTTTCCTTTGATGTTTAACAATAAAAATTCCCTTGAGCCTCATTGTAACACAGTTCAGAGGCATGTAGCTGCCACATCGCTTATCAACGATGAACTACCATTGCCTGAGCTAGTTTATTTCCATTATGTCTGTCAACATATTTTACTTTGTTGATATTAATTAAATGAAGTTTTATTCTTGATTCATATTTGTGTTTATGCCTATATTTGTATTATGTTGTGTTCCTACATAACAGTTTTATTCCTATTGAATCTCTATGTTTATTCTTATATCTGTATTTTATTGTGTTCTTGCGTCAGTCTGGATCAGTCCAACAATAGTGCTTGACCCAATCTTTCAGAGTGCTAACTAAGGAGGATTTATTGTGTCCTTAATAAGACTACCTGACTACCCTTGGTATGTGTGAATAATCTCCCTGAGTATTTTTCTCGGTGTATTGTAGCAACAAGACGACTGCTAACTTATCTAATCTTGGTTTTAGGGTAACATTGGGGGACTTTTGATATGCTAGAGGTACATGGAAGAGTAGCCCATGTACTAGTTTTTTCTTATCTGTTACTACTCCAAGGGGTACCAATAAGGGTTACAAGGGAGCCCAACAGACGTGACTACCTCTTTTAGTTCTTGCATGTATGCTTCCCCAAATGCAGGTCAATGCACATAATGATAGATCTATGTAGTTTAAGGGCACTGGTACACATCTCTAGACTATTCTTTTTTTTGCTAAAATAGGTGGTGCGTATGGCTTGAGAAAGTGCTTTGATACCACTTGTAGTATGCTTAACCTATAGAAAATATAAGAAGTGATAAATATGCTAGAGATACCACAAAAAATAATGTAATAAGATGATAGAAAATATAAATATTATATTAAGATCTACAACAATATTTTTCACTTTCCTCTTCAAGGGGGAAACCAATAGTCGAGCAGAGCTCAATTGCACAGGACAAGACAAGCTTCCCTTACTATCCTCGACTATATATAGTTTGATGAGATACAAAACCTAGCTACTCATGGTCCCTTGCATAATGTCGGTTAACCCATTTATTTATTAGTTATGACCTGCTATAACTAATTGTGGTATTTTTTTATAATGCAGGTCAACCACTTACAATCATCATTAATGTGGTTAACCACTTATGGGATTTATTTATTAAACTATATAATCATGAATCTTATGGGGCCTCTTGGGCCTATTAAATTAATAAAAGGATTAGGGTTTGAACCTAACAAAATAGCATAATATTTGTCAACAAATGTCAAGCCTTTTTCAAAACATCAAAGACATTTCTATGACATGGAGGGACCCTTTTGGGGGTATCTTACCCCTCTTATATTGTAATATTTAGCATTCAAAATATTTATGTTCTAAAAAAAATCATCTGATTCTTTATGAAAATCAACATAGCTATCTTTCAAAGAATTACTCAACATCATCTCAACAATTTATTTCTACAACTACAACATGTTTCTTTTCTTCTCTTCCTTCAAGAAATCTTTCTTCAAATATTTTTTTTTGTTGGGCACAACAATCCTACTAGGATATGACACCAAATTATCTAAGAAGAACATGCAACAATACCAATATCAAATATCTAATGAGAGATCATAGTTTATTAAGTAAAATTTCCAACTATTACATTAGATATAGGGGTTGTAATGGAAAACACATTGAAAATTTCCTACCATGGATGTGAAGGCTTGACACACACACTAGAGATTCTTTCTTTCGATTTCTCTCTCTTCCTAGCTTTTAAATCATTATTTTAAATATATAATAGACATGCTGGAATATTGTTTAACATTAAAGAATTTGTCATATCTACACCATGCAAGGAAGCAACATGTACCCTTTTTTTAGACCATCTTTTGCAAGCACAACAATTGGACACTCATCCTTTTTGTCTCATAATATCTATATTCTCTTAAGCATTCTTATTATAATTCCTCAATCTTATATTTCCTCAAATATTCATTTTGTTGTAATTTATGGCTAATGCACCTACATGAAATACTTATGATAAATCCCAATCATTAGCAAGCTATTGGAAACCAAATATTTCATTTTGTGAGTGGAAATTTTTCTTAGTGTGTATGAGTTTTAATTTTAGCATGGACATTGCCAAAGGGCTGGAGTGTTTGGATTTTATTTTTTCTCTAAACTTTTTTCAAGATTAAAGAATGGAATATTTTCCATTCTAATTATAAACTAAAATTACTTATTGTCTTAAATATTACAAGAACTAATTATTAGTAAATTGGAAAGTATTAATAATGGAAAAATACAAAAAGACATACACATTTATGTTACTATTATTGAATATCACAATTAAAAAAACTAAAATAAATAATCGAAATTGTCTTCTAAATCCAAATTATATTTTACTTTGTCTTATTATTTTAATAAAAATGAAAAATAAATATAAATATGCTTATTTATATATTTTCTTAATAAAATATACATATTTCTTATAAAATCATACATATATTTTTTTTATTAAAACTTATTATCATTTATATTATAAAACTTTTATATATAATTTTATTAATATTTTATTTTTTGGAATATTACCTTTAAACTTATATAACAAATATAAAAAAAATGCAATAAAAAAAAACATTACCTTTTCCAAATGTTTATGTTACAACATTAATAACCATACCATTTACCAAAATGTGTAACATAAAAATTCTATTATAAAACATATTATAAATTCTTATTACATCTTTATCTTCTAAATAATAAAAATATTTAACATCAATTGAAACATGTCTGAGTCTAGTTTTATCGACAATTATATGTTACCCTTTTGTTATTAGTAATTAAAATTTTGAAAATTTATGAAATGTAAAAGAAAATATAAATATTCACTTTAATATTGATTATTTCGTTTTATATATAATGTACAAATATTTTGGATTTTTTTAAATTTATTTTATCAAATTTGGTATTGCATTTGACATTTAAAAGGAAGAGACTTTAAGAGACTATAGGTAAGGAGAAAGATTTATGATTGCTTTTATAGAACTTTTTGATTTATTTTAGGGTGTAATAAAATTTTTAAATTTATTTGGTAAGTGTACTTAATGTTTTAAGTAATATTGACTTTTCACTGATTTTATTTGCACACGAATTCTACTCGCTGGGCTATATTCCTTCCCTTATTTTACGGGAAAGTAAAGCATCATCGCTTAAAGGTTGGTTTAATTTATTCAAACTTCAAACCCGAATTTTTGGCTCTACTTTTTGTGAGTGGGGTCTTCTCTTTGGAAAGTTAAAGGACCCGAAGATCTCGAAAAGGTTTCTGCTTTTCTTAATTTTAGCGGGACACAGCTATTTTTGGCTCTATCTTTTGTGAGTGGGGTCTTCTCTTTGGAAAAATAACGGACCCGAAGATCTCGAAAAGGTTTCTGCTTTTCTTAAATTCATGTGAGTAAAGCTTTTTTTCGGAAAATTAACCCACCCGAAGATCTCGAAAACATTTCAAAAAGATTTCGAAGATATCGGAAAGAATTGATTCTCTTCTGTCAGTGCAGCTATATAGCTACGCTACGAAACTCCATTTTCTCATCCACAAACCATTCTCCCATTCTCTCACGGAAGAGATGCAGATTACCACAATGCTTCTCCTCGCCCTTTCTTTCATTCTCTTTCTCAATCCTTTTGTGTTTTCCACACCAACACCCCATTTCTCTCACCATCCTCGTCTCACCAATGCTTCCGATCAACACGCTCTGCTTGCTTTCAAGTCTGCAATCACATATGATCCCTACCAATCCTTAGCCACCTGGAAACCAAATGTTTCATTCTGCCACTGGACGGGTATCATATGCAGCAGGCGCAGGCAGAGAGTCGTTTCCCTCAATGTTTCGCACATGGGATTACAAGGTACTATCTCTCCCTTTCTCTCAAATCTCTCATTTCTTACAGTACTCAACCTTCGTAATAACAGTTTCGACGGTCCCATTCCCTATCAATTGGGAAGCCTCTTTCGCTTAAAGATGCTTCGCCTCTCTCAGAATCAACTCCAGGGTTCCATTCCGCCCACTCTCGGTAGCTGCCGCAACTTGCGGAACTTGATTCTCTCCTACAACAATCTGACAGGATACATTCCCCCAAAACTATGTGTTCTCCCCAACCTAGTATCCATAGCCTTGGGAGTTAACAATTTGATGGGAACAATCCCCAACTGCTTGGGAAACATATCCTCTTTGCAGTACTTATATTTAGAGGACAACACCCTTCACGGCAGTGTTCCCTCCGAATTGGGTATGCTAAGCCAGCTCATCGTTCTTAATCTGGGAGATAACCATCTCACGGGACATATTCCGTCTTCGCTGTCTAACTGTACAAATATTGAAATATTGGGTATATATTTTAACCAATTAGCTGGCCACATTCCGTTGCGGTTGTGTAGCAAGAAGACCACTCACTTAAATGAACTCTATCTGGATGGTAATCAGCTGAGCGGCAGCATTCCTTCTTCCCTCTTCAATTGTACGAACCTTCAAGTGATTGATTTAGGAGGGAACCAGCTCAGCGGAACAGTGCCCATGGAGCTGGGTAAATTGCAACATCTCCAGACGCTTTACTTTGCCGACAATTACTTGATTAGCGGCAGCACCACGGTATGCCCCATTCTTACTGCTCTTATCAACTGTTCTAATATACAAGATGTAGACTTATCCTTTAATAATCTCAGAGGACAACTTCCCTTTTCCATAGGCCACCGCTTTACAAAACTCTACCACTTAGACCTTGGTGTCAATGAATTATCAGGAGAAATACCTCAACATATTGGAAATCTAACTAGTTTAACATACCTCAGTTTAGAAATTAATTCTTTTACAGGGTCAATCCCTTCTTCTCTTAATTTGCTTCTGAATTTGGAGAGGTTATATATGAATTTCAATAATTTACAAGGAAGCATCCCTATGGAAATTGGGCAGCTAAAACACTTAGGCCTCTTATATCTTTCTGGAAATAATCTCTCAGGAAGAATCCCTGATTTTGTGACCAACCATCAGCAACTAAGATATTTAGATCTTAGTCATAACCAGTTATCAGGAAATATACCTACAAGTTTAGGGAAATGTGTGAACTTACTAGAGCTAGACCTATCATACAACAAGCTTAGTGGGAACATACCTCCAGAGATTGCAGGCCTTGCAAATTTAGCCCTCTATTTCAACTTGTCAAACAATTTATTACATGGCCACGTGCCTTCAGAACTAGGAAAGTTCAATATGCTTCAAGCTATAGATATTTCTGCAAATCGGTTAACTGGCCACATTCCAAGTGCACTTGGAAGCTGCAAAGAAGTAGAATATCTGAATCTTTCTTCCAACACACTTGAAGGTCCAATTCCAATGTCACTTAGTGAACTTCTAAGTCTTCAGGACATAGATCTCTCCTCCAATAATTTGTCAGGTAGAATACCTGTATCACTGGGAAATCTCACAATGCTCCACCACTTGAATGTTTCTTTCAACAAGCTGTCGGGAGAAGTCCCTAAAGAGGGAGTTTTCAAAAGGATTGGCGCCACAACATTTTTGGGAAATCTTGGTCTATGTGGACCTTGGGTAAATCTACCACCGTGCTATGCTCATAAACATAAAAGTGTTTTGAATCTCAAAAGAGTTATCCTACTTGTTGTTGCTATAGCAACTATTGTATTGTGCTTGTTTATGGGAATCTTATGCAAACAAAAGTGCAAGAGACATATTCATAGAGAGATTGGACCATCATTAATTGTGGGGCATCGAAGAATCTCCTATGCAGAGCTCGTCATTGCAACAAATGAATTTAGTGATGCCAACTTGTTAGGAGTTGGTAGTTTTGGAAAAGTATACAAAGGGGTTTTGAATGATGGCACAATGGTTGCTGTCAAGCTTCTCAATCTACAAAATGAAGGGGCTCAAAAGAGTTTTGATAGAGAATGCAAAGTTTTGGGTAGAGTTAGACACCGGAATCTCATTCGGGTCATAACATGTTATTCAGATCTCCAAATCAAAGCTTTGATATTTCCATTAATGCCAAATGGAAGCCTAGAAAAGTGGTTATATCCTGATGATGGAGAACAAAGTGGTTTGAATTTGATTCAAAGGTTGAATATAGCAATAGACATCGCCCAAGGCATGACATATCTCCATCACCATTGTTTTGTTCAAGTAATTCATTGTGATTTGAAACCCAACAATGTCTTGTTGGGTGAAGATATGACTGCATATTTAATAGACTTTGGCATCGCTACTATATGTTTTGCAAATAATGAAGATGGATCTCTCACTTCCACAAATGCACTCAAAGGATTTGTTGTACAGATGACTTCTCGCTTCGTGAATTTTGGCTCGCCGCCTTATTCAAATCCATTTTAAACCCCTATTGTGGCCTAAAACCTTATGCTCCTGTTTGATATTATTATCTCCGCCTGAAGATCCGCTCTACAAAGGTCAAAAACCCAAATTTAAATATAACGGGCCCTAGTTCTAAAGTCTTAGCTCCCGCGCTTTGGCTACCACATGACCCGAACCCAAGAACCACAGGCCAAAAGATAGGGGGCTTATTGTTTTATACTCCGGGCACCATCGCAACCGTCGGATCTAAATCAAATCAACGGCGCGACAATTAACCTGTATGGAGGGCCCCGCGCGCAAGAAACCGATGGTATAGTCCCGCACCGCTTCCGCCAGGCCGGCAGTTTTGGGCCCAAGGCCAGCGATGCCATAGATCCTCTGCCGCATGTCCTCAGTACAGGCGGGAAACCACTTTTCCCCCCGCGCGTTAAAGGCTGTACGAAGGTTGGGTAGCGGAATCCATCCGCTCCGTAGGATCTGCCGATCTCCATCCAACGGAAGATATGTGCCAGAGCCGCTCGCCCATTAACATGCACCCGTTATGTCTTACGGCCCACCATCGTGTCGCTCCCGTCCATTTCTAGCCGTTGATCTGCGTCCGTAATCCAACGGTCCAGAGTTCAGTCTCCCCACCTGTTGACTCCGCCACATCACTCATCCACCTGTCCCCCGTACGTCCACGTGTCTTACTCCCGCACGTCTCGAAATAGTTTCCCTTCGTCATATATATATGTGCGTGCATATGTTTTCATTCATACCTTTCGTTTTCATTCACCCTCACGTCTAAACCGTTTTACGTAAAAAATCGTGCCTTGTTAAATCTATGTCTCCATTGCTCCTCTTCCACCACCCCCGTGTACTTCCTACTGCCATCTTTTCATCATCCCCGTACTCCACCTCGTGTCGCCGTCAATATTTTGTGGGTTTTGCAGGTTTCAAGACAACATGAGGGTGCTCTAATTCACTACCTTTTTTGCAAAGGTTTAGAGCCCATAAAAGGACGATATTCTGTGGGTGAAATTTAAAGAAGAAGCCGAGGGTAGGTGTGGGAAATGATCGTCATTAAAGAAGACAAAGATATCGACCTACATAACCCTCCAGAGAAATTCACCCCGCATTAAAGATCCAGGATTCAAATCCAAAGCTAAGGGCCGAGAGTACAGTACAGAATTGCAGACTATCTCGGGGTTTTATGGCAGCATATTTTCCCTCTTTCAGTAAGAGGCGGACCGATGTATATTTTATTATTTGTGTCATGTTTATAAGGAGATTTTTCTCCTCAGCATTTATTTCAGGAGATGATCTATAAAGTACATTTATTTATAGTTAGTCATTCACAGTATGGGCGCGAATTCTTTCCGCCATTTGATTCAAAATAAGTCATTAAATGTTTTCTATCTACCTCCTCCTCTAGAATTCTCCATCTCCTCTATAAAGGCCCAAAAAGAAGACGTTGCAGGGGTTCCAGATTTCTATCAGCAAACTGTGCAGTGAAAAGGCTTTTGTATACATTTTGTAATATTTCTGTATGAAGGTTCAGAGCCCGTAGGGTCTCAGTGAGGAGGAGTTATAACTGTAATGAGGATTCTGGTCTTTGGTATCTCACAATATGTAATTTCTCTTATGTGTTAATACAATATCTCCTTTCATGCTATTTATCTTCTTGTATCATGTTCTAGAATGCGAGTGGCTCACTAGTTTGCAGTAAGGATTCATCCTCGTTGGTGCCCTTTCTGGAATTAGTCAAGCGCTTTAAATAGGCCTAGTCATGATATATTGTTCCATGTTCATCTCTTTCATATTTTCTGCTATATTGGTTGCATGAGGAGGGTGCTTTTAAAACGCCATTTTCATATAAGGATTCATAAATTGGTATGCCCTTATGTGGTTCTGTTGTGTATCTGGGTATCAGTCTCATGTTAGCTAATATCTTCTTTATGTTTCCTCACTGCACTCACTCTTGATATTTTATTTTTGTGATGTATTATTTGAACTGGCCCTCTTTACAGTAAGCGGTCTCTTAACTGTCTGATACCTTTGTATTGGAGTTTTACATGATGTCCCTACACTGTTCTTATCTTTGTACCAGCTTCTGAGAGAGATTGGTCCCATTCAAAACTAATTTCCTTGTTCAAACAAGAGATAGTAAGTGAGTTCTTGGACTGACAACCCAAACTATAAAGGACTCCTTGCTATATTAAGATGTCCTAGGCACTGGTCTATGGCAACTCTAGACTGTCTCTAGGGGGGTGACAAAATCATCCACAACATCTTTCTGGCACCGTTGCCGGGGAACGAATTCAAGAATATCAGTTTCCCTGGGTCTCGACAAATTGTTTTCACTCTCTAATCAGGTGAGCACAGAGAGTTGAAGAGTTTCATATCTCTCACCTTGGCGACTCCACTGGTCTTTATTTGATAAATTTTATTGGTAGTCCTAGCTTCTCGAAAGCCACATTTGAGGTCAGATACATCTCAGTCGAAAACACCTTACGTGTCTGACCCAGAGAAGATCATTCATAAAAGAGTTTGGAAGGAGAGGAAGTCAGTTCGTGCTGAAAACCCTGAATATTCCATTGAAGATTATCCGCCCTCTTCTTCTTAAGAAGTTAGAACAGAAAATCCTGAGTTTTACTCAGAAACTCCACGTACAGGAAGTGCCTGGATTGAAGAAGATCCTCATCCTTCTTTCGAGGCTGAAGAAATTAAAGAGGTCACAGAAGTAGTTGCTGTTAATTGTGAGTTATTTCCATCCACACCTCAGGCTTCTGTGCAATATATTCCCATTGTCATTCATACTCCACTTCCTCCTACTCCTCTTCCTTCATTTGTTACTCAGACTATTGTACAACCCCCACTTCCTCCAATGGCCAATGTTCCTGATTTTCTATTGAACAAATATGCTCCTCTGGCCTTACCCCAAGTACTGAATGATATGCCACAGGATTATCTGAAGATTCTGCCGAGATTTAATGGTGAAAATGAAATTGATGCTCAGAAGCATCTTGAGACCTTCTGCTCTTTTGCAGAGAACTTAAATGTTGAACATATGGATGTGGTCTTGAGACTATTTGTGCAATCTTTAGAAGGGGAAGCCAGAAAATGGTTTAAAACATTGGGAAATCGTTCTGTGACCACCTGGGACATCATGGAGAATGTTTTTCTCAGAAAGTGGGGAGAAAAGAAAGATCACGGTCAATGTATCACTGAATTTAATACCATGAAGAAGAAACAGAATGAGGGAGTGGCAGAATTTATTAAAAGATTCAATAAGTTGTATTTGAGCCTGGCTCCTGAAATGAAGCCCCATGAAGCTGCTGCCAAGATAGTTTTCATAGCAGCCTTTGAGTTTGATTTTGGCTTCGCATTGAGAGAAAGAAAACCTGCCACTTTGGATGATGCACATTCAGATGCTCTGGAATTGGAAGCAAACTTTGCCTCCACTGGAAAGTTAAAAGGAAAAATTGAACAGGATACTAGGAGGAGAGTCAAAGAAGAGGTCTCCACCTCTAATCAGGAAAAGGATTCAGATAAAATGGATGAAATAAGTAAAATGATAAAGAAAATGATTAAGCTTGAATTGGAGGCAAAGAATGCAGCTCCCAAGAACTATTATAATGCTCCAAACAGAGGATATAATCCTCAGTACAGAAGGCCACCATTGCAGATATTGCCAAGAGAAACAAAGGAACAACAAGACCAGGTACCTCATCCCTTGTACCTGGAAGGACCAGCAGATGACTCCACTGGAGATGCAGCTTATGGATTAGAAGATTCAAATCTGGCTTTTTCAAATAATGATGATATGGAATGCCCATTGCAAGACGAAGACGAAGAAGCAGAGATTGATCATTATTGTAAGCAATTTGCTGATTTCATGCAAGCACAATTCAATGTCAAATATGATCTTAGATCTTCAAGGAAGAGGACCAGGACTCAAGATCAAGAAGAGGAGCCACCTCAGAAAGAAGCATCTGCTCAGAAGGAATCAGCAACAAAGAGAAACATAGAAAAAGGTAAGAATCCTCTAAATACTCCCTTGCAGTCCAATGATCAGATTCCTTCTTCTTCAAAAATAGTCAGTCTTCCTAATGCTAAGCCTGTGTCAAAAGAAGTCAAATCTTCAGTTGAAAATAAGGAGTCAAAAGAAGTTGTGATAGAAAAGCCTCCTTCTGCTTTCAATTTGCAAAAAGAACTTGAGAAGATTAAGATTCCTGTCCCCTTAACAAAATTATTAAAACAACTTGTATATCAGTCCCAAGTTACTTCCTTCATACTCCCTCCTGAAATACCAATTGCACCTGATAGTCTAAATCTTCAAGAAGAAAGACCCATGGTAGTCTTTGGCCCACATGTCGAGGAGATAGACCCCTCTACTCCTCCCTTTTACGTGTCCCTAGTTATTCATGACCTGCTGTTACACAATTGTATGTTAGATTCTGGGGCTTCCCATAATCTTATGCCTTTGTCTGTCATGGAGAAACTAGGGCTGCAAATTACAAGACCATACAAAGACCTATATTCATTTGATTCCAAAAGGGTTAAATGCTTGGGAATGATTAAGGATTTAGTGGTCAATTTGGCCCAAATTCCAGCAAAAAGTGTGGTCATGGACATTGTGGTTGCTGATATCCCAGCCCGCTTTGGCATGCTGCTGTCAAGGTCCTGGGGTACAAAAATTGGTGGATCAATTAAATTGGATTTAACATATGCTACTGTCCCAGTCTTTGGAGGACAGGAGAGGAGGTTATACAGGGAGACTAGATTTGTTAAAATGGTAACTAAGGCTGACTGCTCAGAGAACTCTCCAGTTTATAACAAAGAGGGAGACTTCTCATGTTTGATGTTAGAAGAAAATCAAAATTATGCTCATGAGCCCCTTTGTGGTCAAATTCAAGCTGAGCAGCCTAAAGGAGATCAGGAATCAGAAATTTGGACTTTGCATTTTGATGGAGCAAACTCAAGAGAAGGTAATGGAGCTGGTGTATTGTTGATTTCTCCTACAGGAAGATGGGTGCCACTGTCCTTCAAACTAGAATATGAGGCTACCAACAATGTAGCTGAATATGAGGCACTATTATTGGGACTGCAAATAGCCAGAAACATGGGCATCCAATTTTTAAAAGTCTTGGGAGACTCTGAGCTGGTGGTAAGACAGATCAAAAATCAATGTCAAACTAAGCATCCTCGGCTCAGAGCTTATAGAAATGAAGTATGGGACATGATATAAAATTTCCTCTCAGCATTTAATATACAGTTCATGCCCCGGGAGCAAAACAGAATAGCAGATTCTCTTGCTGTAGCTGCCAGTACATTCCGTCCTCCTCAGAATCCACTTTTAAGATATGAAGTGGAGGTACGGTACAGACCATCCATTCCAGATAACATAAAGCACTGGCAGGTATTTGAAGATGATGAACAAATGAAGAGATTCATGGAGACAGTGGGAGAATTCTCTAACATAGAGATTGATGATGAGAGGGAGGAAGAAGCTGAAAATATTGCAGAAAACAAATGGGAAGAGAACATAGCAGGCAACAAAGTGCTGCAGCTGAAAGGGAATGTTATTCCCAGAGGGCTGGTGCCTCTGGAAAGATTATTTGACAAAAATTATATTCCTTTACAGCCAAACAAAGTGACAGAAGAAGATCAAGTGGGAGATTTGAATCTGGGTACTTATGCTGATCCCAAAATTGTTAAATTATCTAAAAGAGTCCCAGAAGAATACAAAGAAAAATATTTGAAGTTGTTTCAATCTTACAAAGATGTATTTGCTTGGTCCTATCAGGACCTAAAAAATTTTGATGTGAACATAATGCAACATAAAATACCTTTGAGGGAAGATGCAAAGCCCTATAAGCAGAAACTCAGACAGATAAAACCTCTGCTGCTTCCCTCAATTGAAAAAGAAATCAAGAAATTACTGAAGGCCAAGATAATTGTGCCATTAAGATACTCAGAATGGATAGCAAATCTTGTTCCTGTTCGGAAGAAAAATGGAGAAATAAGGCTCTGTGTGGATTTCAGGAATTTAAATAGAGCATCATTAAAGGATAATTATCCACTGCCTAAGATGGACCACATCCTGCAGAAAGTAGTGGGAGCATCCAGAATGTCAATGATGGATGGATTTTCTGGTTATAATCAGGTAGCTGTATTTCCAGAAGACCAGAAGAAAACTGCATTTACTACACCATGGGGAACATTTATGTATGCTAGGATGCCATTCGGATTAATTAATGCAGGAGCTACTTTTCAGAGGGCAATGGACATAGCCTTTGTTGGAGAACAGGACAAGTTTTTGGTGGTATATCTTGATGATATCACAGTATTTTCAAAGAATGATGATGAACATATTGAGCATTTAAGAAGAACTTTTGAAAAATGCAGAAGGTATGGCCTATCCCTCAACCCTCAAAAGTCCTTATTTGCATTAGATGAGGGAAAACTCTTAGGGCACATTGTAACAAAGGATGGTGTAAAAATAGACCCTAAGAGAGTGGAAGTAATAAACAACATTCCTCTGCCCAGGAATAAGAAGGAAGTACAGGTATTTTTAGGCCGAATTAATTTTCTAAGAAGGTTTATTCCTAACTATGCCGAGATAGTTAGGCATATAACTAATATGTTGAAAAAGGAAAATGAAGTTAAATGGTCCCAGGAGTCTAGAGATGCATTCACAAGGATAAAACAGGCATTCGCTGAAGTTCCTGTGCTAGCTGGACCCGATTACAAAAAGCCATTTATGATATTCTCATTTGCTTCACCCCATACAATTGCCGGAGTATTATTGCAGAAAAATGAGGAGGGATATGAACAACCTATAGCTTTCTTCAGTCAAGTGCTTTATGATGCTTAATTAAAATATAATATATTGGAGAAACAGGCATATGCCCTGGTAAAGTCCCTTAAAGCCTTTAGAGTATATGTTTTGCAATCTCATATTACTGCATATGTCCCCACAGTAGCTGTCAAAGACATTCTGGTTCAGGGAGACAGCGAAGGCAGAAGAGGAAGATGGATTGCAAAAATCCAGGAGTATGATTTGGATATAAGGCCTACTAAGTTGGTCAAAGGACAGGGACTTGCCAAGATGTTATCTGAATCAAATCATCAAGCTCTAGGCATTAATCTATCCATGATAGCGAATGAAGAATCTGAAGAAGAAGAAGAACAGCAAGGGTTGGAGATGGCCACTCAAAAGATACATATGAAATATCTAACTAGTCCTTGGTATAAAGAAATAGTTGAATATCTTTTAACACTTAGCTGTCCTCCAAGTTGTGATAAGATAAAATATAGAGCTGTAAGGATGAAATCCTAGAAATATGTAATTGCCAATGGACAGCTCTATTGAAGAGACCCTCTAGGTATATTACTGTTATGCCTCACAGAAAATGAAGTGCAGAATGTAATGACAGAATTTCATGAAGGAATTTGTGGAGGACATTACAGTTGGAGGGCTACAACTCATAAAATCTTGAGGGCTGGTTTTTACTGGCCAAAACTGTACTCAGATGCTTTTTCTTGGGTCAGAGCATGTGAAAAGTGCCAAAGATTTGCAGAAAGACAGAAATTAGCAGCTTTGCCCTTGATTCCTATTCATGTGAATGAACCATTTCAGAAATGGGGATTAGACTTTATAGGAGAGATACATCCCCCATCAAGTGGCCAATATAAATGGATACTAACAGCCACAGATTATTTCATGAAATGGGTGGAAGCCATACCTACCAGAAATGCTACAGATGCTGTAATAATGAGGTTTATGGAGGAAAATATCATATCTAGGTTTGGCTGCCCTGCTAGAATTGTAACTGACAATGCGCAGGCTTTCAAGTCTGCCAGGTTTGTAAAGTTCTGTCAAAGGTATAACATTACATTGACTCACTCCACAGCTTACTATCCCCAGGGAAATGGCTTAGCTGAGTCATCCAATAAAACCCTGGTGAGGGCCTTGAAGAAAACAATAAGTGAGAATCAGAAGAATTGGGACTCCCAATTAAGATTTGCTTTATGGGCGAATAGGATAACCAGCAAAAGAGCAACAAGGAAGTCACCCTATGAGCTGGTGTATGGGCGAGCTGCTGTGTTTCCTTTGCAATTGGCATTGCCAGTGGCACGTTTTATGCAGGAGGATCAGGAAGAACCAGATGACATGATCAGAAGAATTAATCAGCTGGTAGAATTGGAAGAAACACGCAACCAGGTAAATGAGAGACTGATAGAGTATCAGGAAAAAATGAAGGATATATTTGATCGCCATGCAAAAGATAGGAATTTCCAAGTTGGAGACCTGGTTCTCAGGTGGGATGTTCGCAGAGCAGAAAGGGGCAAGCATGCCAAGTTTGATCCGCTGTGGTTTGGCCCATTCAAAATCGTGAGTCAAGGGCGAAATAATACTTTCATGTTAGAAAACCTACAAGGTGATTTGTTGGATGCCCCTGTGAATGGCCAATTCCTCAAACCATACTTCCAATTCTGACCCAGGCTGGGAATGACCGCTTGTATTATATTGTATATAAGTTGTTTTGGCTTTTATTTTTATAAAGGAAAGAATGCTGATAATTACCTGAAGCAGAAGCACAGAGGAGATTGAGTAGCAGAACGAAATATTCAATGGTCTGCGTGTTCTCGACATGCCCGAGGACGAACATGTCGTCCCCAGAAGGAGCCGATGTTGTACAAATTTTACCCCTGCATTTCAAATTTTGGTCTATTGCCCCGCTCAAATCTGATACAAAGCTCCACCGTGGCCTAAAACCTTATGCTCCCATCTGATATTTACCGTTTCCGCTCGAAGACCCGCTCTACAAAGGTTGAAAACCCATCATTTAAATTATATCGAGCCGAAGCCTCAAGGCCTTAGCCCCCTTTCTGTCGTCGTCACATGACCTGAGCCCGAAAACCATAGGCTATAGAGAAAGGAGCTCGGCCATAAAGTCTTCGGGGGCGATAGCAACCGTCCGATTTAAATCAAATCAACGGAGCGGTGATCATTACCGGTGGAGGGCCCCGCGTGCAAGAAACCGACGGTATGGTCCTGCACCACTTCTACCGGGCCGGCGGTTTTGGACCCAAGGTCAGCGATTCCATAAGAAACGAGCCACGTGTCTTTGGTACGGGCCCTAAAACCATTTTTCCCCACGCATTAAAGATCGATCCGAGGCCGGGCAGCAGAACCCATCCGCTCCGTAGGATCTGCCGATTTCCATCTGACGGCGGATATGTATTAGAGCTGCTCGCTCGTTAATGTGTGTCCGCCATGTTCTGTGGCCCACCATCGTGTCGCTCGCTTCGCTTCCCGACCGTTGATCTGCGATGGCTATCCAACGATCCAGATCCTAGTCTCCCTGTCCATTGACTCTACCGCCACATCACCCATCCACCTGTCCCCCGTACGTCCACGTGTCTTACTCCCGCACGTCTAAAATAGTTTCCCCGTCATATATATATGTGTGTGTGTGTGTGTGCGTGCATATGTTTTCATTCATACCTTTCGTTTTCATTCACCCCTCACGTCCAGGCTGTTTTATGTAAAAAGTCGCACTTCGCCTATTAAATCTATGTCTCCATTGCTTCTCTTCCACCACCCTTTGTATTTCTCCCGGTCGATCACGTATCCATTGTCCCCGCCTCCATCTGTGTCAGTTTTCTCTAATATTTTGTGGGTTTTGCAGGTTTCAAGGTAATAGAAAGGGCGTTTTAATTCATGGTTTCCATAGCAGAGGTTAAGAGCATTTCAAGGGTGATATTTTGCTGGAAAAATTTAAAGAGGAAGCCGAGGGTAGGTGTGAGAAATCATCACCATTAAAGAAGACAAAGATATAGATTCACGGAACCCTCCAGAGAAATTCGCCCTACATTAAAGATCCAGGATTCGAATCCCAAGTTAAAGGCCGAGAGTACAGTACAGAATTGCAGACTATCTCAGGGCTCTTACGACAACAGATTTTTCCTCAGCGGAAGGCAAAGCATTGTATATATTTTATTATTTGTGTCTTTTATATATGGAGATTTTCATCTCCCAGCATTTATTTCTGTAGACTGATTGTAAAGTACAGTCATTTATAGTTAGTCATTCATAGAGTGGGCGCGATTGTTTTCCGCCATTTTATTCAAATTGAGTCATTAAATGTGCTTCATCTACCTCCTCCTCTAGAATTCTCTATCTTTTCTATAAAGGCCCGAAAAGAAGACATTGTAAGGGTTCCAGATTTCTATCAGCAAACTGTGTAGTGAAAAGGCTTTTGTATACATTTTGTAATATTTCTGTATGAAGGTTCAGAGCCCGTAGGGTCTCAGTGAGGAGGAGTTATAACTGTAATGAGGATTCTGGTCTTTGGTATCTCACAGTATGTAATTTCTCTTATGTGTTAATACAATCTCTCATTTCATGCTATTTATCTTCTTGTATCATGTTCTAGAATGCGAGTGGCTCACTAGTTTGCAGTAAGGATTCATCCTTGTTGATGCCCTTTCTGGAATTAGTCAAGCGCTTTAAATAGGCCTAGTCATGATATACTGTTCCATGTTCATCTCATCCATATTTTCTGCTATATTAGTTGCATGAGGAGGGTGCTTTTAAAACGCCATTTTCATATAAGGATTCATAAATTGGTATGCCCTTATGTGGTTCTGTTGTGTATCTGGGTATCAGTCTCATGTTAACTAATATCTTCTTTATGTTTCCTCACTGCACTCACTTCCTGATATTTGATTTCTGTGATATATTATTTGAACTGGCCCTCTTTACAGTAAGCTGTCTCTTAACTGTCTGATGCCTTTGTATTGGAGTTTTACATGATGTCCCTACACTGTTCTTATCTTTGTATCAGCTTCTGAGAGAGATTGGTCCCATTCAAAACCAATTTCCTTGTTCAAACAAGAGATAGTAAGCGAGTTCTTGACCGACAACCCAAACTATAAAGGGCTCCTTGCTATATTAAGATGTCCTAGGCAATCGGTCTATGGCAACTCTAGACCTGCCTCTAGGAGGGTGACAAAATCATCCACAATGTGATCTAAGGTGGTACATTCCTCCAGGTATTATTTAAACTATATACCATATTAAGCAATGTTATGATTTTCTTATGTTTACTTAACATTTAAATTAAAGTAAAAAAACTTAATATGAAGATCTATCAATGCAGAATATGGAGTGGGACGACAAGTTACAACAAAAGGCGATGTTTATAGCTATGGAATAGTGCTATTGGAAATGCTCACTAGAAAGAAGCCCACCCACAACATGTTTGTGGAAGGAATGAACTTGCAAAAATGGGTGGGTAGCCGTTTTCCAAACCGAGTACAAGAAGTGGTGGACATGGGTTTATTTAAGACGCCTATTAGATGAAATGAAGAAGATAAGGATATCAATTGCCTCAGATCACTGATAAATGTGGGTTTGCTTTGCACAAATGAATCTCCTCAAGGACGACCTACTATGATGGGAATTCTAGGCACACTACAAAACATCAAAGACACTTTTTTGAGCCATACTTCCATTCCCAAATTCCAATCAAATCTAACACATTTTTTGGGTAGTACAAGTACTACTATCAACAACATTTGTGAAGGCCAGAGTTCTTCCACATCTTATTCTATTCTAACAAAATGGTACTTGTGCTACTAAACCATGAAGTAATGTGAGTCTTATTTCCTATGGTAGTTGTGTTACTAAACCATGAAGTAATGTGAGCCTTATTTCCCTTGTTTGTACATAAATATTTGAAGTAATGTGAGTCTTATTTCCTTTGTTTGTACATAAATATTTGAAGTAATGTGAGCCTTATATCCCTTGTTCATACATAAATATTTGAACAAAGTGGTAGTGTTTTAAAAATGTCTTTACAATTATGAAATTTCTTATTCTATCTTTCAAAAAATTATATTCAATATCTTTACATCTATAATTGAATGTATCACTGTTCTAATTAAATGTATCACGCTCTTTTGGTATTAAATACATAAGGAGTTTTTTATTTCTTTCAAATCACTAAATATAGAAATATATTTTAATTCCAGAAATTTCTTTCAAATGACTGAATATAGAAATATGTTTTAGTTCCAGAAAAAAAACCTATTACATTTATCACTCTTAATGTATTATAGTTCTAATTAAATGTATCACACTCCTTTTGGTACTCTTTTGGTATTAAATACATAAAGAGTTTTGCATTTCTTTCAAATGAAAAAAATATGGAAATATATTTTAGTTCCATAAATTATTGAAAAAACTATTATATGTATGACGCTTCTAATTGAATGTCACACTCAATGTATCACACTCTTTTGGTATTAAATACACAGAGTTTTGTGTTTTGAATATTTCTTTCAAATGATTAAAATATAGAAATATATTTTAGTTCCAAAAATTATTGAAAAAAACTAAAAAAACTATTATAATGAATATAATTCTAATAGATGAATATAACTATTTCTTTCATATGATTAAAATATAGAAATATATTTTAATTCCAAAAATTATTGAAAAACTCAAAAAAACTATTACAATGAATATTATTCTAATAGATGAATATAACTATTGTTGTTTATTTTTTATATAGCTCTTTAAAGAGTGTCACAACCAACATAAAAATGATACTACTAGCCAATTTAATACAAAATCAATTAACACACTTCTATGACAATTCAGACAAGCATAAATAAAAGAAAAGTCACAATTCACACTAGTATTAGCTTTAAAACAAATTATATCATGCCACATATTTAAAATATTATTTTCATAATAATATGATATCAAGAAAACATATGACTTTTCAATCAATTCAATAAATTAGTAAATTTCATTTCCTTTTAAGAGTAAGGTATTAAAATGAATATGTGTTTTATATCTCAAAATATAAATATTATATATTTTATAAAATATAAATATCTTATAAATATAAATATAAATATGTTATAAGTATATATTATGTTCTATATTTTAAAAAAGATATATATTCAATAATAATAAATTTTGAGAGTTCTAATTTGATTATATTAGCAGGTTAGATTATTATGATTAACAAATTCATAGGCACAAGTTAGAGAGCTAAAATTGTTAATCAAGCTCTAATTTGATCATATTATTATCAAACTAGAATTGTTAATCGAATTCTAATTTGATCATATTATCATTAAACTAGAATTATTATTTTTGAGAGCTCTAATTTGATCATATTATCATCATGATTAACATAAATCATAGGATCATATTATCATCATATTAACAGAAATCATAGGCACAATGTTAAGAGCCCTAATTTTATCATATTATAATCATGATTAACATGAAATCATAGACACAATGATTAACAAAAACAGAAATCATAGGCACAAGTTTGAGAGCTCTAATTTGATCATATTAGAGAAAAATGATTAACAAAAACAAAAATCATAGGCACAAGTTTGAGAGCTCGATAATTTGATTATATTAGAGAAAAATGATTAACAAAAACAAAAATCATAGGCACAAGTTTGAGAGCTCGATAATTTGATTATATCATATTATCACCATGATTAATAGAAATCATAGGCACAAGTTTGAGAGCTCTAATTTGATTATATTATTATGAAAGCTTGAGAACTCTAATTTGATCATATTAGGGCACAATTTTGAGAGCTCTATTTTGATTATATCATATTATCATCATGACTAATAGAAAGCACAGGCACAAAGTTTGAGAGCTCTAATTTGATTATATTATCATGAATGATTAGCAAAATCATAGGCACATCCATACCCATGAGAGAATAGTTATGATTTATGATTAAATTGTTATGATTTATGAGAGAATTGTTATGATTTATGATTAAATTATTATGGTTTAGGAATTGTTATGCACATCCATACCCATGAGATAATTGTTACAATTTATGTTTAAATTATTATGATTTAGAATTAACAAAATCATAGGCACATCCATACCCTACTGAAGAGGTTTTCTATCTTATTGAAGAGGGTCTCTATCTTGCAACATAAACTAATAATAGAGTAAAAATTTGGGTGTTATTATTCTACTATGAAATAAGCCCTTGCCCTTGCCCTTGCCCTAAAAGGTGTGGAGTTATACATCAACAAACCGATGTTTACATATTAAACCTTTTTCAACACTCTATCTTGATCCTAGAGATACCCTAATTCGGAGCCAACCACATTAGTTTTGTCAGTTTTGATTAAATATTTCTAAATTATCAGAGTCATGATCAATTCTTGAAAAGTGTCATTGATATTGGAGGTTGGATTAGTGGTAGTTCTATTTTTATATTTTTTTGCAGATTCTATGTGAATTTCATGTTGGGTGGGTGTGGGTATTCTTCAAAGAAACTAATGTTTTGTAGATTTTATGTGAATTTCATATTGTGTGTTGAAAAATTAATCTCAAACACCACGTTTAATTTTCTAGCAACAACCATGAAACCAATGTTTTGTAGATTCTATGTGAATTTCAAGTTGTATGTGTTGGAAAATTAATCTCAACCACCACGTTTAATTTTCTGACAACAACCATACCTCAATAAATGTTTTGCAGGTTGTGGATTGAGTTTGCAGGCAAGGACATGGGTTAAATGAAAATCTCAATAGGAATAAAATCACCCATTCCGCAAAAAATTAAATAATTCAAATTCAAATAGAAATTTAAAGCATGGTTATTAAAAGGGTATGGACAAACATTTATTATGCAAGTGTTCAGAAATGATGTTCACCCATATTGGTGAATGTAAATCAACAATTTTTTTACTGGTGAAGAAGTGACAATCTCCATATGAATTACTTTTAGTTCTTTTGAAATCATAAGGTTAGTCGATATATGATGTAGCTATATGCTTTTGGAAAATTTCATGTATTATTTTTACCGCAACTACTCTTTTCTCTGTTTCACTGTGAGTGAATTTGTTTGAAGTTTATTTGTTGCACTATAGTTGCGATTTTAATCCACTATATATTAAAAGACAGTATCTTAATATTCAAATTTTTTTTTCTCCACTATAGTTACGATTTTAATTTCTCCCATTCTCTATTAAAAGGGAGTCTCTTAATATTTAATTTCCCCAACTATGTTGTATTGTTTAAGACCTCTACGCAACTTTGTGTGAATTCTGTGTGTTGTGAAAAATAAATTAAAAGGGAGTCTCTTAATATTTAATTTCCACAACTATGTTTTCTTTTTTAAGACCTCTCCTCAACTCTGTGTGAGTTATGTGTGTTGAAGAAAATAAATTCCCCTGTCTCAAATTATTTAACATGGCCAAGTAAAAGAGGAAGGAAGAGCAACAAGAAACTCCTAGAGAATATTTCTGATATATATATGAGTCTGGAAATTTGGTTCATATCTGAAATATAATTCAGGGATGGGAGTGACAAAGTGACGGTGAAGATGATGACCTGAAAGAGCAGGAGGCCAAAATGGATTTTATATCAGATGCAGGTAGTACAATAGGCCGTGTATCTCTGTTTTATCAATCAGAAAAGACTTATTGGAAAATGAAATGCATCCTAGAAAAGGCAATGGCGAGAAGGGAAGTAAGAGAAGGTAACTTATTAGTGTTTTTTTAACTTCAACAAATAAAGCAAGATATTCATTAGATGGCTGAGGAACAGTTCCAAGAAAATGCAAAAATTGGGAAAATTGAGCGTCAGCTCCAAACCATGCAGCAAGTGGAATTGCTGGGTTCCACTGCAAAGGACCCAGCCCCTATGGATTCTTCGGATAGAAAATATTCTTAGTTTATAGTTTCATTTCATCTTTTTGGTGATTAATAGGTATAGTTTCTGTTTCAGTTGTAAATGTTATGGACATAGTAAAGTGATAAAAGCAGTCGCTAGAAGGAAAAAAAAATATTAGTTTTGGTTAGCCTTTAACTCTCTCTTGTGGCCAACAGACTTGGTTTCCTTCAGGCAGGTTGAGGCTACGGTAAATGATTGAATATGTATAACATATTTCTCTTTAAAAAATTGAAAATAGAAAGGTACTACGAAGTTTAAAAAAAAAAACATGGTATCAGAGTCGATTTAAAGTTTTATTACCCCAAGTGTTTTTACTGCAGAGTTAAAAGGTATTCTAAAATTTTTTGTGGAGCATCTTCACCAATAAGGAGAAATTTTTCACACAGTCAGAAAGTATTTTTTTTACACAGTAAAAATGGCAGCAACAAGCTTGAATAATCCACAAATACCTTATTTTAATGGAAAAAATTACGACTATTGGGCTATTACAATGAAGCCTTTGTTTTCTTCTCAAGACATTTGGGAATTGGTGGAGAATGGTTTTCAAGAACCAACAGATGTAGTAGCATACAATTCTTTGACACAAGCATAAAATGATGCATTGAGAGATAACAGGAAGGACTCAAAATCCCTCTTCTATATTTTTCAGGCAGTGCATGAAATCATTTTCCAAAAGGTTGCAGCAGCAACGAAGTCCAAGCAAGCATGGGATACCCTCTAGATAGCCTACCAAGGCATGGAAAAGGTGAAGACAACAAAATTACAAATGCTGAGAAGATATATTGAGACAATTTGTATGAAAGAGTCTGAGAATTTAGACTCATTTTTTACACATGTAATTGGGTTGGTTACTCAAATCAGTTATCATGGTGAGACACTTGAGGAAAGGAGAATCATTCATAAATTTTTGAGAAGTTTGCTAACAAGATTTGATGTCATTGTTGTGGAAATAGAAGAGACAAAGGATCTCTCAGAATTTTCAGTGGATGAGGTTCATGCATCACAAATTTCTTATGAACACAGATTGAAAAGAGGAACGAACTCTTCATTGAAGCATGCCTTCAAAACACAAGTTTCATTTGGTCAAGGTAGAGGTTGAGGAAGAAGAGGAAGAGGAAGAAGCCCATACAGAGGTGGAAGAAGTAGCCCTTCAAGCTCAAGTGGAAGGGGCAGCAATCAAAATTCAAGTCAAGGATCAAGCCAAAATCAAGCACAAGGTCAGAGGTATGATAAATCTCAAGTTCAATGTATGGTCATTATGCAAATGAATGTAGAAAGAAGTAGTATGACATAAGTAACAAACCAAGTGAAAATTTCATAAAGACAAAATTAAAACCATGATAACATGTTTTTAGCTTGTAATATAGCACAAGAAAAACAACGAAATGTATGGTTTCTAGATTCAGGGTGTAGAAACCACATGATTGGGAACATAAAAATGTTTTCAAATCTAGATGAAAGTGTGAAATTTGAAGTGACATTAGGGACTGATAGCAAAGTCTCTGTCATGGGAAAGGGAAGAGTCAATATTCTAACAAAGAAGGGAGAGAAGAAATACATTTCATATGTTTACTTTGTCCCTGGTTTGAAGCATAACCTCATAAGCATTGGACAACTCATGCAAAAGGGCTACAATGTATTTTTCAAGAATGATGTGTGCACAATTTTGGATAAGTCTCCAGGAAGACAACTGATTGCAAAAGTTCTTATGAAAAACAATAGAATGTTTTATCTCAAGCTAAAATCAGATTTGAAGGAAGAAGGTACTCAAGCCCAACTATCAATGAATTCACAAGATAATGAAAGAAAAGTTGCAACTGTCACACAGGTAGAATTTCAAGCAAAGGTCAAAGATTAAAATTGGTTATGGAATTTTATATTATGTCATCTAAACTTTGGAGGTTTGAAATTGTTGCATAGGAAATGCATGGTGAAAGGATTTCCTCTCATGGAAAAATCAGAAAACCAATGTGAAGAAGGCATCTTGGGGAAACAACATAGAGAATCATTTCTATCGGAAAGTAAATAAGGGAAAAGGCACCCTTGGGGATTGCCCATTCAAATATGTGGACCAATGCAGACACCATATATTGGTGGAAGCTATTATATTTTGACTTTCATAGATGATTATACAAGGAATACATGGGTTTACTTCCTAAAACAGAAAAGTGAAGTGTTTGAGCGCTTTCACCAATACAAAGATCTTGTTGACTAGAAAAGTGGACATAACATCAAAGTTTTGAGGACTAACAGAGGTGGAAAATACATCACAAATGACTTCCTATGTTTTTGCAAGGAGCATGGAATTCACAAGCAATTTACAACAAGGTATACACTTCAACAAAATGGTGTTGCGAAAAGCAAGAATAGGACCATTATGGAAATGGAAAGGAGTATGTTGAAGGCAAAGAATTTGCCAAATGATTATTGGGCTGATGCTATCACTTGTGCAACATATATCATTAATAGGTGTCCAACCAAAAGTGTCAAGAACACTAGTGAATGAATATTTGCTTTCATTCACTAGTGTTATTTACTCCACACAACCTCTACAAGTTCAAAAATGATGTTACCCCATACTGGGTATTAATTTTTTTTGTCAAGTATTAATGTATTAGATATATATATTTTGAATTAGCAAGCAAGAATAGGTTGATTTAATTGTGGTAGATGTAAAGACAAGGGGAGAAAATCGTGGAGGGAATTTTGGTGGGAGCATGAAAAAAATAGTTACAAGGTTTTACTGTATATTACTCCCCTGGTGAATGTAAATAAGGAAATTTGTTTTACTGATGAAGGAGTCACAATCTCCATATAAATTACTTCTAGTGTTTTTGAAATCATAATATAATATAATATTTGGTTAGTAGCTATATCCTTCTGGACAATTTGTTTTACTCTGTTCCATATGAATTACTTCTAGTGCTTTTGAAATCATAATATAATGTAATGTTTGGTTAGTGGAGATATGCTTCTCCAAAATTTCATGTATTATTTTTACAACAACTACTTGGTAAAAGATACTCTCTTAATATCTAATTTTCACAACTATGTTGAACTTCGTGTGTTGAGGAAAAAAAATTCCCCAAAAGATACTCTCTTAATATTTAATTTGCGCAACTATGTTAAACTCTGTGTGTTGAGGAAAAGAAATTCCCCTGTCTCAAATTCTTTGACAACATAGATATTCTTCAAAGAAACCATACACTTGCATCAGTGTGTATGGTGGCAACTATTCCATTGGGATTTTCTACATAAATAATGTGTATGGTGGCAACTATTCCATTGGGATTTTCTACATAAAGAATGTTTCAATGAAGCAAAGATTGTGGAGGATCATAGAAGGAAAGGAGGTGTGGTCCTACGAACATTGCTTTTCGTATCTTTGAAACATGTGATGTGATCTTTGAAGCATGTGATGATGATGCACACTATAACTTCAAATCTATTGTAAGTCATCATATTATTCCTATGTTAATCATAATATAATATCCGTATAAGACCTCAAATAAGTCTAGTGTCCTAGGCAAATTTTTTCAAGTGATGTTTTCACACTCCCACTATATTTACATTAGTTGTTCTTTTTTAATCTCGTTGACCAACATTATGGTCCTTTATTTTATGGACTTCTACAAACAAAAATTTGTAGGCTTTGAAACCTATTGAGAATGAGACTTGTTGATTATATAACCAGTATGGAAGACTTTGCAACCAACTTCTTGATACTGTCGCACTGAAGGAATTGGGTGTTCTGACAATAAAGTTAGATAAAAGTCAAAGGATTTCATTGCTTTGACGAAGTGATTGGTTGATTTAGGTGTTTGAACCATCAAGGAAGACTTGTATGGTTTCACTTTGAAGAGCTTGGTGCTATGCTCCTTCAAAAATAGCAGCGCATTCATAAATTCAAAAAAAAGGTTTTTGACTGTGAAGACAAACAATAAGGAAGGCTGAGGAAGGAAATTTGAACTTAAAAATTTCAAATTATAAAAAAAATAAAAATTTTGCAAAAAAAACTTAAAAATTTTGCATTATAAAAGAATTTATATTGCATTTTTGAAAAAATAAAATAAAATATATAATATAATATAAATTTTATCTAATATTATTATTTTCTAAAATTTTTTAATTTAATTTATTTAATAAAATAATATGATTAAAATTTTAACCAATACACTTGATATCTTTAATTAAGTGCAATCTTATCTAACTTATTCATGACATTTTACTTGTGACAAGGCTTTGCCATAAAATTAGATGTGTTATTTATGACTTCTAACTTAAGTCCTCAAAATTCTTGAATTAGCTATGTTTCTTGTCAATGGAATTAGCTATGTTTCTTACCATTTCATTAGCCAAAGTGGCTTGTAAAACCCAAACAATGAACTAATTAGCTTGTTATTGTTTCTATAATAAATCAACATTAATGTCAATGATATAAATTAGGTTGAAAGTACGTCAAACTTCACCTTCCTTACAATATACAGCTTCTCATGAGTTCACATAAATGTGACAACAGGTGAATTGAAATTAGTAAAAACATTATTGCTGAAATTAGTAATTCACGACATTATTATGGTATTTTATATTTGATAAAAAAATTAACTAGTTATTAGTTTAGTTAAATAAAATAAATAATGTCCAATTTTAAAAATGAAAATTTAGAAATTAATTTTTATTTATTACCAAAAAAAAATATTAACATTATATTATTATTTCTAATTTTTAAAATTTTTATTGAAATTTAATTTTAATCAAATCACTTCCTGAATAACTATACAAACTCCTAAGGATTTCATTTCATTCAAAAGCAATGATACCCGGTAAATCCACCCAGCAGATCCGAAATCGAATGGCGACGCTGCCTAACCGGGCTTAGTTGCTCATCTCTATTGCTATATTTATGGTATAAAAAGTCAAAAATTGAAAATAAACGTAAACTTTAAAATTCTCATTTTCATTTCACACTTTGTAATAACACGATGCTATCTTAACATTTAGTTATTAAGTTAGCCTCACCACAAAGTAAAGTTTGTGGTTTTATTACTGTGGAGTACAAGAATAAACTTGTAAGTAGAATTTACTAAATATGGGTTATATAACATTTTTATTTTACGTAAACAAAAATTGTTATTTTTTATTCTTTAAAGAATTTTGAAATAAATTTTGGATTTTTCAATAATACATATTAATTTTGGATTTTTCAATAATACATATTAATTTATTTTGATATTATGAAAATATTATAATAATGAACAATAAGATTTTTATTAAATTAAAATTTAGTAAAATATGTTTAATTAAATTAGTAGATTGTATTAGCTAAATGTAGATGAGAAATATCAATGTATCATGTTTTATTAACCTTGTATATTTGGATATATTTTTTGAATGATGAAAATATTTGATTAATTAATCATAATAATAATATTAAATTATGTATAATACAATTTTGTGAAAAAATCTAACTTTTTCACCTTGTCCTCGGGATGAACCAAATTAGATGGTTAGAATCCTGGACCAAATCCTAATGATGTGATTAATCTGAAAGACATTTATCTACATTATGGATCATAAGAGTCTTAAATCTAACATATGCATTTTATTTTAAATTTTATCAGGAATATATATTGTATTATTATAGCTACTACAACATGTATTAGGCATTTGGTAAAAAGATGACTAGCTATTAGTTTGGTCAAATAGAGTAAATAATTTCCAATTTTACAAAGAGAAACTATAGAGATTAATTTTTTATTTATTACAAAAAATGATAAATTGAAATTTAAACTAATTTAAACTAAGTAAAAGGCATTTACTACTAAGCAAGACTTTTTAATCTAAGACATATTTAGCATATTTAAAATGATTATATTAATATTTGATATATTTACATATTATTGATAAAATTAATAATATCTTCAATAGATTTTCCTTGGTCGCACATGACTGAAACCAACCTAGATCCATCTTAACTTTGGATCTATCAAGCATCGAGAGGGATCAAATCTCCCAAGGTGTGAACCTCACCTTGAACCTCTTTTCTGAATGCAAAACTTGAGGAAATGTTTGCACCTTGAGATATTTGATCCGTCTCAGCGCTTGATAGATCCGGAGTTAAGATGGATCTAGGTTGGTTTCAGTGGTGTGCGACCGAGGAAAATCTATCAAAGATATGATTAATTGTATCAATAATATGTAAATATATCAAATATTAATATGAGCAATTTAAATATTCTAAATATGCCTTAGATTGACCTGGTCATTTTATATTTTATATTTTCTTAGCTACGTTGAGATGATAAATATTTTTAATAACTTTAGTGATGAAAAAATATTAAATACATTTTTTGAATGAAAAGTGACAATAATAGTGTTCAATGATAGAAAATGTGAATAATAAGAATGTATTAAGTTACAAATAGTCTTCATTGTGATCAATCTCAAACTATTTTCTTCTACTATTCTTAGTGTCACCCTTGTTAGTTTTGTCATCTTTTCATATAGATTATATGAAAAGGACATTTGAAATCGTAAACCATTTAAATATTTAGCTCGAGTTGTTGTAGTAAACATGATACCTTGTCTCTCTTACTCTCCAATATTAATAGGTTAAATTACTATAACACAAAAATCAATGTACCTTGTCAATAACCTTTTGTGCTTACACTGAAATCAATGCATATTGTTAATCCAGTCACTTTCAAATTAATGTACCATCATACATCCAATTACATCAAATCAGAAATCAACATCTACATTGAAATCAATGCATCTAATGCAAGCAATCAAATAAGATTAGAAAACAACTTCTACACTGAAACCACTGCATATAATGCAAGCAATCAATTAAGATTAGAAACCAAGATCTACGTTAAAATCAATGTATTTAGTGCAAGCAATCAAATAGGATTAGAAATCGACATCTTCACTGAAATCAACGCCTTTAGTGAAAGTAATCAAATAGGATTATAAATCACCATATACACTGAAATCAATGCATTTAGTGTAAACAATCAAATAGGATTAGAAATCATCTACATTGAAATTAATGCATCTAGTGCAAGCAATCAAATATAATTAGAAATCAACATATACATTGAAATCAATGCATCTAGTGCAATAAATCAAATAGAATTAGAAATAAGCATCTGCACTAAAAGCATGCATTTAGTGCAAGCAATAAATTTATAGGATTAAAAATCATATACATTGAAATCAATGCATCTAGTGCAAGCAATCAAATATAATTAGAAATCAATATCTACACTAAAAGAAATGCAACTAGAGAAAATAATCAAATAGGATTAGAAATCACCATCTACACTAAAATCAATGCATCTAGTGCAAGAAATATTCTTCCCTCTATCCCCCCTCAATCTATATCTATATCTCCCTCCGTCTCTCCTTCTTTGTCTCTCTATATAACCACCCTAAACACACACACACTCTCACACTCCATATCTATCAATTTCTTTGTCGCTCCATCCCTCTCTCCATCTCTCTCTTCTTCCCTCTCCTGGCCTTCCATCTATATATCTATCTTCCCCTTCAGTCCCTCTCCCCTGCTGATATCTCTATTTCTTTCTTCTATCCTCTCTCCCTCTCTCTCTATCTTACTTATAACTCTCTCTCTCTCTCTCTCTCTCTCTCTCTCTCTCTCTCTTGCATTTCTCTCTCTATGTCTTTCCTCTTACCTTTCTCTATACCCCTCCAAGTCCATCTCTCTTTCCCTCCCTCTCTCCTTCTGTCCCCCTTATTTCCATCTCTCCTTATTTTTCTCTTTATCTCAACCCAAACATACACACTCTCTCTACATCTATTCCTTATCACTCCTTCTCTCTCTCCACTTCTCACTCGATGTCTTTCTTATTCCATACCTCTCTCCCCCTCCAACTCCATCTCTCTATCCATCCCTCTCTCCTCCTCTCTCCCTCCCTCTCATCTCCTCTCTCTTAAGTCCACTCTCTTATCCTTTCTCTCTCTCCCTTTCTCTCCTACCTCCCTCTCTATTCCCCCATCTCTCTCTCTCTCTCTCTCTCTCTCTCTCTCTCTCTCTCTCTCATTTTTCCATCCAATACTCTCTCATAAATCTCTCCCCAACTATGTTACTATATCCCTCCCTCTCTCCTACTCTCTCTTTCTCTCCCCCTTCTCTCCATCTCTCCTTCTTTGTCTAGTTATCTCACCCTTAAACATACACACTCTCTCCATCTCTCCCTTGTCACTCCCTCTCTCTCTTCACTTCTCACTTTCTTTGTCTTTATTCTTCCCTCCCTCTCTCCCCCTCCAACTCCTATCTCTCTATCCCTCCCTCTCAAGTCCTCTCTCTCATCCTTCCTCTCTATCCCTTTATCTCTTACCTCCATCTCTCTTCTTTCATCTCTCTCTCTCTCTCCAATCTTATCATTGTGTCCCTCCCCCTCTCCTTCTCTCTCCCCCCCCCCTCCATATTTGTGTCTCCCTCTCTCTCTCTTACCCTTCTCTACCTCTCTCAGTCCTCTCCCTCTCTCTCTCTCTGTGTAACATTTAACATCAAACTTACCATATAATAAAAAAATTTACTTCACGCTTTATGGTTAAACTGTAGAGTAAACAATCGTGACTTCTCTTAACACATCTATAATTGAACAATTATATTGTTTACAACACACATATAGTATTTACAAATATATACATAAGATTGTGAGGCACCTTTGTTTTTCTTGAGATATAAATTGCATTTTCAATGCTTATATCATAATTTAAACTATGTAACCCTTTACGTTATATGGATAATCTATGTCTTAACTGCATCGGATTATCACCTTTATTGTGAATCCTTTCTAATCGCATTTTTTCGAGACTCGCGTACTGGTCATGTCTGGCATGAATTAATTCTCAACCAGTTGTTGGATTTGTTGTGCGATTATGTTTTATTGAACCAAGATGGAATTTAATGAATTCGAGTACACTTGATCCTCTACTCACCGTTGGATGGCAATGGAGATCTAAGGTGGAAATACTTGTGGGAAAAACCTTGGTATCACCCCGCATGCCTAATCTATCCTTTCATTCTCTCATTATCTAGGCTCTGCTTGTTCTACTGCAACTGAGCTCCACTTTTTATGTTGCATATTAGGGTTTAGTCCTTCTAATGATGGCTCAGCTCCTTGAGTTTCATGTCTAGTTTCACGAGGAGGATCACCCTTGCCTTTGCACAAAATCTTCCCCAGCCGATGCTTAAAGGGTTATTTGTCTCGACAACCATGACAGAAAATGATAGAATTGGAAGTTTTTCCCAGGTATGATACTCTGGTTTTCACATTCCACTACTTGTCTTTACTTGAGTTTCCTTTCTGAACTGGTGTTTAGCTCCAGATTAATCTAAATGTGAAAGTTTAACTGGAAGTCTCATTTATTTTTCCGTCATTCTTTTTTGTAGGTTTGCGAATGGAGTTACTCACTTGAAGATTTTTTTTAATAGGTAACCCCAACCCCCATTTCTTTTCCCACTAAATCATTCTTTTCCAGGTTTAAGTTAAAGTTATAATTACCCATTGAATACTTTTTGTTTTTACAGGTACTCTTCTCCTTGAATACGAACTACTCCACAATGCATTCTCCATTAAGCTTCAATCTGTTAATGGAGCCTAACGTTTTACAAGTACTTCACCTGTTGTTCCTTTATATTAGCATGATTCTTTTGCAGCTCTCGTGTTTGGAAGGAGATCTCAATGATCCTTGTGTAAAGCTTTGAAATTTTTCTTATCTTCTTTCTTGATTCCATTTCTGCATCAAGACACTACTGATCCCAACATTCAAAGTGTTTGAAGGTGCTCAATTTATAATGATCGACATTACCACCTCCATATAGAACTGAAAGGACTCATTATGTGGGACTCGATATATTGTTGTAAAGAAGAATTCAAACCATTCTGAATTAGTCTTATTTGATTTGGGCTGCTTATCTTAGTATCTTGACATGTCTTCCAAAACTTGGTTTACCTTACCATTTTGGTGATGATACGGGATAATCAAATGGTATAAAGTTTATTTGGGTCCCCAAACCTGTGAACAAATTTTTCCAAAATTCTAAGATAAAATTTACATCCCTGTCCGAGATAACCGTCTTTGGAATACCGTGTAGCTGGAATATTTCTCTCATAAAAATATCCATTATCTGTACAGTCTTATATGTAGACTACACATGTATAAAATGTGCATATTTACTCAATCTGTCAACTACCACCATGATGGAGTCATTATGCTTCTTCGACTGCGGTAAACCTGTAATGAAATCTAGGGATATGACCTCCCACTTCCATTCAGGTACCGTTTTGGGCTGCAACAATCCTGCGGGATGTCAATGCTCCACCTTAACCTGTTGACACTCCAAACATTTATTTAGATATTCAATAATATTTTTATGCATACCAGGCCAGAAATATACTTTTAAAATAGATGTTTACATTTTCTGGTATCCTAGGTGACCCACATAATTACTTCTATGTTATTCATCCATGATAAGCTCTTTTAGGTCCACACGGTTTAGTACATAAACCTTTCCTCTAAAGGTTAGCATCTGATCATTATTTACTCCATATTCAGAAGTACTTCCTTGCTTTCTGGTCTCTTCCATTTGCTGTCATAGGAATTGATATTCCGGATCTTTTTGTGCTTCTTCTTTTACTTGATCTAAGAATTTACTTTCAAGCTGATTGTAGTAAAGCTCATAAACACAATGCAGTTTTCTACTTGAAGCATCAGCCACTCAGTTTTCCTTACCTTTCACATGCTGGATGTCCAAATTGAACTCACTTAGAAAGGCATTCAATATTTCCTGTTTGGAGTTTAAATAATCTTGTTTGAAATAACTAGTCAAGCTGCTATGATATGTCTTTAGCAAAAAAAATTTACCCAGTAGGTAGTGTCTCCATACTCGGAGCACATGTAATATTGATGTTAACTCCATATCATAAGCTGAATATCTTTTTCCATGTTCCTTCAAATTTCTTGACTCATAAGCCACTACCTTTCCTTCTTGAGATAATAATACCCCAACACCATCTTTGCTAGCATCTGTACAAACTTCAAATTATTTATTGGGGTCAACGACCCTCAACACTGGTGCAGCGGTAAATAGTTGCTTCAGCCTCTCAAAACTGTTATGGAACTAAACAGTCCATTTAAAGACTTTTCCTTTTCTCTACAAAGAGGTAATGGGAAAAGAAATTCTGGAAAATCCCTCAATAAATCTCCGATAGTACCTAGCTACTCCCATAAAGGATTGAATATCTGCCACATTCTGGGGTACTCGCCATTCCATGATTGTCTTGATTTTCTCTGGATCAACAACAATCCCCTTTGCTGAAATGAAATGGCCTAAGTACTGGATTTCTATTTTAAATAAATCACATTTGTTGAACTTAGCATACAACTAGTGTTTTCTTACCATTTCCAACACAATCCTTAAATTTTCTTTATGTTCTTCCTGGTTTTTGGAATTGATTAAAATGTCATCTATGAATATCATGGAAAATTTTAGGGGCTAATATTCGTAGGTGGGCTAATTTTCCATGGTTTTTCAAAAACAAATATTCGCCAATTTCCATTTTTTTATAAAAATTATTTGCCCAAATTTTACAATATAAAATTATTTTACGTTAAAAATAGCCAAAATTATAAAGAAATTATATATAATATCATTATAAATTTGAATAATTTTACAAATACATCAATAAAAAATTTATAATTTGCATATTAGGAACTAGTGAGATTCGCCAATTTTTTAAACTTCAGGATAAATTTTCATCCTTAAAATTTTCCCTGATGAATATAAGTAAAAATTATCCAAGAAAGGATGGAATATACCATGCATTAACCTCATAAAGGTTTCTGGTGCATTGGTTAACCCAAAGGGTAACACTACAAATTCATAATTCCCATACCTAGTACGGAAAGAAGTCTTGCAAATGTCTTCATCCTTGATTCGGATCTGGTGATATCTAGATCTTAAATCTATTTTTGAAAACACTGTGGCCCCCTTCACTTGATCAAACAGGTCATCAATCCTTGGTAAGGGATATTTTTTTTTAACTGTTAACTTGTTGAGCTGTCTATAGTCCATACACATTCACATGGTTCCATCCTTCTTCTTAATGAACAACACTGGTGCTCCCCAAGGAGACACAGTTGGACGGATATAACCTTTGTCCAACAGTTCTTGTAACTGCATTTTTAATTCAGTTAATTCTGGAACACTCATTCTGTAAGGAGCCCTTGACATAGGAGATGCACCTGGCATTAATTCAATGGTAAAATCAATATCTCGCCTTCGTGGTAATCTAGGAATATTTTCTAGAAAAACATCCATAAAATCTTGTACTACTGGTATGTTTTCCATCATAGGTGATTTTTCCTTGGAATTAGCATATCCCACCTAAATAGCATATATATGACATCCCTTCCTCATACATTTATGCATTTGGGATGCTGTGATTGGACATAGTTGTAGGGGCTTCTTGATTACCTGAATTTCCTTACATGTTCCATCTTACATCCTGTAATAAATGACCTTTTCCTTGCAGTCCACTAAGTTCCAATGCTTTTCTAGCCAATCCATGCCCAAAAAAACATCATAGGACCCTAATGGCAGTATTTTCAGGTCCACATTCAACTGTTGTTCTGCAATTTCTAATGTACAGTTTGGAATTTTGGCAGTTACCTTTTTTCTGTTGTGGCTAGCTGTACCAGCCACGGGTTTTTGAATTTCTGCCCTTTTAATTTACAAATTTCCACTATTTTGGGACTAACATAACTTATACTTGCACCTGGGTCTACCAAAATAGAAACGGATTGAGATAGTAATTTACCTTCCGACTCAATCATTTTTGGCTGATAATCTACCTATCGATCCTCCAACGCTGCATTGATACGAGGAATGTTTTGCACCACATCGCCTACTGTAGAAGCCTCCTGCAAGTTTGCAACTGTGTCATTTCTTGCTCGCTGTGGGAAATTTTTATAATAGTGTGCCTCGCCACACCAGCAACACTGTAGAGGTGGCTTGGTGACATACCCTTGCTCTGGTTTGCTAGATGCCTATGTAGGCTTCTCTTCTACTGGCCATCGAGTTCTTTGATGATTTCTACCAAATTTTTTACTGACAGAACTTCGTGGAGAATTCTTAAAGTTATTGGTTTTGGCACCTTTGAAGTTTGAGCTACTTTTCTGTCCTTTCCTTGGTTGTCAACTTTTTCCAACCTCCCCTTTAGCCTTGGATTACTAATAGCACATTCATGCCTTACGAATGGCTTCATCCATGGTACTGGGATTTATAAATTCAATTTTATCTTTCATATGTGTTGGAAAGCTGCTCAGAAATATTTGTACCTTAGCCTTCTCCTCTCGAAGGTATGGAATATATCGTAATAGGGAGGTGAAATTGGTGATATAATCGTCCATAGTCATCTGTCCCAACTTCAAGTCATGAAACTCTTTAGATTTCTCATAGTAGAAACACTCTGTTAAATACTTGTCTTTAAAGTATTTCTGGAACGATTCCCAAGTAAAATCTTGGTCCTCAATTTTGAAAACATTCTTTACTTCTTCTCACCACTGAGTGGCTTTCTCCCTTAACTGATATATGGCCAATCTAGCCTTCATGTTGTTGTTGTACTCGTACACCTGAAAATATTTGTTCATGTTTATCAACCATGCCTCTACAACTTCCTCAGCTTCACCATCAAATATTGGTGGTTTTATTTTTCGAAACTCCCCCTGAAGCTTTACTTTTTACTTCTTAACTTCTTGCTGATCCAAAAAATTGCCAGATTCTGCTTCATTGTAGTTTTTGTTCTTGTTGCTTCGATGGGATGGGATTCTTTCCACTCTATCAGTGGTGATGTCCCATTGTTGTTCATCACCTTCTTGCATGCCCCTATCAGCACTAGGGTGTTCCATTTCTTGAGTCTGATTGTCTGATAGACTCTTAAGTATCTTTTCTTACTCTTGCATCAGACACTCGTTATCGCTTCAAACTCGCCCCATATCTTCCTGTAGTTTTTGTACTATACTCAATAGAATGCTGGTTTGATGTTGTTGTTCCTCCAAAAATCTACTTGTTTTTTGGTGTTGATCAACACTCAACTAAGCCCACATCTCAAGGCTCACTACTGGTTCTGTTTGGGGTTCCCCAGTGTCCTCGGGTGGTCGTTGCATTGATCCCCTTCTCATGATGTTTCATGTTATTCCTCTCTTCTTTGCATTAGTATACACACTACGTAAATTGTTAGTTGACCTTTAGGGTCATAGCATATGAACATCCCTCTGATACCACTTGTAACATTTAACATCAAACTTACCATATAAAAAAAAATTTGCTCCACGCTTTATGGTTAAACTGTAGAGTAAAAAATCATGAAATCTATTAACACATCTATAATTGAAAAATGATATTGTTCACAACACACATATAGTCTTTACAAATATATACATAAGGTTGTGAGGCACCTTTGTTTTTCCTGAGATATAAATTGCATTTTCAATGCTTATATCATAAGTTAAACTATGTAACCCTTTATGTTATATGGATAATCTATGTCTTAACTGCATTGGATTATCTCCTTTATTGTGAATCCTTTTTAATCAAATTATTTTGAGACTCAAGTATTGGTCATTTCCGACAAAATTAATTCTCAACCAGCTGTTGGATTTGTTGTGCGATTATGTTTTATTGAACCAAAATGGAATTTAATGAATCTGAGTACACCTACTCCTCTACTCACCGTTGGATGGCAACAAAGATCTACGTTGGAAATACTGGTGGGAAAAACCTTGGTATCACCCCGCATGCCTAACCTATCCTTTCATTCTCTCACTGTCTAGGCTCCTCTTGTTCTGTTGCAACTGAGCTCCACTTTTTATGCCACGTCTTAGGGTTTAGTCCTTCTACTGATGGCTCGGATCCTTGAGCTGCTTGTCTAGTTTCATGAGGAGGATCACCCTTGCCTTGGCACAAAAGCTTCCCCAGTCAGTGCTTAAAGGGTTATTTGTGCATTTTTCTGGGTCTCGGCAACTAGATTTCAAATTTTTTCCCAGGTATGATACTCTGTTTTTCAAATTCCACTACTCGTCTTTTCTTGAGTTTCCTTTCCGAACTGGTCTTCAGCTTCGGATTAATCTAAATGAGGAAGTTTAACAGGAATTCTCATTGATTTTTTTTTCGTTCTTTGTTGTAGGTTTGCAAATGGAGTTACTCACTTGAAGCTTGTTTTAACAGGTAACCCCAGCCCCCATTTCTTTTCCCACTAAACCATTCTTTTCCAGTTTTCAGTAAGTTATAATTACCCATTGAATCCTTGTTGTTTTCGCAGGTACTCTTATGCTCGAATATGAACTACTCCACAGTGTATTCTCCATTAAGCTTCAATATATTAATGGAGCCTATCGTTTTATAGTTACTTCGCATATTTGTTCACTTTTCTCTTAAGCATCATCTTCGGCCCGCCGTGTTGGCGGAATCTCTCAATGATCTTTTCCAGCATGGAAGAATTGAGATTGTCTTTTGTTTAACAAGTTTTCAGAGTTTATAAATTTGTAAAAGATTACACATTTACACACAATGGTGCTTTTTGCAAATGAGAGAGAGTTTCCTTCTGAATATATTGGTTCTCAGTGTTTCCTCCAAACAATTTTTTTATGCTGGATAAATACTTTACTTTTCTCGCTCTAATGTATTTGAAGGCGTATTTGATCTTACTATTCAGAGAGTTCTCCACCGTCTGATAATAACTCAATGAAGAAATATATTTACTTTTTTTCTGCTGTTATATATTTGTATTTGTAAAGTATGATAAACCAAACTTTCTCTTGAGTATTTTGGGTTAATTTATCTTTTCTGGGTTAGGGTCTGAGCCCTCGGCCGACCTCTAAAATTTCAAAGTTAGAATTTGTTGACGTGATAAGATGTTTATATATTTTAAATATTTAACCATAGATTTATAAGTTCACTGTGTACTAAATATTTGTTTCTGTAAATAGATACTATCTACTATTTTTCTTCTACCCTTCTCAGCAATAACATTCCAAAAATTACTGTTGTTAGGCTTATGTCTAATATATTTTACGAGTGACCGGACCACCTTCTTGTTTGTCCGAGTTAACCGTGATTTAGGGAGGATGTGTCAAGGGTTAGGTTATTACCTGTACCCTTAACTGACATTCCACTCTACAGTGTTGTGTCTATTAGGAAATTTCCTTTAGATTATACAAGTAGATTTCACCTTAATACAACTTTACAATTATTCTTTTCTTGAATCATAGTTTATCGTCTTCCTGTCGGTACAGTTTGCTTCACTAATAATCTATAGTTCTTTAAAGAAATTCTATTGTTTACCCCAATAAAATGTTCACTGTGTATAATAGTTCTAACCCAAATCTCGGTTTCCATTACTTCTACAACACACAATCTCTACTGTTTAATGCAGTAGTAATCATTCCAAAATCTTTCCTTACCATAATCACATCTACTGAACTTAAAATAAAAAATAAGCACTAAACACAACTTCAGTATACAAATATAACTTGTGAGGTATTTATTGAAATATTATGTATAACCAATATCATTATTTCCAACACTTGTCTAACATAAAGTTATTGTTCTATAATTAGTAGATAAACATCTGTTTACAGCTTAGACTAAGCTAAATTTGCTCTCAAATTACTGAAATTGCACAGATACTTATCTGGTTATGTAGTTTCACAGCTGAGGTCCTCCCAACCTTAAAGAGAGGTGATTACGTCCTCCTCTTTCCCCCGTGCTCCAGTCCTGAAAGGTACAGGTTGACAGTGGAAATCTCTACAATGACCTCATGACTCCTAGACCAGTCAGTACCAGAAATAAAATCAATATTGCTAAGTGTTTTCCACTGGTCTTTACTAGCTCAGGAAAATCTACACTCTTTCCTTAATCCATGAACAAAACCCCCTATTCCTAGGTGGGACCAATCTCTTATCCCCGAGAGGGAGTGAGTACTTCATTTCATTTGTCCCAACCACCTTCTAGTTCTTGGAAAACATTTACCATGTTTTACTTTTTATGGAGTCACTTTCCTGGCGATTTATTATTCATAATTAATCACTAATGAAAATAACTTTTTCAAAAAAACATTAATAGTTCAGTCTTTATTAAATAATTAAAATGTCTTTTAACTGAATTAACAACTAGTTATCATTAAATAGGTTGTCACACTCTTCATTCCTCCTCTCCATCTCTTTAGTTTATCTACATCTCTCCCTTGTCAATCCCCCTATCTATCCACCTCTATGACTCTAAATCTTTGTTCTTCCTCTATATATAGTATTAATATATCATGATATCTTAATATATTAATATAACAAATTTAATATTGTATTAATCAGAGATTAATAGTTGAGTATATTAATAAATGTTAGATTTAATAATAATAATAATAATAATATTTTAATATAATATTTAGGGTTAATAATATTTTTTTGTATAGTATTAATAATATTTTTGGCCCATAAGGCTTCACATAAATAAAACCTGTTTTTAGTGTTCTTAAATATAAAGTAGATTGTGGAGTAAATATGAAAAAGGTGTTTTATTTATTTACCATAGCTACGGGTTTATTTATATTTACACCTGTGTGCAGCGTATTTATTTGAAAACAACTTTCCTTTAAGATGTTCTCGTGTCATGCCTCGAGCCCTTTGATCTTTTGTTGAAACGATTGAAACATTTTAAATAACTTGATAGAAAAGTTAGTTTACAATGCGATTTATGAACGAGAGAAAATGAAAAGAAAATGTAGAAGGTAAGGCATTGGAGCCTACAGGACATTAAGGATTTGAGAGAAGCTTTGGGATTACTCGTTCTTCTTTGGGAACAAAGATACGAGAGAAACATTGGTTTCAGTCCAAGCATGTACCCAGTTCGGGAAAACACCTGCGATTTCTAATGTTGGACTCTCACATACACATGAGTCGATTTCGAAGCAGCTGCGAGTTCGAATGTTGAGGTCTCAGAATGATCATCGAGTTCGAGGATTAAGCACGCACTCCAAATACTCTCATGCATACCTCCTAACATGTAATAGACCATAAGCTTTCATCCCTATCAAACGCGGCTTCTTTTTATTATTTATTTTCTTTGACGGGGTTTAGATATGCATTTGATGTCTTTAATGGCCCTCCATTACTTGTACGGAAGGAACGGTCCATCAACATTATAGAGGAGAAGTCGTTTGAGCGTGTTTTTGCAAGATATGCAGAGACACAAAATAATAGCTAATCCAATTCCTCTCTTCTTAGTTTTCAACAACACGGAACTCTTGTTAATCTTCTCTGCCTCTACAAAAAGCTTCGCAAATTCTACGCATGTAGGAAGATCCCGCGTCAAAGCCCTGCGGAGACCTTGGACATTGGTTTCCTCCAATGCTTTCTCATGCAATTCCTCAGAACCGTCAACCTGAGTTCCGGGGCTTCCTTGAGAGAGAGGCTCAGAGTGCATCTCTTGCGATTTCACTTGAAACCCAAGAAGCTTTGCACATGGCTTGCATTGCAGCAGTGGGACAGGGGTATCAAAATAGGAGATAGTGATCTCTTCTCCTCGCTTGATGGGCTTGGAAGCATGAATAAACATGGCTCTTCCAACTTCCACGGCCACGCTCAGTTCGGTGGCACGAATGGTTGATAGAAAGAGCGCGACTGATCCAAGCAAAATTCGACATCGTTGGACGAGTCTGGTTTCATATATTTTTGACTCTGCAGGCAAATATACATTGACTCACCAAGATAATTTCGACTTATAATATTACTCAGTTTATCATATACCGCAATTTTTCCTTTTCTGCTTTGCTTCAGCTTGGAGACATTTTTGGTCCTCCATCTTAAACAAATCAATGGGCTGGAACATCCAGGGCTAGCAGTGAGAGTAGTCATGTAAAATATAAAGTTGATGGGCAATCTACGGGATTTCATTGCGTGACTGACGACGACGTGACAAGATTTTCTTTTAATCTTGTTGGGCGCAGTGGAGCCAAGAATTGATCTCGGCGAGTCATCATCTAACTCATAGCAAGCGCAGCGGCGTTCTGCACAGCAAACTCCCTGGTCTTTATTTCTTGTGGCATTAAAACGTGGTAGTGGCAAATCTTTGTTCATGCGATCTCTCTGGGACCTGTAAGTCGGCAGCACGCGAAGTAGAAGATCGCGTCAGCCCGGGTAGTACGAGATGTCATATTTGTCAAATTCTTTCACCTGAAGCCTTGTCTCTTCCCTTTTGGAATGGCGTCGTGCATTTCGTATGTGTTCCGGCCGGCTGGCATTATGAACAAGGTTGAATATTTCCCACTTCCATTCGTGGCCCAGTTACTCATTTTGGTGCCCAAGATGAAAGCCATAGAAAACGACGACATTGGGAAATTTGGTGATGAATATTATTAGCCAAGGAAGAGTGCACATACAAGCTTGATTCGCCTATATATTTCGGAATGGACAAACATCGTTTGGTAAGTTTTGAGCATGCATGGCATTTAGCTTTGGAGTTACGAGGATGGGTTGTTGAGAATTATGGGTTGAATTCTATTGCAGATGTAAATTATTACAGAACGTGGCTCTGTTCTTAGACTGAAAACCCTGTTAAGGGAAAAATTCGGCGACTCGCGAGATGGAAGAAAGCGAGATTTCTGATGGGATAGAGAATATCATTCTTCCCAGCGACAAACTTTGCATTTTGTTTTTACGTAGCCTTACAGGAATTGTTTGTGTTGGCGGGTTTTGGGATTAGAATCTGGTTCTTCTTGCGGGTGTCATGTCTGGGGAAACCTGCTTGGCCTATGATGATCAAGAGCTTGTGTGTCGGTCATTGTTGGCGATTTTGGAGATCGGGGACGGTGATGAGGTATGCATCGAATGCGGGCATTTGAGGATTGTGGATATGGGTTTTGGATTTTGTTATTAAGCCAAGGTGTGTTGGTTTGAGTTTTTTACGCTTTATAGTTTTGAGAGCCATACAATAGTAGATCTGAGTAATTGCATGGATTGATGAATGAATTATATACCCTTATCCTTAAATTCTGCCAGTACCTTTGTACTTGAAACCCTAAGGAAAAAGTAATACTCAAGCCTTACGATCAATTAGGTTCGTTTTCTTTTATCTCGAGTTGGTGAAGGTCAGTTAAAAGCGTAACTCCTTAACTCCATGCTGAGGCAGAGGCTGTTCTCACTATATTTTGGGATGTTTGCAATAGTTCTCTCTCGGAGGAGAATCGCTACGAGAGACAAACAGCTAACAATTAAACAACGAAGCTTGCGTGTGGATTGCCTGCCTTGTGGGCTATTCTTGAAGGTTATATCAATATTTCGGAAGTTCCAACGATGGTAAGTATATTAGTTGAGCATAAATAAGGTGAGGGGGTGCTATTCGATGTTTGAGGTTTGTTCTCTATCATTGATAAGATGGAAAGTACAGCGTAGTACATTGATAGACTTATTCATCCATTCTCACAAGTACGAGAAGCCTCGAAGCACGATAAGCTACGATAATTGTTATGCCTCTAAAATTGTATTGACGTGAGGCCTGCATGCAGCGAGGTGTATAAACCAAAATGAAACCACACTTAACAATGAAGAAGCCACTTTGAAAGGAATACAAGTGCTCAAGCCTACGCCATAACAAAACTTTGCGCTACTATATGTTGTAAATGCATGGTTGATCATCACGATCTATCCACTTACAATTCAATGATGGGAGTCGGTTATCCAGGGCACTCTGCGAATTAGGTTCTAGTTTCTATCCATTGATGTACCTAGTTGTATCTGCTTTGGGTATTGGAGACTTCCCTTCTACAAATGAGTACTAAATTTTTAATGTAGTTTACGTCCTCATGTTACGACCATTATTTTTCAGATGGACGAGGAAAAAGAGTGCAAAAATATTTTTTTAGAATGAATGACATCGTTTGGTAAGTTTTGACATGCTGGCATTTAGCTTTGGAGTTGCGAGATAGGGTTGTTGAGAATTATGGGTTGGATTCTATTACGAGATAAGTGTCACAGAGCAGCTCTTCTTGAGCAAAGAGCCATTGAGGAAAAATTCGGCGACTCGCGGACAGAGAAGGCAATTTGTTACGGATAGAGAATATCATTCTTCCCAGTGACACGCATTTGTTTTTGTCTTAGGAATTGTTTGTGTTGTTTGGTTTTGAGATTGAAGAATACGGTTCTTCTTGCGAGGTGTCAATATCTGGGAAACTTCTGCTTGTCCTACGATGATCAAGAGCTTGTGTGTGGGTCATTGTTAGGCAGTTTTGGAATCGAGGAGACATTGATGAGAGCTGCATCGAATGCGAGGCATTTGAGGATTGTGGATATGGGTTTGGATTTTGTTATTAAACCGAGTGTGTTGGTTTAGGTTTTACAGCTTTATAGTTTCGAGCCATGCAATAGTAGATGTTTGATAATTGCATGGATTGATGGACGAATTATATGCCCTTAGCCTTAAGTTCTTTGTTACCTTTGTAGAAACCCTAAGGGAAAAAGTACTGCTCCTTACCATTTGATCAATTAAGGTTCGTTTTCTTTTATCTCGAGTTGGTGAAGGTCCGATTAAACGTAACTCCTTAACTCCATACTTGTATAGTGACTATATTCTCACCATGATTTTAGGATGTTTGCAATAGTTCTCTCTGTGGAGAATCGCTTCCCGAGAGACAAACAGCTATGATTAAACAACGAGAAGCTTAGCGTTACGAGATTTCTACCTTGTAGGCTATTCTTGAAGGTTATATCAATATTTCGAGTTCAACGATGGTAAGTATGTTAGTTGAGCATAAATAAAGGTGAGGGGGTGCTATTACGGTGTTGAGTTTATTTCTATCATTGATAAGATGGAAAGTACAAGCGTGAATCTATTCAAATGACATCATCCCCATTCTCACAAGTACGGGGGCCTCAATACAATAAGCTACAATAATTCGTATACCTCTAAAATTGTATTGGCCGGCAAAAGGGCCTACATGCGAGGTGTATAAACCAAAATGAAACCACACTTAACAATGAAGAAGCCTTGAAAGGAATACAATGCTCAAGCCTACGCCATAACAAAACTTTAAACTCTTATATGGCCCTTAAATGTGGTTCCGATCATCCGATCTATCCACCTGGTCAATGATGGGAATTCCAGGTTATCCGGGGCACTCTCTGAATTAGGTTCTAGAGAGTTTCTATCCATTGATGCACCTAGTTATCTGCTTCAGGTATTGGAGACTTCCTTCTACATGAAATAGGTATAATTTTTTAATGTAGTTTCGTCCTCATGTTGTTGCGGCATTATTTTTCCAAGATGGACGAAGGAAAAGAATTACCAAACCTTTTCTTTGACTCCATCAAGATAGGAGTCAAAACTTCAGCTAAATGTGTGCATGGATGTCTTGATCATCAAAATTTTCCTTAGTTAAAAATTTTATAATACCCTGGTTTTGACTCTGAAATGTATTATATCATACTATTGTAAATTATATTACATGGTTATGATGATGGCGAAAGTGAAGCCACATGAACTTAAACAAATAACCCTGTTTATAATGTTCCTAGTGTGATTAAGAATTACGAGTTCAAAGGCCAAGGCACGACTAGTGAATGGCTGAGCTTGTCTGAGATGTTGTAGTTATATTTCTATGGACCTTGTGGTAGAATTGCCAAGAGGAACTCAAGTTATGTAAATATTAATTACGGATTATAATATATAATGGGCAAAGATCGGCTGGGAAAGCATGAGTGGGGCAATGATTCCACCAAAAGGGAGAGAAGATGAATGGAGACGAGAAAGTAAGCCTCTATTTTTTAAGTTTTAGTCTAAATAGACCCATCCGGCTCCATCGACGTACAAACCAATCATTGAATGCATGTAAGGTTTGTGGGGGAAATCTGCTCTATAGTTGTTGGAGCATGGGTAGGAGTATAATCGTGTTGAAAATGTAGGAGTATTTCATTTTCCCCTTAAGAAGAAAAATCGATAATCTGTTCCCTCAATTCTCTGAATGTCACTCATGCTAACATTCATTTTTAATGTTTTTATGATTCTTATCTTTGTTTTCTTCACAGCTAACCATGGTGACCGGGGAAAATATGAATCTTCAAGTTTAGGATTAGTAAACAAATATGAACTGCTGTTGTGGAGAGCATCTTGAACTATGTCAAGCTATTACCCATCTTGATAAAGTGGGGGTTAGATAAAATTGAAAATCAAGTGCTAGATCTATTCCTGCAGGCTTTTCAATGAGATTTTCAAATTCGAATCATGTTCTTTTCAAGTATGTTTCATTAAATTCTTTTTTCAAATTTTTTTAAACTTAATTTGGGATAGACCTTTGATTTATTATATAAGTACCATGTCCTCATTTTGACTTGGGAAGAAATTTATAAGTAGCCCTTTGAGGGCACTTCTCCTTGTATTGTTTTGATATTTGAAAAAGAGAAGTATATAGCAAGCCATAGAGAGAATTGTCACTCAAAATTTTCCCACGGGATTCAATGCCTTGATTATTTCCCGCTTTGACATTCAATGCATGATCATTCCAACTTTGACATTTTCTTCACTACACGGATTAATATTACTAATCATATCTAACTTTAACGATTTTGTTCCTTTGATCATGTCTACAAGACCTTTATTAAAATTGACCAAAAATCACTACAGCTATTGGATTTCTTTAAGAATCTTACGGCGTTTCCTTTGCAACATTTGGTGATGGTGCAATTGCTAGTTATTTATTTACCATGATATTTGGCCCATAGGCTTTGTTATATCATTAGATGTTGATTTCTAATCCTACTTGATATATTTTGTTTATTTACCATCCCTCTTTATACCTCTTTTATATTTATTTTTTTACCATACCTTTTTGCCTCTTTATATTTATTTATTTACCATACCTCTTTTTTATAAATATAGTATTTGGCCTATGGTATTAATATTAATTTTTAAGGTAGTATTCGGCCAATATAAACTTCCTAAATAAAACCTCTTTTTGAGTAAATATAAAAGAGGTTTATGGAGTAAATATAAAAAGAGTTTTATTTATTTACCATACCTCTAGTTTATATATTTTTTATTTACCATACCTACGGAGTAAGTATAAAAATAAGTTTTTATTTATTTACCATATCTGCGGTTATTTATGTTGTATTTATTTACCATACCTCTTTTTTTGAATGTTCCTAAATAGGGTTAAGATGGAGGGTAATTATTACAAAGATATTAATTATTACAAATATATTGAGTACAATTGAGCCCATTAAAATTGTTTACAAACAATCTTACATTACATCTAAAGCTCACATAGCTACCCTATGCGGGATGTAGAGGGCAATCACAAAAGTTTTAGATATAACATATGTATTTTATTTTAAATTTTATTGAAAATATATAAGGTATTAGTATACTATTAGAGAATTACTTAACATTTGGTAAAAAGCTAATAACTATTAGTTTGGTCAAATAAAATAAATAATTTCCAATTTTACAAAATAAAACTATAAATTATTTTTTATTTATTAAAAAAAAGATAAATTGAAACTTAAACTAAGTGACATGCTTACTACTATACAACACTTGTTTTTAGGTGTGTTAGAATTTTTTTCAATTTATTTCGTATAAATAACCTTTTCTAGTAATATTTAATTTAATGTTTTAGCTAATATTGACTTTAATTGATTTATAGAGGGTTTTTTACTTACATTTTCTACTCGTTATGAAGTGTAAATGTTGTATCCCTTCCCTTATTTTTTACGAAAAGTAAAGGTTGTTTTAAAGGTTAATTTAATTTAATTTAATTTGCTTTGCATTAGGCGGCCTTGCGAATACCAATTTCATGAGGTATACGACTAATGCTGATTAATTTTATAAAAATGTGATATTCATTTCTTAATTCTTTGGAAAGGTGAGCATTTACCATGTTGTTGTTAAAATGTTGTAGTCTAGTTTATTCAAACTTCAAAGCGGAAAACAAGTGTTTTGGAAAATTAAGGGACCATATCTCGAAAAAGATCATTAATTGTGATATTCTTATGTGAATGTTAAATGAGTGAACAAAGAAACTCCATTTTTCTCATCGGATCTGAATCAATTAAAGAGATGCACATTTTAGATTTGATAGGTGTGTAATACATAGAATTGTAGTATAAATTGCTTGCAATAACCTTTAAAGTTTGTGTTCCTTAAGAATTTGGTATGCTAAGCCAACTCGGAGTACTTTCTACGAGGGTTTTAACCATTTCACCGGATACATTTCATTGGATTTGTCCTAGCGCACAAATATTTGTCAGCAAATCAATTTAGTGATGCCAACTTGTTAAGAGTTGGTAGTTTTGAGAAAAGTATACAAAGGGTTTAAGTAGTGGCACAGTAGTTGTAGTCAAATTACTCAACCTACAAAATGAAGGGAGCTCAAAAGTGTTTTGATAGAGAATGAAAAGTTTTGGGTAGAGTTAGACATGTGAGAATCGATTCGGTTATATAACTTTGTTTATTCAAATATCCAAATCAAAGCTTGATATTTCCATTAATGCCAAATGGAAACCTAGAAAATTAGTTACATCCCAATGATGGAGAACAAAGTGGTTTGATTGATTAAGTTGAATATAGCAATAGACATGTTGAGGCATGACATATCTCCATCACAATTGTTTTGTGCAGAGATTCCTTTGTGATTTGAAACCCAACAATGTGTTGTTGGGTGAAGATATATTTGTATATTTAATAGACTTTGGCATTGTCACTATATGTTTTGCAAATAATGAAATTGGAGCTCATACAAATGCACAAAATGTACTCAAAAGGATCTACAAGGTACATTCCTCAGGTAATATTTGAAACTATATACATGTTAAACATTTTTGTGTTCTATGTTTATTAACATTTGAATTTAAAAACCTAAAATGAGGTTCTATGAATACGAGAATATGGAGTGGGAGGACAGATTTGTTAAAGAAAATGATATTTATAATTATTGGAATAATGCTATTAAATGTTCACTAGAAAGAAGGCCACCCACAACATGTGCCTTAGGAAGGAGAGTAGATGCAAAAATGGGTGGGTATGGAGTTTTCAGTAGTGCAAAGTAGTGGACATGGGTTTATTGAGAGGATTCAGCACTACAAGGAAAAAGACCCTCTGACAGTTTTTGAGGGAACCCCTTATAAAAATACCCCAAACATCCGTTCATGAGGTTCCTAGAGGTTGAGGGCGGTTTTTGGGTTATTTCATCGATGCTCTTATCACTTGGTAAAACACACTAAGTCGTTCAGTACGACATAGCAAGGTGAGTTAAACAATTCGCATGGACACCGTGTGCCCCGTACACTCCCTTGGTGTGAAATTAATTGTAGAGTACCGGTACTTTACATAATTTTATATCGCCATCTAAAAAAACAACACCATGGCCCGACATACTTAGAGTAGCACAGCTAGCACACCGGTATGCGCCATTTTGAAATCTGGGTACCTTTGGTAGAAATTAAATAAATAAAAAATTATGGCCAAAAAACCCCGCAGAAACTCTATAGGCATACTAGGAACGTGCGCTCCTAACACCTTCTCCAGTGCATCCCTTATTTTATATCTGGCCTGACACTTACATGTCTCTTGCTGCAGGGTGCTTGCACGATGCGTGAAAGGATACTTCCTGGTAAGGAATAAATAAAATGCATTGGGGCTCTCGTAAAAAATGCATCAGTGAATAGTTAGAAAATAACTTAAAATTAGAAGCAAAAAAAACACACTGGCTATATTTTACGAGGCCAGTGTGGCAATGCCCCTTTTGCCGGTGCCTTTCATTAAAGAACAACACCAGTCCGCTCTACTCATCATCACAGGTGTCTCACACAAAGCAACGTGGAAACAGAAACCTACCGGACGCAATGGAAAAAATGTCTGAGGCCCTATTAATTCAGCATCGGAAGGGTTTATTACGACACACAAATCATTGGTTCACCGGCAGCATTCCCCGATACGTCTTATTACGTGAAACAGCTGGTGCATTACCTCTAAGCCACCTCGGTGTCTGTAAAAGCGTAGAGGGAACATAAAAACACCTAGTCACGGAATAATAGGACAGGTATTAATTATAACGCATCGGGAAAAAAGGCTTACAAAATTACGGTCAAAAAAACACGCACAAATCATTAAACCATTAGGAAAATGCGTGCCCGGTGCATCTTATTGCGTGAAACCTTTGGTGTGTTACCTCTACGCCCAGCCCGATTGCCTCACGCAAATGCACGCGAAAATAGAAACCGCCGGGGTGGCATAGTGCAACCTTAACAGTGTTATAAAAACCCCACAGGAACGGAGTTAAATATTACGGCCAAAAAACCTACGCATATGCACCGATTTTCTGAGCTCTCAGGCTTTGCGATGCAAGTTATCTTTCTTTGCGCCGCACGACATTAATGTTCCCACACTTATTGCGCTGCTATTTGTGCATTGCCGCAATCTCAACTTGAATTTATAAAGCAGTGGAGAAATTTTCTTTTGCAAATTGTACAACCAATATGCCTCTAAATAGGTAAATGTACATGTGTTTTTCTTGTTTTTCCTCATTAAACCTTTTAGTGAATTAAAATTTAAAACACTTAAATTAACCATTAAAAAAATAAAAAATTGTGTAGCAGTGCTTGTCGAGGCGTTGGCTTGCAGGACTGCGGTGTTGCACCAATAAATTCTAATTTTTGCTGCAAGTCTTGATAGTATCACTTCTTGGATTACGGTCTTTGTACCATCTGGCCTTTATGTTATTAGCTTTACTTCGATGCGGTTAGTTACCAGTACACAGATTGACAATGGTATATCACGGCAATCAGTGTCATGAGCAATTCTTACGCCACAGGCGCGTAATATTATCAGCCTTATCGGAACTCCCTAGTCGACAGTATCTTGATTCGAAGTGATAGCTTCGGTGTTAGAGGTATCTACATCAATTGGACGAGATACAAGGCGCACCGTGTTATTTAAATTTCTTTAAAATGAGCGGTGCGGTTGGCTAGCCATTGCCACCGGTCATTCTCTTGATTGAATAGTGGTGATGTAGTGCATTGCATTGAAGCAACTACCCCAAGGCAGGTATTTTGTCGGCGCCACCTTATCGTATTTGGGAAAGGTCAGCGATCAGCCTCTTGTCTCCACCAGACTATGTGGGCGCGGGAGGCCGGTGTGACCAACCTGCCAGCCTGGGATGTATGGTTGATGTTGCTTGGCCTCTACATTCTGTGAAACGGTGTGCTAAACTATTAGGGCTGCAGCTCCCGGTGCGATTGATATCCTTAGGTGCAAGTGGTCGGTGCGCTTTGTGGATAAAGCTGCCGGTGCCCGGTCTTGTTAGTGTGTTTTGGCGCAGCTCTTATTTATTTTTTTCAAAAAATATTTATATACGTATATTTGTAAATACATGTGCCATTTAATAAAAATTTTGTGTTTAATATGTAAGAGGGGCAACAATGACAACATGGGCGGGCAATATAACATGGTTCACTTGTGGGAGGCAGAGGGAGGGGAGAGAGATGCATACCTTTCCTATTATAGCATGACGTGGAGCTCCTTGAGCGGGTAGGCCTCCTCAAGTTCTATGGGAGGCTACTTCCTAAAGTCCCATAGTTTGTTTTTGAGACATCTTATCCGAAGGTGGAATGCCCGGCGACGGGCTTTAGGGTTGGTATCAACTAGTGGTACCCGCCCACCTAAGGAGGATGTATATTTTATTATAGGGCTGCTCAAGGAGAGGTGGATTTTCCCTCGTTCCCCGAGGTTCAATTTGCTTGTGTGGCGAGGGATTCGATTAGTTTACTCCCGAGAGATACATTGGAGAGCATTTAGTATCTCTGCAAATTTCGAGTCGCTAGAAGCGTTCCGTATTGGTGCGTTTTGTTGTGAGGAGGTCCGGTGTCTCTCACTTATCATTTGACCTTTTTGTACCAGTGAGAGCAATGCAATAGTTTCCAACTTTTATATTATGTTGATTCTTTACTACGAAGCCATGACTTGTCGAGGTGGTACCATTTTTGTGGCAGTGCAATACATTAGATATATGTTGTGCTCATACACAAAGGAGGGTCAACTTCCCTTTTGCTTAGATCTTTTTGTTTATTTTTGAGAGGTTTCTAGAGGCAGAGACCTTTCTTTTCTTTGGCGACCTCGTAGGCAGTTACTAAAGGCACATATATGCACATGTGAGGGCGAGATGATGCCCAAGAGAGAGACTCTTTTTTCCGGCGAGGATATCGAGATGATGCGGCGAGGTTGCTAACCGGTGTTGTTAGGCATCCCTTCATTTTGGTCCCCTATCCTTATGTGGGGTTGGATTGGGGTGTGCAACATCCTCTTCCTGGTGATGAGCCACCGGATGGTAGGTATGTTACTATTTTATTTAAATTTTATTCTAACATGTTATTTGCTTGTTTTATTAGTCTGTTAATAAAATCCTCTAAATATTGTTTATTGTGCCTTGGCTATATTTCTGAGAAGGTGGCTCATTTGATGGCGAGGAGATCTTTGCCACCACATGATCTAGGTGGATCCTGGTGAGGATGAGGGCATGCCTGTTGGGGATCATTAGGACTCGGGCAGTCATGGTCGAGGGCTGTGATCCTGCTGATGCCTTAGGTGTGCGGTCGGGCGTCTTAGTGATGCTAGATACATGATGGAGTTGGGAGACCCTCATTGCATTGATTGTTGCAAGCATCGGGCTTTGCTAATATATCAGACACGGGGCGGAGTGATGAGCTGTTACGGATGTGGAGAGACACCGCGTGACATTGACTGATGCGGCATGTCGTAGGGTACAAACTAACTTTTACGTGGCGACAAGGAGCACCATTGCACATTATGATCGAGCCACAACACATGATGGACGATGCACGAGCGTAGCATGCCTGTCTCTAACGATGGACTACAACCTCATCCTGCGATGAATTTGTATGAGCCTCATTAGCATCTACCAGCCCGGTCATCATGGAGATGAGGCTGGACCATCGACCACTAATACTCTTGATATTGATCATGTTGTACTACCACCAGTGATCCATGACATTTATATTACGATTCCATATATTTTTAACATTATTCGAGTTATATATATATATATATATATATATATATATATTATGGTCCATGTATTTTATGTTCATGTTGTAGTTGTACTTAATTTACATGTTGGTGATCATCATGATGTGTATGTTGTTAGGTCATGTTAGATATGTTCATTTAATGTGCTTACGGATAGATGTGTATGTGATAGCATGGGATGTATATTTGACATGAATCATGTTTATGTTTGTGTTGTCTTGATGATGTTAATATATAATGTTAATTGTGTTTGTTAGATGATCATGATGTGATGATGCGATTAGCGATTTTGAATGTGTTTTTATTTGAGATTTCTTATAATAATTTGGAGAAAATCTCATAAATATGACAACAATAGGGATTTGTTGTAATTGACTCTATCTAATCTGATGTGGAGTTATTGCATCCTATTTTGTTGTGATTGAATTGTAATTTAATTTCTACTCAGACTATAAATGTAAGCCGTAGAGGCAAATATATATGATGGATGTGAGGTGAGTGGAAGAGAAGTGCGGATAGTGAATTCTGTTGTTGTATTCTTCTGTTGATGAATGAGATTGCGATGCCTCTATTTGGTGGTGTGCTGATTGGTTGGGTGAACCACGTTAAATTTGTTGTCTCATGTTTTATCTTTGTGTGTGTTTTATTTGTTTTCCTTTCTTGTGACCTACAACAATTGGTATCGAGACGAGGAATCAACGTTGGCAATAAATTAAATATCCCTCGATTTCGCCGATGGAGTTTTTCATAGACTCTAGAATGTTGCTCCATAGTGCGAAAGTCGTTGCATACTTTGACGATTGCATATGATGCTGCGGTTGAAACAGGTGATCTCGGGAAATTGGTCGGTTGGCGGGGCCCGGACACCTGCCTTTTGAGCAGATGCAACGATCGGAGGAAGAAGTTTGTAGATACGAATCATGATCCATGCCAAAAAATTGAAGAATTCGAACAAAATTCCCAAAGCATAATCGATGAGGCTCGCGAAAATTGCCACGAGGGATTGGCGAAGTTTACGGTAATTTGTATCAACATGTGTGATCTATTTACTTTCCGTTGTGCATGCGTTGAATGCAAGCTATTAAACGTTGCCTCCTGCACTCGCTATGAAATTTGGAGGTTGTTAGTGTTGTGAGTTAGTGTTTTAAACAAACCCTTGCCTTGTGATAATTTAGAGTGATCTGTATATGGATGTAGCCCGTGTGAGTGCCTGAGAAGAGTCGAGTTTACATTTTCTGCGTGGACCATGAGATGGGTACTTTGCGTTCCACCAGGTAGTGAGAACCGTTTGGGAGCGTTGAGCAGTTAAGGCGCGAGATGTGAGTTGTTGTCCTACGAGCAACGAAGGGGTTGCGTTAACGTGTGAGGGCCAAAATTGCAGAGCTACGTGGACGGAGATGTGTCCTTAGCTTCGTTGACCATGGAATATCCCCTTTGTTGGTGTGGATTATTGAATAGAAATTAAGGATCCATAGAAGATAAACATGGCAAAAACACAAAGTGCTCGATTTGAGATCGAGAAGTTCAATGGAAAGAACAACTTGAGGCTGGATAGTTAAGATGCATGATCCCTCATGCGTGAGGCATGGCAAAGGCACTTTTGGGCAAAGCCTGACCTTTCACCATGATGGATGATGAATGGAGTGACACATCAATGAGAAAGCTTGATTGACATTAAGTGTGTTTTAGCGGAGATGATGTTTTGTTTAACATCGTGTCAGGCTTCTTCTTTGGTTTTGTGGACAAAGCTTGAAAATCCATACATGACAAAATTCTTAACCAATAGGATTCTTGAAGATACATTTGTATAGCTTGTGCATGTGTGAAGAAATTTGACAATAAGCCAGTCATTGAATACCTTTAATACTCTTCGGTGCATTTAGATAGTATAGATGCAAAATTTGATTGAGAAGATAAAGCTATAACTTTATTATGCTCATTGCTGAGGTATTGGATCATTTGTTACTTCTATAAGTCTTAGTTCTTGAGAAACCCTTGGTTTGATGTTTTTGGAGCTTTGTTATACGAAGAAATGAGAAAAGGTCAAATTCAAAAACCTCGCCAGAAGCAATGATGGTTAGAGGTTGTTCTAAAGAAAATACGCTTGATAAGCAGAACAACTCGCGGTAAAAATCGAAAAGGGAAAGAAGAGTAAGCTAAAGTGTTGGTTTTGTGGCAAATCGAGACATTTGAAGAATTTGTTGGAAGAGACAAAAACATCCAAAGAGACTCTTCGATAGGAAAATAAGCAAACCTGACGGATACGAGGTTCGACATCCGTTTCGGGTATGAGTGATGAAATGTTATCGATTAGTTTGTCTAATCATGATCAACATTGGTTGTTAGATTACAGTGTGTCAAATCACACATGTGCATTCATAGAGAATGGTTTAAATATTATAAATCAATCAATGATGGAGTTGTTTACATGGGAAATGATGTCTCATGTAATATTGTGGGGTGAAGCATCAGTTAAAAATGTTTGATGGGACAAATCAAATTTAAGCGATGTAAGACACGTTGCTGAACTCGAAAAAAACCTCATTTCTCACAGGAGTGTTAGACACAAATGGATATAAAACCTTTATTCAGAGTGAGAGTAATGAAAGTTTATAAAGGAATTTTACTAGTAAGGAAAGCAAAGAGGTTGAAATGTTTTTCGGTTAGAAGGAAGAAGCAGAGTCGAGATCATGCTTCTACGGTATGCGGCAGTAATTCTATTAAATGGCATCAATGGCTGGGCCATTTGAGCGAAAAGAGGATTAAAATTTTTATACGATCGTAAGTTACTTCCTAGTTTAAAATCTTCAAATTAGATTTACTGCAAACATTGTCTATATGGAAACAAAGCAAGCGAGAAGTTTAAAAGCGGAAAAACATACCGATGAGGGAATCCTTGATTATATCCATTACGATGTTTGGAATTACATCTCCTACAATCTCATATGGAGGATCGTGATATTTTGTATCTTTTATTGATGTTTTTCTATAGAAAAGTGAGGGTATATATGTTAAATAAAAATTTTAATGTATTCATAGTTTTCAAGCAGGTTTAGAGCATTGGTAGAAAAACATCAACGGAAGAACCATTAAATTTTAGGCGCAACGATGGTGGTGAGTTTAATTCAAATGAATTTGATAATTATTGCAAGAAAGGAAGGTAAGGGATTAGAAAGACATAAAATTGTTCTTATATATATATAAATGGGTTATTGTTTATAGACAAGACTCTTTTAGAAAGAGCAAGAATTATGCTTAGTAATGCCAATTTGTAGAAGTAACTATGGATAGAAGCGGTATCTACGGCTTGTTACTTGATAAATTGATCACCATCAAGCTTGCAATAGGATGCAAAATTCCTCAAGAGGTATGGAAAGGTCATCCATGTGATTATTCTAAGCTAGAAAGTTTTGGATTTAGTAGTCATATGATCTAATTCAAAACATGACACATTCATTAGATCCTAAATCAAAGATATATCTTTGTTGGATATGGTGATGGGAATAAGGGATACGGGTTTGGGATCCTACTACTCACAAGATCATCATTAACGAATGGTAAATTCAATGAATCTTCACTTGATAATCGAGATGTAGATGATAAATTGAAACGGGATAATGTACCTAAGTTTCAACATATTCGAGTTTAGAGCAGGTTCAAATGCGATGATGATCTAGATCATGAACAAGTTTCGGATACGAGATCATGAATTACATTCTAGATGCGAGATCATGAAGAAGTTCCTATGAGTAAAAATAAGAATTATGGAAGAACCGGAAACATCTTTTAAGAGTCCCATGAGGATCAGATGTCCTCCTAAAATGTATGATGATTATGTTACTTCGATTTAGCACTAGCTAATGATGATGAACCTTTGCTGCTGTCGAGAAGGCTGAAGAAGGTTCTAGGTTATACGTGGAAAGAGACTATGAAGGATGAGATGAAGGCATTAAGCAAAGAGAATTCCACATGGGATACGGTAGAACTTCCCTAAAGATAGGAAAAGCATGGGATGTAAATGGGTTTACAAATTGAAAAAGGAGTGTTAATGATAAAGAAGAGGCAATTGCAAACGAGGTACAGTCACGAAGGTTTTTTCTATAGGAATGAAGGAATTGACTTTCATGAGATATTTTCACTAGTTATAAAAATTATCAATTTTAGATTGTCTTAGCATTAGTTGCTTTACTTGATTTAAAATTAACAATAGATGTTAAAAATTGCATTTTTACATGGAGATCTAGATGAAGATATTTATATGGAACAACCTAAAGGGTTTATTCAAAATCGCAACAAGAAATTTGTACATAGCTCAAGAAATCATTGTATGAGTACGAGGCAGTCGCCTCAACAATGGTACAAAGAAATTTGATTCTTTCATGATGAGTCAAAATTATATAAGAAGTGAATATGATCATTGTGTTTACTTTAAGAAATTGAGTAATGGCATGTTCATTATCTTAGTGTTATAATTTGATGATATGCTTTTAGTAAGAAAAATCATATGAGATCAACGGAGTTAAAGGCTCGGTCGTGGGATGTTTGATATGAAAGATCTAGGAAAGCTGACAATACATATTTTTGGGCACGATTTTTTCGGATACGAGGCAATGGTAAGTGTGGCTATCACAAAGAAGTATATTGAAGAAAATACTCTTAAGGTTTGGTCTAAACAATGTGACTTTGTTTTGATTCCTTTAGCTTCCCCATTTTAAGCTTTCTTCAAGTTTATGTCCTAACAAAAATGAAGAAAAGGAATATATGTCTCGAATTCCATACGCCAATGTAGTAGGTTGTTTGATGTATCAGTGGTTTATACCGACCCCGGATATTTCACATGAAGTTGGGGTTGTTAGCGGTATATGGCAAATCCGGAAAAGAACAGTCGGCGGTGAAATGGGTGCTTCGGTATATAAAGGCACAGTGATTCTTTTACATATCACTTATAACGAAGTAGTGAATTTGTTTGCGGATATGTTGATTCCAATTTTTGTAGGTGATTTGGATAAGAGAAGGTCAACTTTGGGATATGTCTTTACTCTTGCGGGTGGAGCTATAAGATGGATGTCAAAGCTACAAAACATTGTTGCTTTATCCACTCTGAGAAACGGGAATACGCCATTTGCTTCACATGCTTACTGAAAGCGAGTTTGGTTGAAAGGTTTGTTTAGTGAGTTTGGTGGTGCGGGACAACATCAAGTTATTTTGTGATGAGTCGAGAAGTGCGATTCACTTGGCTAAAAATCCGGCCTATCATAGTAAATCAAAACATATATATCAAGTAACCTTTGTAAGACGGGTTATCATGTGAGCAGAGTCTCTCTTGAAAAAGTGCATACAAGAGAGAATTGTGAGTTAGCATGTTCACGAAACCGGTTTATTAGAAGCTACGATGGTGTCTGTCTTCTCTTGGCTGCGAAAAGATAAAAATAATAATGAAAGCTTAAAGTGCTCTGAGGAGCTAATTGTTGTCAAGGTGGAGATTATTTAAAGAAATTCTTATAATAATTTTGGAGAAAATCTCATAAATAGCAACAATAGGATTTATTATTCATTGACTCCATCTAATCTGATGTGGAGTTATTGCATCCTATTTTTTGTTGTGATTGAATTTATGATTGAGTTTCTACTTCGGTATAAAATGCTTCACGTAGAGGCAAATATGTATGAGGATGTGAGGTAGGTGGAAAGAGAAGTGCGGATGGTGATTTTCTTTGCTTTGTATTCTTTTGTTGATGAATGAGATTGCAGTGCCTCACATTTTGGGTGGAGCGTGGCCCTTATTGGTTTGGGTGAACCAAGTTAAATCTTGTCTCATGTTTTATGTTGTGTGTGTGTTTTATTTGTTTTTTCCATTTGCTTGACTCTAACATTTTTTAGTCAAATATGATGTTTTTACAATGGTTATCATGGACCTTAATTGGTCTAATACCAAATGATCATGATATTGTAAATTTGTAATATTTGTATTTCTAATTGTATTTAAAATTAAAATTGTAATTGTAATTGTAATTTTTTAAAATTGTAAAATTATAAATTATAATTGTAATTTTTTTAATTTGTAAAATTGTAAATGTATATATGTAAAATTCTAAAATTGTAATTGTAATTGTACGTGAAATTGTAAAATTGTAATTGTAATTAACAAATTATAATTGTAATTGTATGTAAAATATTTGTATAATTTTAATTGTATTAATGTGAAATGAATTTATTAAAATTTTTAAATTTGTAAATTTGTAAATTTTAAATAATTGTAAAATAATAAATCTAGAAAAAATATATGATTTATTGTAACATAATAAAGTTTGAAAAATAATGCGATAAATTCACGTACTTTAGAATTATAGTTATTTTATTATGATCTTAGATACAAAAAAAAGAATTAATTTATACAATACGCCATTGTTTTCCCGAGATCAACATAATACCAAATTATCAAGTGAATTATTGATTTTAACATTAACACAATGCAAATTACCAATTAATTCAAAATGCATATTATATTAATATTTCGAAAAAAACCCATCTTAAAAAGTATAAATATTGATGAAATGACACATGTACCATATCTCAGGTTCTCATGATCACCCTCATTATCTTCTAGCTCACATGGCATGATAACACTATTGTTCTCAAAAATATGTTTTGATCTAGGGTCATGTGTCAATACGACTCCACCAATCTATCCAACACATGGGTAAAAAAACACTGGTTGCAGTGTTTAGGGAAAACATAAGACTCATTAGCTTCATCGCACATCTTTAGAGTTGATACATATCGACCTACTAGCACGATCTTCCTTTACATTATTTCTATCAAGGTGTCCCACCACTTACTAAAAATGACACATTGGAAAGAAGAAAAGTCCACTTCCAATGATCTCTTGTATCTTTAGCGATGTAACCTAAATCCCTCGTACTAGTTGTTGATCACGGTGGCTAGATCGACTAGATTGATCAAACTCAACTTCCACTCCACAGAGTCTTAAACGATGTTTCTAACAGTAGCATTTTTTACGTACGAAAATGGTGTCCACATGTCTTACATAGATAGAACAAATGCACCTATTATAAAAAAGTTAAAAAAATCATAGTGTCATGTCATCTTGCTAAATAATAATCAATAGTAGTTAAAATATGAAATGTAGATGTCTTAATATAAGTTTCAAATTTACATATAAATTAAAAAAATATTATTACAGTTCTTTCCTACTCCATATGTTTAGCGCATCCTCTTTAGCACGTGAGTAACATTGCCGTGTACAATGTTTCTCTCAGCTTGGTATTAGCCTTTGTTAGAGCATATTTTTGTATATTTCTTTTAAATGATCGGGATAAGGCACACTTCTACCATTCAACCATAAGATCCTTTCTGTTGAGGGGTTCCCATGTTTTGGCAGTTGGCAAGACTAAGTGGGAACAACATCGGAACCACTTTGGGGCCTAGGATCTAGCCCTCCCTGGACGGGAGAGGGATCTCTCCAAAAAGAGCAAAGAATGATATATCTTTAGCTCAGAAATAAGATGTTAGGCTAGTTATGAAGCAGGAGGGGGTTTTAAATAATTTGGTTGAAGGGGTTGTTGGGTTGGTTAAGAGATCATGGGTGGGAAAGCAATGGGAGGAAAAGACAAAGCAACGGAGATGTTGTTCGACAAGAGGATGGAGCGAGGCCGTGCCATCCATTGGGCTATGGAGTCATGATAGGAAAATTGCTTGCATCCACTAGCCAAGGCTTCCAAGAGAACCGTCATCTAATACTAGAGGATCTTTGAATTATTTGGTGGGGTGGAACATTGAGGAGAAAAGTGAAAGAGAGAATATGGGTTGAAGCATTTATAGATAAATTCGGAGGTCATTTTAACTCAGACCTGCTTGGACATACTCAAGGCGACTCAAAGAGACAAAGGGAAACGACTTATAGATCAGGCCAGAGGTCATTTAACTCCGGGTCTTCTTTAGCAACTCCAAAGAAGAAACGGAAGATAAGAGTGCAAAGAAACATCTAAGAAACGAAACCCCCGAGTTCATACATACGACGGCGGTAATAACATCATTGCATTGGTTAAACCCGTGAACTCACTCTTAAACTGACATAGGCCCGAGAAAACATAAAGGTAGGGAGAGCGAGACGACGCAAGACACTGTGAAGGTGAATCCTATACCATTATTACGATGCCTACGAGAAGAACATGAAACAATGTGAAAAATGTAATAAGCAGAGTGAAAACATCCTGTGTGTGGGCAGGTCTGCAGTATACTCACGATTAAACGTGCAAACCGGTCATGTACAGTAGCTCAATGGATGTTACGGTCCAGGACTTTTCTCCTCTGACCTATTACATACAACTACTCTTATGCCCCCTCCCACAGGTATTCTGAGTCGAGAATGAATCCCTCTAACAACAAAACTACACAATATTTGAACAACAACAACCTTTACATTATGTTCTCGAGGATCTTTTATGGGAGGAAGCATGAAGTGGGATATACCGTAAATGAATCTCATTAGACGGCGGGGCGGAAGTGTTCACACCCATCTTTGTATGTGGCATTCGGTCTTTGTGTGTACTCTGTGTCGTACGGGAGATCTCAATAGGGTCGAAATCGACCTCGGATGTTTCTTTGGGGGTGTGGGGTGCTTGGAGCTTTGCGCTAGCCTCTTGAATAGTAGTGGATGGAAGATGCGCACGGTTTCTCCATTCACTCTTTAATCTTTGCTCGAAAGTCTCTTGAGAAGTTACGCCAGAGTGCATTAATCGTTAAGGAGCTCGAGGAGGCATGGAGGCTAACTGCGGGAGGGTGTCCTTATGGAGAAAAGCAACTATGGCGATATACAAACAGATAGACTTTACCGTGCGCTCCTGGTCTTCGAAGCGCCTTTGATCCTTTGAATACGGGGCGGGACATTTAATTTCCATTAATCGGGGCACCAGACACTTTTGAATTCATGGCAGTCGTGGCAATGCGGAGCAGACCATCTCTATGCTATCCACAGCAATGAATAAACTTTGTTAAGGACTGGCGGTGGTGGCGGAGAAATGCGGTGGAGCGGTGGAAAGTGGCGGAAGAATGAAGAATCGATGGAAACGACGGAGAGGAGCGGAGAAACGGACTCATAATGTAAAACCCCAGCGCATCGGCGTTCGAGCGAATTACGGGAAAACAGAAAAACGACGAGCAGAGATGAATGGAGTGGGACCCCGGCGGAGGCGGAGCGAATGAACTCAAGCAAGTCGGATACGGGAGGAACGGACGGCCACGATTCAATCGCATCATCACAATGGGGGTGAGAAGACACGGTTTTGCGATTGCGATCGGAGAGGGCTTGCAGTTGAGCGGCGGCCGTTGATACGGCGAGAAGATCGACAGGTGGGGAATTCTGACTCGGAGGGAATCGTTCGATGGAGAGACGATGATGCGATTGTGCGATAACCGTTGGATCGGTGGACGAATCAACGGTGGGGAAGTGGATCGGAGGGCGCAATCGGGAGAACACGGGGCGCGGATCGCGGGTTGAATGGAGCCAGTGGGAGTTGATCGGGGGGACCTCAGCCAGAGTACTGCTGGGCTGCGATTGCGATCGGACAAGGGTTGCGTTGTGGATGTGCGTCGGATCTAAGTGGATCAACGGTCCGGATCGGACGGGGACCTTCATTATTAAATCAATGTATCGGGGGTTTTGTGTTATAACAAAATGTGCCCAGTGTCGTTGCGGTGTGGGACTTAGCGCTTGGTCACGGGAAGGGTCACATGTGAGGAAGTGGTTAAAGGGGTTTGCGGTAAGGGGCTAAGCCCTGCTAATATGATTGGAAAGTGGTTTTGGGCCCGTTTGATGGATTTTAAAGGCGAGGAAGGGGAAACGATGGGAGAGGAGAGAAAAGGGAAAACAAAGGGCGGGGGGACGAAGTCTAAAAGTTTGCAGGAGGATTTGCTGAAGGGTAAAAAGGGGAGTAGAAGGGGGAAGACAAGGGGATGAAATAAAAGGAAAAAAGGGGCCTTTGAGCATTTCTTCACATAGCGGAGAGGCTTTAAAAGGGGGAACCAACGAGAGGGGATTTGATCAAAGGATAAAAGACACAAAAAGAGGCTTCTAAGGCTGTGTTTTAGGAGGAAATGCATTCCTTGAAGACTCAAAAATAATTTAGCCCCCTATTTGCTTGTCAAAAATTTCATAGGGGGGCTAGCAGTAACTCCACATGGGGATGGCTTCTTCTTGAAGGAGTCAGAATTCGAGAAATTGATCTCTTGGTCCTGGGCAGATCTCTTTCATGAATATCATCTTTCTTTGATGTTTGCTACCACAGCTATGAAGACAACATATCGAGCGGTAGAAATTCTCCCAAACAACTACCTATCCACACTATAATCCTAACATTTTTTCTTCTTGAATTTTGGACTTGAGACCCTTTTACATCGTTAATTTTTACAAAAACGGGAAAAAATAAACCTAATCTACTTCTACCCTTATTACTCCATGAGACCAGTTCAGGCATGGCTGGTCTCATATGTTCTCCTACCACACACTACTACACCTTGCTAGGATTAGTACATACAGCGGGTTTCTTCTCCTACGTTCTAAGACATAAATTTAAACAACTAACTACTTGCTCATAGGGTGCAGAGATTTATTGAGCTTTTTCCTACCTACCCTACGCTAAGCCAAAATATTTCACAAGTCTAGCTTACAAACAGATGTGCAATGTAACCGATCCTTGAGTGATCCCACAGTAGATCCTTCTTGCTCCAACTCCTTGAAGCGGTGGATAAATGAGGCAACTCCCTCTTTTTGTTCAACAACATTGACCTTGAAAAGTTTTGTTTGCTTGCAACATGCTCTTTGAGCAAGACCTTTGATCCTTCTTCAAATGTATGCGGGAAATGTACATAAGGATCATGAAAAAAATACCTGGCTATGAATATTTGTGAGTGGCCCGACCGGGATCTCTTCTTCTTACGTGGATCAAGAATGAGACTCTCTTGGAGTAGAGTGTCTCCTTCATCTTACGAGGTGGAGGACTCATCATATGTTAGGGTTGGGTGCTCGGAGCTCGATATGTTACTGCTCTAAGGTGCGGAGCTCGTGAAAAGATCCATGTATTCTTGAGCGAGGTCCTTTTCCGTTGCTTCCTCTTTTTCGAGAGAAAGCTCATTATTCACATCTGCTCGAGAATCTCTTCTTTGTTTTCCTCTTCATCATACGAGATGAAAGCAGCTGCCCGACCTCCAACCAAGTAAGCCATTGCGTGAGTTATATTGAACAGAAATAAAAATCTCAGAATCCTTCACCTCTTGCACTCTCAGCTTTCTCTTATTAATTATCATAAATAGCGAAGCATTGGCTCCATTCCTCTACAGAATGAAAGATTCGTCTCCTCAACAATCTACTATTGACCTACAGATCTTCTTCATTTTGGAGAACATCATCCTTGAATAAGTCAAATGAAGTCATAGGTCTTAAAGTAATACTATAACTTAGGTATGGAGCCAAATAATAAATTTCTCTATAGTTTGTTGAGCTTTCCAACTACGCGATAAATATCAGATGAAAATAAACAGGGCAATCACGATACGTAAAGTGGAAGAGGCCCAGTTTGTCTATTGATGATACGATCTACTTCTTCCTACATCAAAGGGGAGGACGGTCACAGTGTCCCACTTCATGAAGTCGTGACTCTGTTTTCCTACGAAGACCATTTATTTGGATGTCATTTCTTGTCCTCAACACAATGATGTTGAATGTAGCAGTTTTCGGGAATATCTTGGAAAAATCCATGACCTCTTGGGCACATTTCTTCCTCGATCGATTCATCCATGTTCTTGTGGTAGCTGGTTATGCAATTCTTGAATGGCTATCAGTAGATCCTACGATTGCATATTAACCAAATCCTCATCAATATCTAACGGTGCGTGGTATTAAGATTGATCACAACGAGTCCATGATAAGGATGAAGTTTCCTTTATAGTCGTGTAGAATACTTGGTGCATGTCCTTTAAAGAAAGCAAACTCCAGAGGTTCCTAACCATTAATCACCCAGTTCTTCCTTCTAATGTTGCCATGAACTTATTTCATTAAGCAGTCTTATTGCCATTCAACTTTAAATTTCCACACACATGTATATTATGAAACTTGATATAGAGATGTGTGAAAGTTAGGCGTGTACCCTGAAAGGTGGGAAGGTTTTTCAACCGGTCCACTTCGGGCATTTTGTGTGGAAATCGAGGATATGCTCTGCTCATTGGGGCATATCTTCTCTGTCCACATGGAGGCATGGTTGTAATCAGAGAAGAGTCATTTGTAATCTTCTCTTCAAGCCCAGAGTCCTCCACGGTGGAGTCATGGAGTCTTTGGATCGCGAGAGTGTGGAGTCGCCCGGTGGATGAATATGACATTGAGGCAGAATCTGTCCACCATCGACAATGAAAAGCCGTCTAGAGGCAGCAGGACAATGACTCTGGGATGCACTACAGCGAAGTGCATTATGTTGAGGGTTCCCATGTTTTGGCCAGTTCATAGACCAAAAGATGGAACAACAACTGAAGCCCACTGCAGGGCCCTAGGATCTAACCTCTGGACAGGAGAGGGATCTCTCAAAAGAGTAAAGAATGATATATCTTTAAAGCCTAGAGAAATAAGATGTTAGGCTAGGTTATGGAAATAGGAGGGGGTTTTAAATAATTTGGTTGAAGGGTTCTTTGAAATTTGGTTAAGAGATCATAATTTGGGAAAGCAATGGGAGGAAAAGGAACAAAAACAACAGGATATTTAAACAAAGAGGATGGCTGGTAAGAACACCATCCATTGGGCTATGGAGTCATGATAGGAAAATTACTTGTCTTTTCATGTTGAGCTTCCAAAGAGCAAGTCATCTAATACTAGAGGATCTTTAGATTAGGCTGGTGGGGTGGAACATTAAGGAGAAAAAGTGAAGAAGGAGAATAGCCCGATTCTGTCTGGAGTCGGTCGAGAGGTCATTTAACTCCGGACACAGCTTGGACATACTCAAGGCGACTCTCAAAGAGACAAAGGGGCGACTTATAGATCGAGACAGGAGGTCATTTAACTCACGTCTACTTTAGCAACTCCAAGGGAAAGACGGAGGTCATTCACAAAGGAAACATCAAGAAATGACCCCCAAGTTCATACGCAAGCCGTGACCCATTAACATCCCATTTGCCTTTGGTTAAACCTTGGTAGACTCACTCTTAAACTGACACATGGGCAGAAAACATAAAGGTAGGGAAGGCGGAATGACCTGGAGCTTACAACAAGGGTGAATCCTATACCATTACAGTACCTACCGAAGAACATGAAACAATGTGAAAATGTAATAAACGAGTAAGAAAACATCACCAATAGTAACGGACCAGATCATGACGAAATGTGCTCGATTGATGCAAAACCGATGCATCTGGCCAGCTCAATGGATCTTCTGATCCGAGACTTTTCTCCTCCCGGCCCCAATACATGCGCTACTACGCTGCCCCCTCCCACATTTGTTCTAACGGTCAAGAATGAATCCCTCTAACAACAAAACTACAATATTTGAACAACAACAACCTTTTACATTTATGTTCTCGGGGGATCTTTTATAGGAGAAGAGGAAGCAACGAGTAGGATACAATAGTGAATCTCATTAGGCAATGAGAAGTAGATGTTCACCATCTTGCTTAATGGCAACTTTCGATCTTTATGTGTACTACGCCAATGCAATACGGAGATCTCTGTCCCGAAGATCAAAGCTCGACCTCGGATGTTCATGAAGTCATACAGTGCTTGGAGCTTTGCGCTAGCCTCTGAATAAATGAACTAGATGGAAGATCTGCCACGGTTTCTCCATTCCTCTTTAATGTTTGCTCGGCAGTCTCTTGAGAAGTTACGTCGATTGCATTAATGCATTTAAGAGGCTCGAGGAGGCATGGAGGCTAACGCGAGGAGGGTGTCCCTTATGGAGAAAAGCAACTGTTTGTGATATACGAAACACGGATAAGACTTTGTAAATACGGTCTTGACGTGCTTTGATCCTTTGAATACGGGCGGGACATTTAATTTCATTAATCGAGGCACCAAACCTTGCAGATTCCTTCTGATCGCCTTGTCTTTGAGCAGGCCATCTACGTACTATCTACATAATGAATAAACACAACAGGACACGGCGATGGTGGTGGAGAAATGCGAGTGGAGGCGGTGGAAAGGTGGCGGAAGAATGAAGAATCAATGGAAACCGAGCGAGAGGAGCGGAGAAACGGACTCATAATGTAAAACCCCAACGCTCGGTGTTCGAGAGCGAATTACGAGGAAAACAGAAAACGACGACGAGATGAATGGAGGTGGGACCCGGCGGAGCGAAGAGCGAATGAACTCAAACCCAGTCGGATACAGGAGGAACGGACCCGATTAATCGCATCATCACAATCGGGAGTCGAGAAGACCGGTTTGCGATTGCGATCGGAGAGGGGCTTGCGATTGAGCGGCGCGTTGATCGGCGAGAGGAATCGACGGTGGGGATCGTCAGAGAATCAGATGGAGAGATGATGCGGTGTGCGATAACGGGTGGATCGGTGGGGCAGATCCTTGGTGGGGGAAGTGGATAGGAGGAGCAATCGGAGCTGCGAGGGCCGTCGGATCGCGGGTTGAATGGACATTTGGGAGTTGATCGGACCTCAATCGGAGTTTGCCCTGCCCCAGGCTAGTTACGATCGAACAAAGGATGAGTAGCGGATCAATGACAGATCAATGAATCATGATTAAAGTTGATGAGACCTTACGTGTTAAATCAGCCACTCAAGGTTTGTGTTATAACAAAGGAAATGCGCCACGCCGGTCTTGGGTGCGATTGGCCCGGGACTTAGCGCTTGGTCACAGGAAGGGTCACATGTGGGGAAGTGGTTAAGGGGTTTTACTGATAAGGAGCTAAGCCCTATAATATGATTGGAAAGTGGGTTTTGGGCCCGTTTTGATGGATTTTAAAGGCGAGGAAGGGAAACGATAGAGGGAGAGAGGGAGAAAAGGAAAACAAAGGCGGGGGGACGAAATTAAAGGGGATTTTGGAGAGAGTTTGAAGGTAAAAGGGGGAGTAGAAGGGAAGACAAGGGGGATGAAATAAAAAGGAAAAAAGGGGCCTTTGGGCATTTCTCCTGTGAAGAGGCTTTAAGGAATAACGAGAGGATTTGATGAGGATAAAAAAGACACAGGGGAAACGAGGAAGTTTGTGTTTACAGGAGGAAATGCATTCCTTGAAGACTCAAAATAATTTTAGCCCCCTATTTGTATCAAAAATTTCATATTTAACACACCATCACTATCCCATTTCATCTGTTTTGTTGCATTACAATGCAACCCATGGTTTTCATTGTAATTGCCAAAATGAATTTATTGATTGCTTCAATTTGCATTCTTGATGAAATCAAACAAACATTATATAGTACTTAGAGATCAAAATATACATTATGTCAAGTTAACATGAATATTAATTACTTTTTGTAAATTTGAAAAAGTTATAAGTCGCTTACTCTTTATCGACGCTTTTTTCCACTCGTTTGGAGCAACTTTCCTTCTCTTTTTGTCTTCATCCATTTGATCGTCCCAAATCATGCACCTCATCTGTTTAATAAGTCTTGCTTGATCTACTCATGGCGTAGTAGAAAGGCTCATATGATATGTACCCCTCATATGAACCCCTCGCGGATTTTTCCCTTTGTCCGGGCAGGCTTTCTTTCAGTTCTTATGTACCTCTCTAAGAAGAACATCCAACGACAAAAAACAACCTTCATTCAAAGCCTCATCTACCGGTGGATTAGAAGATGAACTTTATAGAACTCATGAAACTTGTGGTGCATTCCTTCTCAAACATCTGAGCAATCTCAACTATCTCTTGATGCCACCATGCGATATTAGCCACATGAATCTCCTTTGGCCGTGATCCAATGTAAAAATGCATATAATTTAGATATGGCACGTCCTAGGTCTTGAGGGAATTCTTGTTTTTTCACACACCCACGTGAGAAACAAAGGATAATGACAACTGCAAAGTTATAAACACGTGCAATAATATACAAATTAGTTGTATTTTATGATCCATAGAATAAAATTTATTAATATATAAAAAAATAATAAAATCATGCTTTTTGACATTATACGTACTCTTAGAAAATTCAAATGGTCATGCAATTTCAACCAGACAAATGGTCATCCACGGTGAAGCAGTAACGTGGTGAAGACCGTATGAAGTTGGCACCCTCACATCATTCATAACTGCACCAAAGATATATCATCTTTTTTAAAAAATCATGGACATCACCTTCTTTGAAAAACACGAATTAGAGGACCGGCGGCAAGCCTACGATCCGTACTTTCTAATCGTCTTGTTCAATGTTCTTTTTAGTTTTTGAAGTAATAAGATCTTTCCTAACGACCCGATGTGTCCCTTTGTTTCAAATGTGATATGTGACTCCATAAAGAAGATGAAATATTTTTAAATATATGCATGGGATCTAATAAGTGGGCAATCTTAAGATGCTCCCAATATGGAGGTCATAAAAGAATAGATTTCCTTTTCATCCCAATGGGCAATTTCTCCTTCATGAGGTGTGTTAAGAAGAAATTTGCCTCATCGAACTTAGGCTCCTAATTGAATCAAAAATTTCCCTATGAATCTTTTCCTTCTCTCTCTAATATTCTCTAATCCATTCGGCTGGTGTCATTCTGGAAGGCCTTTGGGTTCTCTCTCATTACACCATTGAAAGTAGAGTCATGTACCTTGAGTCATTACAGTGAGAATATCTGGAGGCAATCATACTGGCAGCTTTACCGTAAGTCACCTTAGTGCTCCGATGTTACGGCCTCCAGGTGATCAAACATGCTCTTACAAGTGATTTTAAGATGCGAGAGAGTCAAATTACATGCTCATTTCAACATGGTCTTTAATAATTTGGTCACTAGAGTGATAGGTCTAGGAGTTTCTTTTACTCTTGTCAAAGTTGTCCAAATTTCGGTCCATGTCACCATTCAGCTGGAGTGTGCCATCATTCAGAGGTTTCATCATCATTTCAAATTCCATTGGGTCATTTTACAACTCATTCGTAGCAGTTGTGCCTAGGTAAGGTTCTTTCCTCTCTGAGGAGTTTGAGTACATTATCTGAGATGGTCAAATCATAAGTAAACTTATCCTGATGATGTGTACACCCTTCCCCCCTATCCTTAATATACCTTATTAAACACTTCCCATCTTTAAGGATTCCCCAAATTCTCATTTTTTCACAGCCCTAGTTTCTTGCTACAACTTGGCAATTTTCTAGGCTAGGCACAGTGTTTTTCCCTTTTTGGACCTTCCCCTCCTCAATTTAAGATTCTCCGCACCCTGCTTCTAACATCCATCCCTACTTTAAATTTCCCCAAGAATTTAGAAGCCCCTTATCCCCCTTCGTTTAGCTTCATTTAGAGCAAATCCCTTGTTTCACCGCCGGGATATGTTTCACTCAAATGATCATTTCGGAAAATAAAAGATGAATTTTGGAAAAATGAGAGAGTTTTTTTGTCCAAAACATGCCAAAGAAGAAAAAAATCTCTTCACTTTTTACACGGGTATCTGTGGTTTTAGAAATGTCAAAAATATTTGGTTGCCTCGGGAGAATTGAATGCACCTGCGAAGTGACCTTGGGAAAATCAATATTTCTCCTGAGCGGGTTGGCCAAATGACTTGCTTGATGAGTCAAATGATAACTAGACACAAATATCTTTCCAATGAACTATCATGAGAGCTCAATTTGGAGTTGAGGAGAAGACCATCAAAGTTGACTGCAGCATTTCTGCCTTGAGCAGTATCGTGCTGCTCATTTTGACAGTCTTGGGAGATTTGAGTTTTTGATAGGGTAAATGAACTCCAAAATTGAAAAATTACACTTGGGTTGGAAAGTAGACTCAAATATCTTTCAACGAGGCTATACACCTATTTTTGACATCAGAAGACCTCCTAAGCCTCACAGAAAAATGCGTTATTCATGGCGCGGCGCATTGGGTTGGTGCGCAGTGCACATGGGTCTTGTGAGCGCATTGGCCAATTTTTCACGGTGTAAAATACTGCTGGCGCGAGCATATGGCGTACGTGGCACGTGGGCTTTGTGCAACGGCGCACAAAGGTAAACAGAGTGAGATTTTTTCATTTACGCATAAGAATTCAAAACGACTTGCTCTCTTTTATACAAGTAAGTTCAAGTGACCTTGTAATTTCCATAACTCATGCTTGTTGTTGGTTGTGTGATTGATCATGAGAACCCAAAATGCGAAAGCCAACTCTATCATCTTGTTGAAGAAATGCCTCCTTAGGTTTGAGTTGGTATTATAAAAAATAATTTGGTGTCAAAACCATTCTCCTTTTGTTTATTCCTCCCCTCCTTTATTTATCTCACCACTACCTCATCCCTTTTCTTATCTCCTTACATCTCCTAAAAGCCATTTACTCCACAAAGTATTCTAATACCATCATTCCCATTCCCAATAGGACTTGTAAATTTCGCAAATCCCAAGTTTCCCAAAGCAGGTCAAAGTGGCTGTCCTCACCTTTGTAGATTCGCCCGACAAAGCTCCATTGAACCCAGAGTCATCTCTTGCTATTTCCCCACGAGTCCCTCATTTGGTTTGGCACATATTTTGGCAATTGAGGAAAAAATCAACATACACCTTGCACCAGATACATGGAGACGGCTACTTCTATGGTCGAGACCAGAGTTACATGTGTCTAGGAGGCCAACCAAGAAGAAACGACAGGAACATGACATACCGTGCCCAGGCGCTCCTCGGGTTGCGAAGCAAAGAATCGAGAATTTGAAGGTCAAGTTGTAGAAAAGCATCGAGGAGGCAAAAGGGCATGATTGACTCCGAATCTTGGCGGCAACTTCCTTGGCCCAACATTGCATATGACAAAAAGGACCTCGGTCAAATTTCTGAATTTGAAAGGAATTTGTCATTTTTGAAAATTTTGTGGTCACAAAATAGGTTTCGGCAGATGCGTCCTTGTCCACTCAGCAGCAGCAGCTTACGTTTGGAGATATTACCGGAGGAAAACTTTGTATTTTTGGATTTTTTTCATGATATATTATGTATGTTCGGGGAATGGCCGAAGCATTTCATCATTACGAAGTGCCCTAAAGGGCCAAAAACACCATGAAAACCACCTTTTGCGCCACCTTTTGCACCAGGGAAGTACTCTTGGGAGATTGAAGTTTTGGAGGGGCAAATGAGCTCCAAATTGAAAAATTCCACTTAGGTTGGATAGCCAACATCCAGGTCTTTCCAACGAGCTATCATGAGCTCAATTTGGACTCTTGGAAGTGCTCCCAAAATCAGGTCCAAAGTAGCGCGACTCATAGAGCTTTGGAGCGCGGCGCATAGAGAAATTCAGCCTATTTTTCACCTTCCAGCTCAGAAACTCAGCCATTTTGACTAGTTTCACCTCTTGATGTAATTTTTGATATAGCTTGATGTAATTTGGTAACCATGATATAATTTTGGCATGTATTTACTTGTTCTAGATGATTCATTCACTAAAAAGTGAAAATTGAGTGAATGAATGAGTTTCTTGCTCCTTTTAGAGGCAAGTTGTTTGGGTGCCTTCCTAGATTTTAGCTCCTTGTTTAGGGTGGTTCAAAGTTGCTCTAGAAGGAGGAATTTGACCCCTAAGTGTGGTAAGGGGTTAGGATGGTCTATGTTATGTGGCCTACCGAGACACTATCTGTGGTTGGTGGTTGGACGTCTTGGGAAAAGTTTGGCACCTTGTGTACATATTGTGCATTTTTGGCTAAGGAAAGATTAGAGGTTTTTGCGACTTTGTTGGATTCTTGTGGCTTTCGGTTTTTGATGGTGTTTTCTCTCGATTATTTGTAATTTCTTTGTTTTTATGTATGCCATTTCCCTTCTTTTTATTACGAAATAAAAATGAATGAGTAAATGAGGTAGAATCCATTGATTCTAGTGCTCTGCCTTTAAATTTGTTTAGTTTTATATGTTTTCGCTAGTTTGGAGAGGATCCTTGTTCTCCCTTCCCCTCTTCAGCTCCTTGTCATTCTGATCCATCCATACACATAATAAAAAAGCATCAAGGCTACTGCCTACCTTGCCCCAACTCGATTTGGTAGCACTGCTGAAGTTACCCGACGTCCAAAATTGTTTCTATTTTTTCACCAAAAACCCAAAAATTTAAATCAAACCCTCTAGTATTCATTTACTAGCCTAAAATCAGTATCCATTATAAGGCATCTCAGCCCCTTTGAAGACCTTCTTCCGAGATAGACCCGGAGAGAGCCCTCTCCTGTCCTCGTAGGGCTAGCTACGAGGTTGAGCTTGGTTTGATGTTTCCTTGAGTTTTACCTTATTTCAGCCTAAGCTAGATTTGAGCGCTAACATAGTTGTGACCATACTGGGGAGAAATTTTCTTAGTATTGTCATTTGCTATAGACGGAATCTGAAGTCACGCCAGGTATCCTTCGAACTGCTCTTGCTCTGTGAGTGCATAGTAGATAAAAGTTGCTTCAGTCGATCTCCGGTTTAGCTTGTGAATGTGCCCCTTGATTTGCGAATTCCCCCAGTATATGTATCAAGTTCAGATCTGATGGTTGATGGTGGACAACGATCAGACATAAGAAGGCTGAAATCATTCACCTGGTGACTCTAATTCAAAGTCTGGAGGACTGACTCTTTCTCTGCGAAAATGGAAGGATATTACACAAATTTCAGGTATCTAAAGTGGAATGGTATTCAGGATCTAGTCTTCTTTCTTGTAAATTACTTTTTTGCTGGTCTTGAAGTTGTCCTGAAAGTTTTTCAGAGTTTGTTGTATGAGAAAGGTGATCAAAATCTTCACTCGACCCATTCAAAAAGTGTAAATGCTAAGTTTCCCTTTGATCCTGGCCTCCTTACTTTTCCCATATCTTATGATGACTCTTCGTGAGTGATGAGCCTAAAGAAAAAAAAAACCCATCCCGCGTCTTCGTGTACACATCTCATACCTTTAAAATTCTAGATCGGCACAAACCTCTTGTTTTACCTTCCTTGTTCTCCATGCTTTCCCCGCAAATTATTACCTTTAGCTTACCAAGATTTGATGTGTACGCAATAAGTCAACGTCGAGCAAATACAGTAATGTTGAGACTTTTCTAGATCTTTTTGAAGTTGATGAAGAAGATGTTAGTATTTGACTTTTTGCTTTTTCTTTTTAAGGCCAAGTGAAGAGTTGGTTTAAAGCCCTGCCTGATGCGAGCATCTCAGATTTCCAGCAGTTCGTCGAAGTTTTCCTTGACAGGTGGATGATCAGACAGAACCTTTTCTTGATTATAGAAGAGTATAACCAGCTGAAAAGACTGCCAGGGGAGACATTACAACAATTTTCCGCTAGATTTAACCAAGTTTATTATTCGATGCCAGCTGATATAAGACCTTCTCCTAGATCTTCTCTCTTGCACTACCCGGGTGCCTTTGATCTGGAAATGGAGTTTCAGCTGAGAGAAAAGAATATTGCAACACTTCAAGAGATGCAGAACAATGCAGTAAATGTAGAGGCTCATTTGTTGATCCGAAGGGCAAGGTTGAAGGAAGAAGAGATGAAAAACATGGATCTGGAGAAATCGATATCTCTAGAGGTAAAGCTTGACATGTTGGTAAGTGCAGTAGAAGAGATGATGCAAAAGAAAACCACAAGGAATGAGTATAATGTTCAAACTCATGGCTCGCTGATTGAAGAAGAACAAGTAGCTGGTCCAAAACATTTTGTTTCTTATCCCAGTTGTCACAGTGATTGTTTTATAGATCATTTTGAAGAAGAGAGAGCTGTTGATATGATATGTATGCTTGATGATTTGCCTCAGTTTGATCAGTATGATGACGATTATGTTCTCCAAAAAGGTTCAATTCGTTAAACTAACCGCCAGCTAGTCGAAGTAGGAGGAAGTTCCACTTTTTCCACTTTCAAGAAATGGCACAAACATCAACCGATACATATTAGCTATGACAATGACGAGGAGAGTGCAACAAATTTTGAAGTAAGTGAAGGATCTTTGCCTTTTTGTTTTGATTCATTTCTACTATCGTAGAAAACTAACATGTAATCAAAATCAAATGTCAACAAATTGGACCGACCATCTTCGAAAGCGAATGAAACCTTTGTTCAAGACTTCTCATATATTCGCATTTGCAACCCCGAAAGCTATTGATTGTCAAGTTGCGTATGAGGATACGGAAGCCGCAGCACATGATCAAATGATACAAGCAAGGACTACATTATCTCTATTTTGAATACCAGTTTTTGCTGCAATTGTATGTAAATCTCAAATGAGTGCACTCTAGAAATCAAAGAATTTCTGTTAATGTTGAGGATGAGACAGATAATGAAATTCTTGAGCAGTCTGTAGCATCAAATTTTCAGCCACCAAATGAAATTGAAGGTCAGATTACAGATGAAGGTGTGGAAGATGAAATACATGATTTGATGACGCAGGAAAATTCTATACCCTTTTGTTTCGAAGCATTTCAATTTATAAGGCAGAATCTTCGTATTATATCTCAAGGAAAAGATGAATAGCTAGTAGGATGTCATATAGTTTCAAGGGATACAGTGCAGCAGTCTTCTCAAGTTTTTGATGATCCTATTGTTCGTGTGTTGGATGATGTTTGCTGTAAAAGTTTTCCTTCATTAGCTAACCATGTGCCAGAAAAGAATGTTGATGATAATCTTATTCAAAGGTCGCTTTCATTCTCTTGTTTAACAGATTTTTCATTACAAAGCCCTCATCAAGGTTTGCAGTCATATGAGGAGATTGATGAAGGAGACTTTTGTTCTGTTTGTAATCAGCAACAGTGTTTGGTTATTCACGAAATTCAGGATCCTTTTGGCAGCTTGCTGCAATCACCAAAGAAATACAGCATACAGGTGAGAAAAATTTTAAGATTAAGGTATGGATATTATATGGATCAGAGCAGTGATGTGTTAATGGAAATCAGTAGCTATTTTTATGAAGATCCTTTCACAGTATTCTTAAAGTCATCCAGTCAATTCATGCTTTGCAAGTTTATCAACAATCAGCTTGAGTTCAAATTTCCATGGGAGTTGCCTTTCGATTCTGCCCTTTTCCTCCGCATCAGTAAGCACTTGGGAAGAAATAAATAGCAACGCAGGATGCTTACATGGCTAACATAGTCATTCCATTTCACTTGATCAAAGTGGTGAAAAGAAAAATTAGAGTAGGTTGATGAATAAGTTTGTTCATGAGTCCTCCAGATGTCATAGTTTAGTTGTGCATTGCTTAGGTTTCTGCTTGAACAGAGTCAGTCATAATGTCATAGCTACGGTTTATCGAGTCGTTTGTTTAGATAAAAACATAATTTTTTCTTCAAGATTTGTTTGTAGTCTTCTTCAACATTTCTGTTTCAAAGAATGCTGCATATTGTATCTTCAGAAATTTTCCTTCGATTAAACATGCTCTGTTGGGGCATTTTATAGGTTACACAAATTTTTTCATTTCAATGAGTCTTCAAGCAAAATTTGGTCACTAGGCATTAGGTCTAGGGTTTGTTTTCACTCTTTTCAAAGTTGTCCAAATGTCGGTCAATGGAACCATTCAGCTGAGTGTACCATCATTCAGAGGGCTGTCATCATCATGTCAAGTTCCACTGGGTCATTTTACACCTTGTTCATGCTTCAGTTGTGCCTAGGTAAGGTCCATTTCCCTCTCCTAGGGTTTTGGAGGTAATTTCTCTTGGATGGTAAAATCATTAGAAAAAACTTGTATCCTGATGTTCATAAACCTTCCCCTATCATTAATGTACCTTTTTAAACACTTCCCATCACTGAGATCCCCCAAATTCCTCATTTTTGCACAAACCCTAGTTTCTTGCCACAACTTGGCAATTTTCTAGGCTAGGCCTCTGTTTTTCCCTTTTGGACCCCTTCCCCTTACTCAATCTATGAGATTACACTTTCCCCTGCTTCCTAATATACCTCCCTACTTCCAAAAATTTATCCAAGAATTTAGAAGCCCCTTATCCCCTTCATTTCGCTTCATTTCGACAAATCCCTTGTTTCACACATCGGGATAGGTTTCACTCAAATGATGTTTCAGAGAAATAAAAGATGAATTTTGGAACACTGAGAGAGGTTTTTGTACAAAACATGCCAAGGAAGAAAAAAATCCTTCCCTTTTTACACAGGTGTAATGGTTTCAGAGAAATGTCAAGAATACCGTTGCCTCGGGAGAATTGATGCACCTGCAGGAAGTAGTGTTGGGCGATTTTATTTTTGGTAGGGTAAATGAACTCCAAATTGAAAAATTATAGTTAGGGTGGAAATTAGACTCCAATATATTTCCAACGCGCTATCACACGCCCAATTTGGACACTGGGAAGGCCTCCAAAAGCCTCCTGCAAAATGCGCTATTTATGGCGCGGCGCATTGGGTTGGTGCGCGGCGCATTGAGCTGAAACACAAAAAAAATTTCCATTTCTCTCCAACATCAAATTTGCTTGGTTTTTCTATGTTGGAGTAAGTCAAATTCACTCCTATATTTCTCATAACTCGTGTTTGGTGTTGATTATGAAGATTTGAGTGCAAAACAAAGTTTCAATGTGAAAGTGTCAAAGTCTGCAAAGGTAGAAAGAGAGTTTGCCAAATCAAAAATTGAAGTTCATGCCATACAAGATATGTCTGGTGTTAAACGATTCATTTGCATGCCAAAAAAATCAAGGAATCAAGAGGAAACATTGAGGAATCAGTTGGACAGGTTGGACTCTTGGGAAAAGTTTGGCACACTATTGTACATATTTTTTGCATTTTGGCTAAGGAAAGATCAGAGGTTTTGCAGCACCTGTTGGGATTCTTGTGGATTTCAGTTTTGATGGTGTGTTATCTCAATTATTTGTAAGTTCTTTAAATTTTTAATGTATGCCATTCCCTTATTTTTCTTCTGAAACTAAATGAATGAGTAAATGAGGTAGAATCCATTGATTCAAGTGCTCTGCCTTTAAATTTGTTTAGTTTTATATGTTTTCGCCAGTTTGGAGAGGATCCTTGTTCTCCCTTTCCCTCTTCAGCTCCTTGTCATTCTGATCCATCCATAAACATAATCAAAAAGCATCAAGACTACTTCCTACCTTGCCCCAACTCGAATTCTGCAAAGATCTGGCCTCATCCCCGAGCCCAATTGTTTTTCCCATTTTTTCAACAAAAACCCAAAAAATTTAAATCAAACCTTCCTATCTATTTACTAGCCTAAAATCAGTATCCATTATAAGTCATGTCATCCCCTTTGAAGACATTTTGCCGAGATAGACTCGGAGAGAGCCCTCTCCTGTCCTCGTAGGGCTAGCTATGAGGCTGAGCTTGGTTTGATGTTGCCTTGAGTTTTACCTTATTTCAGCCTAAGGTAGATTTGAGCGCTAACAGAGAGAGCCCTCTCTGAATTGGTAGGGCTAGCTACTAGGTTAAAATTTTGGTTTTTGGTTACCTCCGTTGGGATTCCTTCTTCACCCTTAGGAATATGGCGGAGTGATAAAAAGTTGAGGGTGACAATATACTGATTGTATTCGTATATGTGGATGACATAATCTTTGGAAGTGATGTCAAACAATTGGAGCATACATTTTTAGAATATATATAAGTCGACTTTGAAATTTCCATGATTGGAGAGTTGTCCTTGTTCCCGGGACTCCAAATCTATCAATATTAGAATGGAGAGTTAATCTCCCAATATAAATACCTCAAAGAAACTATGAAATTTTTTGGGTTAGAAGATTACAAACTAGTAAGCACACCCATGGTTATAGGTTAAAAATTGTCCAAAGAAGATGAGACACCTCTCGTAAATCAAAATGAATATAGATCCATGATAGGATGATTGATGTATCTTACATCGTCAAGGCCATATATGATGTAGGGCATAGGATTTTTGGCCATATTTTAGGCTTTCCCTCATGAAATTAATGTTGTTTCTATTAAGAAGATTTTCAAACATCTTCGAGGGAGAACATAATATGGGTTGTGGTATTCCCAAAGAAAATAATTTAAGTTTAAATCCTACACTGATGAAAATTGGGCTGGAAGTCTTGATGACAAAAAAAAATCTTCAGGTGTAGCCTTCTTCTAGGGGAAATTCTTAGTGTAATGGGTCAATAAGAAACCATCCTCCATTTCTTTATCGACTACTAAAGAAGAATATATTGTTGCTACCAGCTGCTGCACGCAAATTATATGGATGAAGTTTACTTTCAAAGATATCAAGGTAAAGTTTACTGATCCTATTCCAATCATTTGTGATAATACAAGCACCATTAGTATCTCTAAAAATCAAAGCATGCATTCAAATACAAAGCACATCCCGATCAAGTTTCATTTTTTAAGGGAAAAACTTGCATGCAATGTTGTCAAACTTGAGTATGTGGCCACTAAAGAGAAATTTGTAGATATATTTACCAAGCCACTAGCAAGAGAACCATTTTAATATATCAGGAAAAAAATAGGAGTTGTGACTCATCCATCCAAATGACTTCATTTTATCAAGGGGTGGTAGCTACTCAGTATGTGGGACTCATGGCAGAGTAGGTTGCAATGGTTCAAGGGAAGTATCCAAGGAGTACTCTTTGCCATTAATGACAAAGGGGGAAAAGAGTTAATCATAAAATACCATGCCTAGCTTGAGGGGGAGATTATGGTGTTGCTATCAATGCCAAAGGGGGCTATTGTTGGACAATGGGTGGTTGTGTTAGTGTTGGAATTGATGTAAACAAGGGTTAATGGTGATCCATTGATATCTACAGGATTATGATAGAGAATCATCATAGTAGTAGGTTTATTGAGAAGCCATAAAATGATGATTATGGTGTTTAGATGCCCAGCATTCCAGTCACAAGAAGAAGAGTCGAGAAGAAAAGTGTGGTAGAGAATTTTCAGTCACCTTAGAGGTAGAAAATGTTCTCCAACCCTAGATCGAACCCTATCCATTGGAAAGTTCTATGGAAGAGCTTTCCAACGATATGTGGAAGTTCAAAAATTAGCTCCTTAATCAAAATATATGGTCTGCTAAATTTTAAAGATTTTAAGCCTGGAGAAGGATGAGATATCAGAGTAGGAGGCATATAAGATATCAGAATATCGAGGGTCCGGGATATAGGAACATCAAAGCAGGAGGCATATCAAATATCAGAACATCAGAGTAGGAGGCATATTAGATATCAGAACATTGGAGCAGGTCGACACATCAGAACCTCAAACGACATGCCACATCAAAACCTCAAATAATACTAACATATTAGAACATCGAAGCAAGAACCTTATTGGGCATCGAAATATCACATGCTTGGGATATCGAAATATCATACGTTCTTAACAAAACATTTTTAAGAAGTTATGATACGCATTCACCTAGATAATGTTGAAAGTGCCGATAAATGTGGAAAATAAATTAACAAAATATTTTGGTGTGAAACAAAGGTCTGGTGGGTCCTCTTCTCTCTCCTCTTGCAGGACGTATGGTGCGATGACATTGGCTCCTAGAAGCTACAATGGAAACTGACAAGAACATAGTCTGTGAGTATGACATGACACGTGGCAGGAAGATTCAATATTATTGGGTGGACTAGTGGGCCAAATATAGGTGACACATGTTACCACTAAGGAGTTTCCATGTAGTGGTAAGTGACATCATTTCATAGGTTGAAATATAAAAGGATGAGAACATCGTAACTTCTGTGCAAATGGTTTTTGAAAAGTTACAATACAATGGGTTTCTAATGTTCGGTTGGCACATGGTCATGAGAGGTCGAAGGACCAAGGGCGCCAAGTAGTTAACAAAGGGAGAAAAGGATATCAAGGAATACAACGTCATATGTAATGATATAGCATGTCTCTCATGGTGCAGTACAAGGAATTGAATAAGAATGGATGGTGTTAGGAATCTATAATTTATTAGCAAGATTGGCAGAGTACAATTACAGAAACAACATCGTTTCAACCAACTTTGGGATTCTAGGATCTAGCCCTCCTGAATTCGGAGAGGGATCTATCCAATATGTACAAAGATGGATTTTTCTTTGAAGTTTGAGGTTATGATATTAGGCTAGTTATGAAGGCCAAGGGTTTGTTTTTTTTTTGGATGGTTGAGCATGAAAATTACTCGAGGGGAAAGTTCTAAATGAAAAATAGTTTCAAAAGTGAGAAGTTGCAAGTGAATAGAACAGCTTAGGCTAAAATATAGATATAACGTTGGTTTTTAGTCCATTGGGCTATGGAGTCATATCTGGACTTTAATTGAGCAAAAACATCAAGAGTGATCCAAGGGGCAAGTAATCTGTACCACAAGATTATTTGAGATAGAGTGACGGGATGGAAACAATAAAGTGTTGGAGATGGTGGAAACTGACAATAATTTCACAAAGGATTTATAGTCAGTCCAAACAAGAAAAGCCTCTTAAGTAACTGTTTAAAACCAACCAAGAACAGGCCTAACCATAAACTTCTTGGAAAAGTCTGTATTCAAGCAGCTTAATTGACAAACAATTCAGTAATCCACATAATTACCTTCAGAAAGTATGAAAACATATAAGAGAAACAAAGTGTAACCTAAGATCATATAAAGTACTTTTAAACCTATTCTGCTTTTAGTCAACACCAAGGGAAACTTTCAGACTCTGCTTTTGGAGAAAAACTAGGACCAGGGCACACCATATCTTCCATAGTCATCTTTAATAAGCAAATAAGGAAAATAACTTTCAAGAACAAGGTTTAAAGCAAACAGTAGGACGAGGGAACTCCAGCATTCCTAACCGCTTAAATTTTATTAAATCATTCTTAAATGAACAATTTGGAGGAAAAAATTAAGATAAAGCTTTCAGTTAGAGAAGGTTACAAATATACAGTAGGTCCTAACTCTATAAATGTTGTCCATTATCAGAGAAAGTGAAACAATATGACATACATAGAAGGAAAAAAATAACAAAGAAAGGAGCACTTCACCAGTGATATAGACTAGGATCCCAAGAAACAGCTTTTATATTGATGTCAAACCAGTTACAGTCTTCAAGTCCAATGTTTCAGCTCAGCAATCATCTTCACTATTCAGCCTATCTAATCTACCACAAGCAGGGCTCCAAGGGCCAGTGAATACTATTTACAATCAGAAGTTTTTACTGAAATATATTTCTAAGTTCTACAACCAACCCCTCACTCATCTTCTGCTGTAGTATATATAGAAGAATGAGGAGGTGAGATCTGATAAAAGATCTCAATTACAATTAATATAGAGTTAATGTTTTCTTGGCCCTTGGGGGGCTCAATGAAGAAACTGTACAGGTGTTTCACTGTATTAATTGATCTACACTTATGAATTAAGCTCGGTGGGAGCTTTGTTGACCTTTGAGGCTCTATGTGATGCTAGGGTTACTCTGCAGATATCCTTTGCATTAAGTTTCATTGCAAAAGTAACTTTTCCGGCTGTGCTGAGGCGAAAATCTATTCTTCTTCAATAACTTCGGCCTTTGTTTGAATGGTTTGAGGAACAAGTGGCACTATGGTAGATGAGGAATCAATTTGCCTCAGATTGTGGCGGTGGAGGCATCCCTGCTTGATAAAACACTTTAGGTTTTTTGTAAACTGTGTTTTATTTGGGGATTAGGCTTTTGATAAGCATCTTAGACGTAATCCCCACAAATCTGTCATTTAATCCTCTGTTCTGGTGCATTTTTGTCTTCGACACTGATACTCTTTGTTTGTGCCCGATTTGCTATGTTCTTTGCTATTGTGCAGAGCTGCACAGGGTTCATAAGGCATCCATGCCTAAGGAGACACTGAGGAAACGTGCATTTCCACCCTGTGGATGATTTCCTTTGACGAATCCGAGACGGGAGGGTCGTCACCCTCCGCCTCTGAATATTCTTTGAAAATTGCGAGAAAATGATAAAAACCCTGCAAAATATGAAAACTATTAAAAAATATTGCTTTTATAGGTTGACTGCATCGGAGGGCGTACGAGGAGATCGGAGCTATTGGATGGCATCATCCAACGGTCAGGATTGGTCGGGAGCAATCATGGAATGGGTGAAAGAAGGATTAAATCCGAGCAGTCGATCGTGCAGAGATCGACGGTCGAGATTGAACGAGGCGATCAGAGGAGAAGGATGAATCTGAGCCATCGATTGTGCAGAGATCGACGGTCGGAATTGGGCAATGGAAATTCAAATGGAGAGATCGAGCGATGAATTGTGGGTTGTCGATCTGCAGATCAGATCGATGGCCGAGATTGATTTTCTGCTGTATGATGGCCCGGCTATCGTGCGCGCACCTTCGTTAACCATCAAGCAACTTTGGCGAGTGATTACCATTGGATCAGTGGGCCCAGATCAAACGGTCCACAACGATATCGTTGGGCGTCCTGGTTTGAACGTTAATGAGCAATGGATGATGGATGGACGGCGGTTTTACAAATATTACACGGGACGTGTGTTAAGCGATATATGGAATTGCTGGCCATCGGGCAAAAACTGCCCTCCGCCGAAGAGTGGTGCAATAAAAACCACGCGGTTTTGGGAAAATGGCACACGGCTGGGGGGTTCACAGGGAGGCGCGCTCCGCACTATCGGATCTATGTATTTGAATCGACGGTCGAGATCGCTCCATAATTTGCACGGGCGGAAAAATTAAATAAAATGAATTTTGACAGTTTTAAATAAATATCAAAGGTTTTTTAATGGTTTGCAAAGAAATATTTATTTAAACCGGATAAGTGCCCGACTAGCTCAGTGCGTGATCACGGCACCAGGGTGTATGGGTGGAAAGGCTAGGGACTTAGCCCAAGGCGGCTTAAGCCCAATATATATAACAAAATGGGTTTTTAATGGTTTTTCTCATGATTTTCAAAGGTTTCAGGGTTCCGATAAGGCCAAGAGTGAGTCTTAAACCTTATAAAGGGGATTTTGAAGAGTGGAAAAGGAAGAAATGTGAAAATGAGGGATTTTTGTGGGAAATAGGGGAATAGAAAGATGAGGTTAATTTGGGAGGAAGGTGAAAGGAGAAAATGGTGTTCGTAGTAATATTTTGGCTTTGGAAATCAACAGGATTTCAGAGTTTTTCAAGAGGGGAACAACAATGAAGGTTTGGACAGAGGCATGAGGCCTTCAAAAAGTCTTCAAGAGCCAACAGTTTTTAGTGAGAAAAATTGTTCCTTGAAGGCTAAAAAATAGATTTAGCCACCTTTTGGGATAATCAAATTTTACAGGTGGCTAACAGTGGCTCCACTTGGGGATGGTGTCTTCTTGAAGGCATCAAGAACTTTCAGACCTGCATTCTCTGGGAGGCTGACCATATGCCTAATCCATTAATGTTCTTTGGGAGGCTAATCAGTTGCCTAATCCATTGGGCTGCTCTTCTTTTACTGGAATGATCTTTCTCTGAAAAACATATTAGCAACCGTGAAAAACAATGGATCTTCATCAATACAAACTTCTACCTACCCAATCCTACAAATCTAACATTTTTTCTTCTTTAGAGTGCACTTGGATTGGAAAACTCTTTTCACAACATTTTATTCTTTTGAAAGCAGGAAATCTAATCTATTTCTATTCCTTATTTCTCCATGGACTCAGATTAAACAGTTGAGCCCATATGATTTTCTACCTAATTTACTAATCTGTTAGGATTAAACTGTCTAGCAGATCTTATTCTCTAAATTCTAAAACATAAATTTAAACAACAGCCAAGTCAAGATTAAGATGATCTATGGCATAATGACAAGCTGCACATACACACTTATTTTTCAGAAAAAATAAATAAAAAATGGAAGGCTTAAGATCTGAAATTTGATAACCCTTCCTTCCTCTTTTCTACAGCTTTGATTTGATTCTTATTGAGCTATCTTTCCTTTTTCTCTGGTTCAGATTTTGAGCTAATTAGAACCAGATTTTTCCATCTCTTTGACTCAGAAAAATAGAAAAGATTTGAGTCATTTCTCTTTGCAACCTTAGGTTCATATTTTGATCATGTTTGAACCTTTAATTTCTATCCTAAACTATCTACTGATAAGCCAAGATTAGACAGTTTGGCATATCAAACTCACTATCCTATCAGCAGAAAATTTAAAGCTAATTAGTCAAGATTAAACAGTTTGACTAACTAGAAGTGTGTTTTTCAGCAGTGGCATTTGAGCTTGCACACTTTCTGATTTATCTCTCTTTTTTGGTATGGGGCTATACCTTCCTTGTTTTCAAAATCTGCCCTCTTTTCTTTCTTTTCTTTCTTTTTGTATTTTTGTTTTTTTACAACTTTGAATGCAATGGTGGATGAAATATTCATAATGGAAAAGATAAAAAGGCTTCAAAACATAACATGGATCAAGAGAAGTAATGCTTAAGAATCCTGCCATTGACAAGACCCCCAAACAATTATGCTCCATTCAACTCCTGCAAGAAAAATGCATTGTTACCAGCAGCTGAATGAATAGAGTAAGGGCCAAGCCATAGGTTGTCAAATTTTCCATGCTTTCCCTTCTCTTCCCTTCTTGAGTCCCACTTTAAAACTTTGTCCCCAATCTTGAAATTGCCGGCCTTTGTTCTTCTGTCGAAAAGATTTTTAATGCTATCTTGTTTCCGCAATGCTTTGTTATACAATTCCTCTCTGGTTTGCTGAAGATGAATGGTCTGATTTATTCTTCTGATCATGTCATTATCTTCAGTCTACAACTCTTGAATCAACTTTATCACTGGTACAACAAAGGTTGTTTGGAAAAGTTGCATCAGTACCATACACAAGCTGAAAGGGTGACATACCAATGGATTTCTTCAAAGTCAATCTGTCAGCCCAAAGTGCATGAACTAGCTTTGTGTGCCAAGAATTCTTATTGTCCTCCAATAGTTTCTTGATTATGTTCACTAAGCTTTTGTTTAAGGATTCTACAAGTCCATTACCTTGAGGGTAATAGGCCATAGAATGCCCCAATGTTATGTGATATCTGTGACAGAACTCAACCATATTCTTTGATCCAAATGCTGTTGCATTATCAGTGATGATCTTGGTAGGACAACCAAATCTGGAGAGTATATTAGTCTCCATAAATTTTATGATAACTGAATCATTGGCCTACCTACAAGGAATGGCTTCTATCCACTTAGTGAAATAGTCTGTGGTAGTGAGAATCCATCTGTGCTGGGTAGAAGATGGTGGATGGATTTCTCCTATAAATTCAAGTCCCCACTGTTGAAATGGGGCTTCAACAGTGATTGGATGCAGAGGGAGGGGTAGCAGTTTTATTTTGCCTTCAAAAATTTGACACTTATGACAGGCTATGATCATCTGGTGTACATCATGGAAAAGAGTAGGCCAATAGAAACCAGCCCTCAAAATTTTGTTGGCTGTTGTCTTCTAGTACAAATGACCTCCACACTCTCCTTCACAGAATTGGTACTTAACCTTCTCTGCATCAAACTCAGGAAAAAATTTAAGCAATAGACCACTTGGATTTTTCCAATACAGACATTTATCTATAATGAAATAGTTTACAGCTTTCAATTTTAGGAACCTTGCCTTTGTTTTTGTCAAACCAGGGGGTGTATTCAAATTAAGGAGAACATAAAGAATATCAACATACCAAGAGGAATTCATAAAATAGTTTTCAACGATGGGTGTTGATATTTCCTCTTGATCATATAAAGAATTAATCATATTAATATCAAGAACTTCAAAATTTCTTTCAGCCATTAATCTAGCTAGACCTTGGCCTTTGATGAGTTTAGTGGGTTTTATCTCTAAATCATATTCAAGAATAATAGAAATCCACTTACCTCTCTTACCATCTGGGTCCTGTGTTAGAATTTCTTTAACGACTGAATTTGGGACAAAGGAAATAATATGTGAATGAAGGATGTATACTCTGAAGTATTTCAATGCTTTAACCAAAGCAAATGCTTGCTTCTCCATAATGTTGTACATCAAAGGAGCATCCCTCAATGCCTTGATAAATAATGCTATAGGCTGCTCTTGTCCTTGTAGGTTTTTTTGTAAAAGGACAGCAGCGATGGTATGTTCTGATGCAAATGAGAAAATATAAAAATCTTTTGAAAAATTAGGACTTATCAGAACCGGTGTTTTGGTTAACGCTTGTTTCACCACTTCAAAGGATTTCTTTGCTTCCAAGGTCCATTTTACCCCTTACTCCTTTTTTAGCATGTTTGTGATATTCCTAAGGAGCTCAGCTAAATTAGGGATGAACCTTCTCAAAAAGTTGATCTTCCCAATGAAAGATTGCAACTCCTTGATGTTTCGAGGATGAGAGATTTGCAATATGGCCTCAATCCTCTTTGGATCTATCTTTATACCCTCTTCTGAAATAATGTGTCCAAGAAACTTACCTTCTTGGAGACTGAATAGTGTCTTATTAGGGTTTAGAGATATTCCAAACCTTTTGCACTTCTCGAAAAATTTTCTCAAATTTTCTAAGTGTTCTTCATCTATTTTTGAAAACACAGTGACATCATCAAGATAGATAATGATGAAGAAGTCCAATTCTTCCGAGAATGCTATGTCCATGGCTCTTTGGAAAGTTGCTCCAGCATTCATTAGACCAAAGGGCATCTTCACATACATGAAAGTGCCCGAAGGTGTAGTAAATGTTGTCTTTAATTGATCAGCAGGGTAAACCAAGATCTGATTGTACCCTGAATAGCCATCCAGCAAAGAAATTCTTCTGGACCCCACCACCCTTTGTAAAATATGATCCATCTTGGGTAAAGGGTAGTTTTCTTTTAATGAAGCTTTTTTTAAGTCTCTAAAGTCTATACAAAGCCTGATTTCTCCAGTTTTCTTCCTAACAGACACCAGATTAGACACCCACTCAGAATATCTAATAGGGACAATAATACCAGCATCATACATTTTCATGATCTCCTTCTGAACCAAAGGTAGCTGAACAGGGTTTATTCTCTGCAGTTTCTGTTTGAATGGTTTTTGGTTTTCTTTGAGGGGGATTTTGTGCTGTATTATTTCAGTGTCATAGGATTTAATATCTTTGTAACTCCATGCAAAAACATCATAAAATTATTTAAACAACTCAATGTATTTGAGTTTAATGTGAGCTGGTAAAGTCTTAGACAGTTTAATCATTTTCAGTTTTTCTTCACTGCCTATGTTGCACTCCTCCACTTCAGTCTCTACAGGTTCCAGTTTTGGTTTATTTGCCACATCATTAAAATCAAACAACTTTTCTAAAGGAGCCAGACCTTTGGGTAAACTTTCATCTTTAAAGTGCAGAGTTTCTAACTCCTCCGTTTCTGACTCTGCAATAATCTCTATTTTGTTTCTAAGTTAGCTAGATAACAGGTTTATATTAGTAGGTTCAGGAGACGATTCTTCTTCACCAAGAAAAATTTCTTCCTTGCAGTCTATTTCATGGTCTGACTCTGAACCGTTTAGTTCGAATTCATTTCTAAATTGCAGGAAGTCTTCTATTTGTTTTTCGTTTTCAAACACATGCCAATATTTTTTGTTATCAGGCACGGTTGGTCTAAATTTAATCTGATTTGTGTCGTCATATGGTGTTAAACATGTTCTACCTGTAGAGGCCAAATTATGGGCTGCAATATTTTCCTTTCTCGGGACAAAAATTAATTGGGACTCATCGAAAGTTTCTGAAAGGTCCATGACATCATTTTGATAGGCCCTAAGTCTAGGGTGATGAGCATTGTACTCCCCATTGACTTGCCTAACAATTAACTCTGAATCCCCATACACATTGATTCTTCTGGCTCCTAACTTTTTCAATAGGTGTAAGCCTAAGAGAAGGGATTCATATTCTGCTATGTTATTGGAACACTGGAAGTTTAATTTACAGGAAATGCATTCGGTGTGGTTACTTATAGTGTTGTGAATCCAGACACCTACACCCGCGTTATTTTTAGTGCATGACCCGTCAAAATGCATACTCCATAGAGGATTGTTTTCAGTTTCATCCATTTGGTAAATGTTCTCTTTAACTACTGTGCCTTCTAATTTTTCATGATTAGTGGCACCTGATTGAAATTGTTTAGACTCTTCATATTTTTCATTAAGCAGAGAAACGTTTTCTTGAATGTCAAGGTTTAAAAGCAAAGGACGCATGTCTTGTAGTTCAAGACCCACATTTTGTTTGCTAGATTTTACTGGTTAAGCAAACTGTTTTAACAGTTCTGTGGCATTTACCTCCTCCTCTCTATTGGCCATTAACTCCGTTAGAGTTACTTGTTCAACCAATGTTTCATCGTTGAACAAAATAAAAGAATCCAGGCCTGTATTTACAGAATAGAGGGGATATTTTTGTGGTCTGTCTTGACTTGTAACTGTGTATTGCATATGAGACTCCCTGTAAAGCCTTCTAGTCTGATTGAAAACAGGGATAGTCGCATAGGTCATTTCCATCTGCATAGTCCCCTGCAACTTAGCCCCCCAAGATCTAGATAATAACATTCCATACTTTGGGGGCACATCAGCCACGACAATATCCATGAGTAAGCATTTAGTTGGAATCTGGGCTAAGTTAACACACAGGTCTTTGATTAATCTCAAACATTTTACCCTGCTGGAATCGAAGGAGTACAGGTCCTTGTAAGGTTTGGTGATTTCTAAACCAAGGCTCTCCATCACAACTTTAGGCATTAAATTATGAGAAGCCCCGGAATCATGCATAGCATTGTGAAAAATTTTGTCATGAACGTTTAAAATCACATAGAAAGGAGGAACAAGTCCCTCTTGGTATCTTCCTTCAATATTTGGACCAAAAATAAGCTCTGGCTGGTCATCACTAAGATTGACTGTATCTCTATTTTCCTCTATATTTAAAGCCTTCAAAATTTGGGTCCTATATACATGTTGGGAAGCTAACTCGGTCAAAGGAACAGAGATTTTGATTTTAGAAATTTCCTGCTCCAGGCTGAAAGGAATTTGAATCTTTGAAGCACTTGTCTCAGCCTTATTAGCTATCATTCTATCAACAATATCAGCTTGCTGATTTGTTTTATTTGCACTTGAAAAAATTGTTTTTGCAGGAGAAATAGCTGAAGTGTTAGTGCTACTAATGTCTGCACTTTGATTTTCATTGTTTTGAGTGCTTTTTCCTTTACCTTTATCAAAATTTTCAGCCACTGTTTTGTCCTTTTGTATAATATTTTTAGGCTTGGTTTCAGTGTTATTTTGTGAAGATTGGTCAGAAGTTTTGTTGCTGGGGGGTTTTTGAATAGTTTTACTTCTAAGGTCATATTCTCTTTGAGGCTCTATGATGACATTTTCCATTTCTTGATAACAATTTTCATCATCATCTCTTTTGTCATCATAAGGTGTGTATAGACCTTGTTTTATATCATAATGAATGTCAAATTCATCATTATCTACCCCCAGCATGTTGATATCTTCTTCCTCTAATATTTCATTTGCTTCCTCAACCTCACTTACATAGTTTTGATGAAAGGGAGGAGTGATCTACTAATCATCTTCCCTAGGTCTATTTGGAGGTTGGTTCCTTCTAACATTCTGATTCTGGTTCTGATTTTTGTTTTGAGGAGTAGCTTGGTTTTGATTTTCTTGTGCTTTCTTAATTATGGTCATCTCTTTCATCATCTCCTCCATCATTTTCTCCATCTTTGAGTTGGAAGTAGAAGGTGTGGATTCCTCTCTAAAAGATACTCTCTTCTCAGCTTTCATTCTTGCTCTCTTCTCCATTAAGTTGACTTCCACAGAAAGAGCACCTCTTTGCATATCTTCCAGAGTTGCAAAATCTCTCTCTCTTATCGAATAGGTCATGTCAGAGTCAAACCCTTCAGGAAACTTGTTTAAAGCTGAGCCTTGTGGAGGTTTTAGTTCTGGGGAAATTGCATTATACATACTATTAAACCCATTGCAATAAGCTTGGACACTTTCTCCAGGGTTTCTATGGAGGTTCTTGTAATCAGAAAGGACTTGGAGAGGATTCTTCTTCACTTCCCATTTGTTTAAGAAAGTTTGATGGAAGCCTGGGAGATCGTTTATACTATGGGGGGCTAAGCTTTTAAACCATTTTCTTACTTCTCCCCCTAAGATTTGAGAAAATAATCTAAGCTTGACAGAATCATCATCAATTTCATTTCTGTCAAAGTATTCATTCATCTTGTCCACATGTTGTGATGTGGTTGTAGCATTGATAGCATCATATAATGGAATTTTAGACTAATAGTCCTGTGGAAGATTGACTAATGGTGCAAGAAGGACTAGGGGAGCATACCATGCAGCCATGGCAGGAGGTGGAAGTGGATTCACAGGTGGGTTGACAAAAGGGAAGGTGGGCTGAAGTGGAGTGGTTGGAACAGTGGATGAAGGATGAGTAGATGTGGATGGAACAATAGTAGATTGCTGAGCTGAACTTGGATGAGAGACGCCTAAATTCAACAGGAAGTGTAGATCAGGTGGTGTTTTTTCTCTACTACCAGGAGGTTCACTTGCCTCTGAAGATGAAATTGAAGACTCAGAATCTAGCTGAATTATATCATCAAATGACCTAGTTCTAAAAGGATTTACTAAGTCGGCTTGTGATTGTTGTAGAGCTGAAATATTTTCAGGAACTGATTTAACTCTCAAGGGTGATATGAAAACAGTTGATAATTTAATCTTAGGAGACGTCCTAAGGATACTTTCTGGGTTATCAACTAACTCAGGTGGATCAGGGTCAGAATGGGCTCTACTATGAATCTTTCTAGGTGCCACTATGTTGTGTTTTTCAGACCCAAACAAACAGGAAAAGTTCAACCAGGTATAACAATATTTGAGAGGTTTAACTAATCTGTTTTCACAAATATTAATCCTACAGTCCTCTAACTGAGTTTGAATGATGCTACAATAATGTGGGTTCTTCCCAGTGGAGTCTTAAGGTCTGCTAAGGATTGTGGAGTCGCCAAGTGGAATTTTTTAGCTCCTAAGGAGGTAAAAGGTTTTATGGTCCACCACCATGTTTATTGAATACCAATCTGAAATATTTTTGGTTTTTCTAAGTTATTTTTCAATTGTATGGTTTTTAAGAATATCCTAACTCAATTTCAAAACTTAGCTATGTTATGAGACAAAGAGAGTGTACTCTTATGGCTAAGCCAACTGATTTTTCAAGCTAAGATAAAGTCTTAAGAGAATCCTAGGGTTTACCTAGATTGTCACTGATTCAAACAAGTTTCATCATGATTACTGTTGTGGAGGTAAATCCCCTCTGCGGACAGAGGCGATCCATACTAGCCCAGACCGGGTCTAGCAACAATCGTCACACGCTATGGTGCAGGTTACTAATTGCAAATAAACCAACTAGCAATGAAGGCTTACCTGGAATCCAACACTGTCGCTTGTAGAGAAAGTAGCGCTCTCGTTCCTTAGCTCTGGCAAATCACAATCCTCATGATCTCCATGATCCGACACCTGCACACACAAGAAACAAAACAAACGCAAGCGTAAAATCCAGTATATGCAACTATATGTCAGCCAAAGAAGACATAACTCATCATCATAATCATCAACAAGAGTTGAACCATAACCAATATTTTCTTATCATTAATCAATCAAAGAAGAATACAACCATAGCTCTGACGCTGAATTCTCCTTCGGAGGGTCACCAGCGGAACACGTCTCGAAAAATCCTGTCAGGGATGGGACAAACCTCTCTCTTTGGATGTCTCGACAATAATCTCCTTGCTTGGATTTGGCCTTAAGGGAATGAATCAAGGCTCTTGCAGCATAAGGCTCTGATGGCTCTTGGGAATTTGGAGACTCGATATTCAGCCATTCAGCCCCTTCATCAATGGATGAAGGCCATATTTATAGAGGAGCGGAGGAGGTTGGGATCCATACAATAGTGGAAGGGAGGCCTTATCCCTTGGGAGGTTCCCCATAAGGTGGAAACAAGAGGCCAAAGGAGGAAGGTCGTGGTTATTAAGTCGAAACCACTCCTGATGACTCATCCACGAAGTTGTTGTAATCGAAACTTCACCTATTTTTTTAAAAAAAATTCCAAAAGTAGATTGGTGCAGGTGCTTAACTGGGATAGAGCGCCAATTGGTGTGGGGTCAGTGTTAATTTTCCTCATTGGTGCGAGTACATAACAGGCTACCAGCGCCAAGGCAAAAACAGGTGTTTTTAGTGGTTTGCTCAGGAAATGATCAACAAAAGAAATATCGTCCTCATGGAAAGGGATGTAATGATGGTATTTGCAAGGCATGACACTACTTATCGATCACATAAACTACCCTCCAATGGGCGAGATGGGAATTGAAGGAACGGTGACAAATTACTGTGTAACATATGCCCCCTAAAGCATGAGGCCCGAAAGAGAGAGAGGGGTGAAATGTTTTACGAGAACGTGTCCAACTGAAAACACCGCCGTCGAAAAAACTGCGTAGAGAAGTACAACTGATATCTCAAATACATGATACATATGTGGTATGGGCACAACCATCCATAACAAAGTACAAAATAATCCAGATCCGAGGCATGGACACAGCCATCCAGTAAGGATCGATGGGCCGTATTCTCGTGTGGTTGGGTCACAAACCTATCCAACTGAAGTGAGCCTGCAACAAATCATAATAATCCACAAAATCGCAAACTGGATTATAACAGACAGGAATCCAGGGTCTTGCGCTCCATCTCGATCCGAACAAAGTACAAGTTCAAGCATGTGAATAAGTGAGCTGTCAACACATAAGAACATCGTCTGACACAATGATAAAGCATATCGTACGACAGAGGTACCCACCATTAATGAGGAGAACTCGAAGGTACTATAGGCACCCACGTATGTGAATCAATGAGTTGGCGTCGAACACCCGTAGAATCACTCGATCGGAGGTCAATGATGAAAACCTCACATTGAATGCGACGAACCTACCATTGAGGCATGCAGGCTCCAAGGTACCATAAGGGAGTCTCTAGATCAGCTTCCTGGATAATGAGCTGAAGTCGACAGGAAGTGACCTCGATCGAAGGTGGGCCATAGTGTTTCCCACATCATCGACACGAGACAGAGGAACATGATGTCTTTTGTGAATCAGGATCAAATGAGAATCAGAGGAAGGTTGATACTTTGCAGAGGTCAACTTCTCTTGAACATATCGGCGGCACGACAGTGGACTTGGCAGTTTTTGACATCAAAAGATCAGAGGTCATAGTGACGAGGAAAAGAGCAGATGAGAGGTCAAAAGAGATCACCCAAACCCACAGAAGCAAGTGAAAAACGAGATGAGATGCCCCAACCCAACACGAATGTAGACAAGTGCCATGTTCAAGAGCGATATACTGCCGACACGACAATGATGCTGGTTCCATTTTCCCCACCATTTCGGTGAGTACCTCTTTATTTTTACACAAGCTTGAAGAGGATACCATATGCTTGTCATATAAATTCGTCCTTCGGACGAATCCATCCTAGTACATTTAACAAGCCCTAGAAGATGAACCTGACAATGTCATTACGACCTAATCCAATGTCATCGTGGTTTAACGAGTCTGACAAAGGAAGAACTCATTGCCTTTTCTCATGTTTAGAGAGTTTGAAAAGACAGCAGAAAAGTAAACTCCAACAGTCCCTTTTCATAAATAGTTCCTCAGATCCGAAAAGGTAGAAAACTATGTCCAAGAAAGCCTCCTAGTCATGATAGGCTAGGGTATTCCTTTTTCGTAAATAATCTATCCCAGCCCGAAAAAGGGGTAAACTTATACTGGGTAGATGTCGTTTCGTAACCACTTTAATGAGATCAAAACAACAAGCGACTCGACAATCTTTTCATGTTTAGGGAGTCAGAAAAGAGCTGAAAGTTGACTCCTCCTAGAGGAATGAGTGGTATAAAGGGTAGCAACTAGTTCCGGTAATGGTGGAACTTCTCTGAACAAATAAAGGTTAAGAGGCTGGCTAACAAGACCACTCATCGCAGTAGTTCCTTGGGAACGGGTAAAAAAACCAAGTGAAGGCATATGATCGGCCAAGAAAATAGTGACGATGGAGTGAGAAAACCAAGGCTCATCTGGAAAAAACAGGTCCGACAAATGGCATCAAAAGAGGTAAAATGGGAATGGTTTCATTTCTTATATGTTTGAAATCAAGAAACTTCCGCTTGAAGTTGGTTTCATATTTACACAAGCTTGAAACAAAGATAAACTATGCTTGAAACCGGTTTCATTTTTACACAAGCTTGAAACGGAAACAAACTATGCTTGAAAAAGTAAGCATGCCCCCAGCATGGTGACTCAATTCGAGGTACATGCCCCCCAAGATTCAGTCCATATGAAAGGCAGATGGAGTGAAGGTTCAAGTGACGAGATCAAGAGAAAGACTTGACTGGGATTTTACGAGATCTAATCAAAGACTCGAATTGAACAAGAATGTGTTTCATTGTTTTAACGAGGTTGAAACATTAAAAGAACTATCCTCAGAACACCTTGTTTCAAGGTTTAAGGAGCTTGGCACAAGACAAGGAACTCTGCTCCGACAAACTTGTTTCATTTTTTAAGGAGGTTGACACAAGACAAGGAACTCTGCTCCGGGAACTTGGTTTCATTTTTTGAGGAGCTTGACACAAGAAAGGAACCATGCTCCAACAACCTGGTTTCATTTTTTAAAGAGCTTGATACAAGAAGGGAACCATGCTCTGACGACCTTGTTTCATTTTTTAAGGAGCTTGACACAAGAAAACGAACTATGCTCTAGGAACCTTGTTTCATTTTTTAAGGAGCTTGACACAAGAGAATGAAGTCTGCTCCGAAAAACTTGTTTCATTTTTTAAGGAGCTTGACACAAGACAAGGAACACTGCTCCGACCGACCTCATCATAATGAATAAGAATTAATCGCTTCCAAGAGTTCCACTCCTGATGGAAGGAAAACATCCTGGAAGTCAGGACCCAATGCCCCCAGCACCCTATGCATGATGGCATCATTACTGAGTACAGGCATGGGGTAGGTAGCCACATAGTTTACCTGCAGTGGGGCAGATACAACGGGTGGATAAAAACCAGGAAGGGATGATGGCGTGCCAGCTGCCACATCAGGACCAAAGAATGAAAGCTGATCAATGGTCACGATCTGTCCTTCATGCGAGAAACAAACCACACGAAAAAGGGAGGAGACAAGCACTCCCATGGCATAGGTGTAACCACGCCCCAAGAGAATATTGAAATCCAAGGGGCCTGGAACAACCATCACGTCCATATGGACAATTTTACCTCCAAAAGTAACAGGTAACCTTGGAAGGATCCCTAAGGGTTGACTTGTTCTTCTGTTAAATGCCAACAGATTCTGCATAACGGGCACAAGCAGCAGTGAACCGAAAGCTTGCCAGGTAGTCGAGGATAGAACACTAATAGACGCGCCTTTATCTATAATGGTGTTGGGTACGACCAGACCAAAAGCCTGTACTGTTATCTCGAAAGGCACATAAGACGGAAGGCGGTATCCTGTAAATCGATTCCAATCAAAGGAAGCGACCAAAATACTTGGAGGGGCTACCATCGAACCAAGATGGTCTTCCCCTATTCTTATAGAAGAAGGAGCATCCTCCTCAACCTCCATCTCGAAGGTGGGAGGGGTATCCTCCGAGACCTCCATCACGGGAGGCGGAGGAGCAACGTCTTGAGGTATAGGGATAGGAGAATATTTCTCCAAGTCCGAAGAATCTGAAGAAACAAGAAGAACCTGAGGGATGTGAGATCCACTCTCCACGGAAAAGACCTGGTGCACCACAGAAGGGACTAGCTCAACCGATCCCACGAACAATGGTTGGTCGGGAATGGATTCCTGAATTTTAATTTCCGAGGGATCGGGATCAACCAAGGATTACTCTTGACCAATCGTGGCATCAGTCGGGGGAGGACTCAAAGAAAGCCGATTATAACCAGCTGGAAGGCATGGTGTAGAACCAGTTGAGTTGTCCAAAACTTGCTTGGCTTCATCCATATATGGACAAAGGTGAAGGGCATGGTGCCCTTCACGCAACTTACAGGGATTGGTAATCTTACCCTGCTTCTTAGGAGTCTTACCAGCACCAGTTGAAGATGTGCCCCCAACTTGACTCCCGGAAGCCAAAGGCAATGGTGGACGACCATTGGACCATCCTTCAAGCACCTTGGGAATTCCAGGGCAGTCTTGAAGAAGATGGTCTCCCGTGCACAACATGCAAGGGAACTTGACTTTCCGTAGAGGGTTGGAAGGTCTATTGAAAGGAGATGTTTCAAAAGCAGTAGCTAGAGCCTTAGCCTCTCTTTTATCAGACTTCTTCCTCTTTGTCTTCTTCTTCTTCTTCTTAGCCACCTGGTTACTCGAATCCAGACTTTCACTAGGTGAAGTAGAAGAGGAGGACGCAGAAACAGGCGAAGAAGGGGAGAGGTCCACCTTAGAATCAACATGATGTTGCTTAGGCGGAGGAACTGATTGACCAATAGATGAGACATTCGGAACCATAGAGGTTGAGAATAACCAAACATGCAACCCAACAGTTAACCCAGTAAGGGACAACGTTGCCATATAAGGAGCGCCAACATTCCCAAAAGGAGGAAAATGACCAGGATTCCCATCGGAGGGGATTCCTTGGTTGGTGAACTTCGGAAAAGTTGCCATCAACAAATCAAAACCACACACGGGCTAAAAACCAAGGCACAAAATCAAACGGCCAACAAGCAAATCCTAACAGGGCGTGTGATCGCAGGTGATTTATTTTACCACATTGAAACTTGAAAATTCACCGTTTCATGTTTTAAAAGTCAAGAAACAGATGAAAGGAGACTCTATCTCTTTCAGTTTTGAAACAAGCATGAAAGGACAAGCGCTTGATGATCTTTTCAAATTTAAAGAGTCAAATAAGATGAAAATGACTACTCAGGAATTCTAGGCAAACGGTGTACCAAATAACCATGAACTGCAATATACACCTTGGTTTCAAAATGAAAGAGAAATCAACCAAGGACTTGACGTACGTGCATGCAATCTCCCCGAATGCTGTGTCCGGTGTATCACGGGTATAGGGTGGCAGACTCAGCTTCCTATGGATAAAGGATAGAAACCTAGTGGGGTCTCCCTTTATATACTCTATGGTACGGGGAGCACAAGTCTGTACTAGTGCTGTCTAAAGCCAAGAGGCGAACGACAGCTACTAGGTTTAAAGACACCGGAACACGTCTCTAGCCTAGACCTCTAAATGTTTCGTTAGTGTTTCAATGCTTCCTTAGGTTGATTCAATAAATTTTAATGTTGATCTTCAATTATGTCTCAGTTTCAAGGCCCTACCATATGTCATCTAACAATCTCCTATATGCAGCTATATGAGAAAAGAAATCTTTTCAATTCGATGAATGTTATCTAGTTAAGGGAAGAGCTTCAAACAATGATGCGACATAAAACAGGACTGCAAACGGAATATTTTCCAAACTAGATGACTTTCACTATCCAAAAGTAATTTCAAACACTCAACGATGCGAATAATGCAATGTAATCTATGCGAAATCCTCTTTTTCGAAAACTATGCAATTGTAATCTATGCACAATTTCCTTTTTCCTTTTCAAATGATAAGAATGCACTCAATGCATTTTTCGATGAAATGAGAATCTACTTAATGCATGCTTTTAATGAAAGAGAATGCACTCAAAGCGATTTTTAGTTTTCAATCATTAAACAATGTGATCTAAGTTCAATGATAAATCTCAAAAATAATTTTCAATGCAATGTGATCTAATGCATTTTAACAAAAAGAACACTTTGAGACGAAAACTAAAAAACGCAAATCTTCTTAACGAAGGATGAATGCAAAAGAGATGTAAACAAACACTAAGAATGCAATCGTTGTTTCAAACACTTTGTAATGAAATCCCTCAAAAGGAGACAAGACATATGAGGTCAAACACAAAGAGGACTTCCAAAGAAAGAGATCAAAACAAGGCATTCATTACCTTTTACATCAAGCAATCATGGAGAGAAGACATTTCAAACAATGAGCAATGTAATCTATGCTCATATAGAGAAAAGACCGGAAGGGAAAGACACACTAGTGAAGGATTTAGGGAAAAAGTCTCAATTTTCACATGTTAAACACCATGTTAAAGCACACACATGGTGTATGAGAAGGATAAACACACACACAAGAGACTCAACACACAATGAAAGATAAGCGTGAGGCTTTCTTGTTTTCCATTATACAAAGATGTACATTTATAATACAATGGTGTGACTCTTGGTTTCACATTCCAAGGTCACTTGGACTCCATTGTGACTTTTCGTATTCCACACCTACCCATGTAGGATTAGATGTTCCAACATCCCCCCTTAATCCGAAGGGGTATGTGTGATTCCAAGAAAAGAGTTGTAATACAAATCTGCAAAGTATACATGGCAGCACTAGGGCTGAATCAACTCTCTGAAATGTTGGAAAAAAGAGGTGGTTTTAGGATGACCACAAACAATGGAATGCAAAACTTGTTGCAGTTCCCGGAACTCTTCCAAAACTGGCAAGAAGCTGAAGGCTTCTGCTAGAGGAATTGTCCCTCATATAGAAAGGGAGACCTTCAACCTAAAAGAAGGGAGGTCTACTACCTGTGATGGTTTTATGATTGCCAACAAATCTTGAATGCTTGAAGCATTTCCTGGAACTCAACCAAGGCTGGCAAGAAGCTAAAGGCTTCTGCTAGAAGAAGTGTTCCTCATATATGAAAGGGAGACCTTCGACCTAAAAAAAGGGAGGTCTACTACCTGTTATGGTTTTAGGTTATCCACCAACCAAAGATGATGGTTTTAGGTTATCCACCAACCGAAGGCATGCTCATGGGCATCCATGTCTCTGGCTACATCTCTGAATCTGGAATGACGAATTGTGGCTCAGGCTCGCTTGAACTATTGGCTACAACTCTAAACATGGAATGAGAGATTGTGGCTCAGGCTCGCTTGATCTGTCGTCGAAGCTTGTACATGACCACCATTTTCCCCTCTGTTAATGACAAGGTGAGATGATGGCGAAAACTCAACTGCAAGTTTGTTCAATATGCGTGAACAAGTTCTAACATGTGTCATAAACATCTTCTTGGCTGCTGATGCCCATTGCCAAGAAGCGATCCATCCAAGATGAATCTTGGTTCTTGCAGGAGGATTATGTCTAAAGCATCTGTGTGAAGAATGGGTGTGCCAACCACAGTGCTTGCATGGATGAAGATCAAAACAGTGATCTTTCATATGGCCAACTCGATCACAGTGTTGGCATTTTTCAATCTGATGTTGTGGAAGTAGAGTAGGATCTGGAACAGCTGTAGGTGAACTGTCATACATGAATCCGGAACTTTGAAATATGATGGGTTTGGTGTAGTCTGGAATATGAAAGGTCACATCCTTGTCATATCCAAGACCAGTTCGGTGCTTGTTGTGGACAAGCTCTTCCCAAGGTCTAATGATGGGCTTGAGAAGTGTAGGTTGAGCTGCTGCATCTACATGTACATCTGCGCTAGTGCAAGGAACTGAATGTGAATCATCTGCAACTTTATCTTCTTTCTTATGATGAGAGTCCTTCTCAATCTTCTGAACAGAAACAGGTTCAGAATGGTGACTCTTTTTCTGAAGTTCGTCTTGTTGGAGCTGAGATTCCAACTGCAAAAAGTCAATCTTTTCTTGTGCATCTTGCAAACAACTTTGAATGTTACAAAGAGCATTCTTGCTCATTTTTATCATATCATCAACGTTTGAATGAATGAGGTTCTTCAACAACTCTAATGCCTCATTGATTTTAGCCATTTCAACAACTTAGGCTCAAAAAATGAAGGGTGTTGGCTTCAACCGAAAATGCACCCGTTTACAATGTGATTCAACAAATACAAATGACTGCAAAGAATTTCCAACTATGGAAATCTCAAGTACAAAATCTGCTCCTCAAATGATGGAGGAAAATCAACAATGAGTTACATCAACAACTCAAATTTACTGATTGCAACTATGAATGAAGAGGCAAATTCCACTCAAAATACAATGTTAGCTCAATACATATCTCTACAAAATATGTGCAGCTGAAAACACTTGTGCAAGAGGCCTTTAAGGCAACTGAATTTTCCTTCAAAGAGTTGTTTTCAATGATGGCAAACTTGTCTTCTCATGTAAAATTCTTCAGAAAATCACCCTCTTATATAAGCCACAAATCATAAAATGTCAAATCTTCTCATTTCTCTATATATTCAATCCATTTTTTCATATGCCATTTCCTCTTTTCTGCTGTTCATGTTCTCTCTTCTTTTCTCTCTTTGTTGTTTTTTTTTTTTTCTATAAATTTATTAAAAATGAGAATTAGTTACAAATAGGGGGAATTTAAAAGAAAGGGGATTAATTAAAAGAGAGGGGATTAATTTAAGGGAATTTATTTAGGGATATTTTTTTTATTTTTTTATGAAGGATTTATTTTAAAAAAGGGATTAATAAAATATGGGAGGGGAATTAATTTAAAAGGGGAAGGAGAGCTTTTAATAATAAAAAAAATGAAAATGGGAATGTATATATGTTAGGGAGGGAGAATTAATTTAAAATTTAAAGGGAGAATTAATTGTGGGGAAGGTATTATATGTGGGAGGGGGTATATTAAAAAACGTTAAAAATATAAAAACGAATTTAAAAGGGAGTGATAAGGGGGGCCGAAAGGCTGTGGTGAGGAAGGGATGGGTAGTGTAGGTCGTAGGGTGGAGTGGGAGAGGGGGTAGGGCGTAGGGGGAAGGGGTGTAAATCTGTGAGTTGAGCGGTGAGAAAGGGGCGGGATTCAATGAGAGAAGGGGGAGCATATGGGTTGTGCGTTGATGCAGAGCGGGAGGGGGAAGGTTGTATGGGCGGGAGGTATTTTATAATTTAAATGGTTGGGGGCAGAGCCCGTGGGAGATGAGGGTTAGAGAGGGAGCGCTGCAGTGAGGGTCGTTTTGTGAGTGTGTATAGCACAGTGTGTAGGGAGCGGTTGATGTAGAGGGGAGTGTTGTAATGTGTAAAGCGTAGGGTTGAGAGCGTAGTATGCAGGTTAGGGAGCGGTGTATTGAGAAATGATAACAGGGAGGCCGTGAGGGCCGAGGGGCCAAGTTGCCAATAAAATATTTTTTATTTAATTTTATTTAATTTTTTTTAATTTTTTAATTTTTTTTCATAAAACAACAGAGTAGAGTAAAAGAGCAGAAATTTCACCAATGTAGCAGGAAAATAATCTTTTTCTTTCAGCAGAAGAAAAATGCACTTTAGAAGCTCAGAAATTTTTCAATGAAAACTTAGAAATATTTCCAGTAGCCCAGCAGTAGGAAAATGCAAAGATGATGAAATTTTCAGCAAAACTCAGAATTCTTTTCCATTAAAAACCATAAACTTCTTCAGAAATTCAATTTAAACAATTTTAAGCAGTTCTACAAAATGCAGAATTTAATGGGCAGAAATGAGCAGTGAGAAAACCTTCAGATGCACAAGAGTGCGTTTCTCCAAACCAATTTCTGAGTGCTGCCACGGATTTTCAATGCTGCTCATTCTCAAAACCAATGCCTGAATGCTGCAAAATCACTGCTGCAAAAACTCTGAGTGCTGCAAAAATGTCAAGAATTTTGCAGATATGCACACGCCATAAACACAAATGGCTCACTTAAATTGAAGCAGGGCCAGCAATCGCCCGCTCTGATACCATGTTAAACACCATGTTAAAGCACACACATGGTGTATGAGAAGGATAAACACACACACAAGAGACTCAACACACAATGAAAGATAAGTGTGAGGCTTTCTTGTTTTCCATTATACAAAGATGTACATTTATAGTACAATGGTGTGACTCTTGGTTTCACATTCCAAGGTCACTTGGACTCCATTGTGACTTTTCGCATTCCACACCTACCCATGTAGGATTAGGTGTTCCAACATCACACACCCTGAAATTGGCCCGACTTTGACATTGACAACTAGCGCCAATTGGTGCGACTTGCTCACTAACAACTAGCGCCAATGACCAATTGGCACAGGTTACTAACTGACAACAAGCGCCAACGCCTGAAAATGAAAAAACAAAGAATTTCTCCCAACCAAGACCAGACTCCCCACTTCAAGTAGGATCTAAAACAAACCCAGAAGCAAAGAACTGACCAAAAGAAACTTTCGAACAAGGGTAAACCCTAGCACCTACAGGAGATGGCGCAACTGTTTGGTTGTAATCCACGCCAGACAGGGGATGGCGCGAGTGATGAACTGGCAACCCGCGCCAATTGGCACGACTGTCAGGGTGGAAACCGCGCCAATCAAGCCAACCATGAAAGTATGAAAACTCAGAAAAACAGAGGTTAGATCTGATCCTCTGGGGCTGAAACAAAAGCCAAACACCCAGAAAAGAGCCAGCCAAAAGAGCCGATCAAGAAAGCAGAATCGAGAAACAACCGAAAAGACAAGACAATACTCCAAGTGTTTAGTTCATAAACTAAACCGGAGATTGACTGAAGCAGCTTTGATCTACTTCGCTAATGCAGAGCAATAGCGTTTTGAAGGCTATCTGGCTAACTTCAGGCTTCGTCCTTAGCTTACAAAGCAGAACAACAACAAGCTATACGGTCCCCAGTATGGTCGCCAATTTTTTGTGGAGGTAAATCCCCATCATGCAGACAGAGGCGATCCCTACTAGCCCAGACCGGGTCTAGCAACAATCGTCACACGCTATGGTGTAGGTTCCTAATTGCAAATAAACCAACTAGCGATGAAGGCTTACCTGGAATCCAACGCTGTCGCTTGTAGAGAAAGTAGCGATCCCGTTCCTTAGCTCTGGCAGATCACAATCCTCACGATCTCCGTGATCGGACACCTGCACACGCAAGAAACAAAACAAATGCAAGCGTAAAATCCAATATATGCAACTATATGTCAGTCAGAGAAGACATAACTCATCATCATAATCATCAACAAGAGTGGAACCATAACCAATAGTCGCTTATCATTAATCAATTAAAGAACAATACAACCATAGCTCTGACGCTGAATTCTCCTTCGGAGGGTCGCCAACGGAACACGTCTCGAAAAAGCGTGTCAGGGATGGGACAAACCTCTCTCTTCGGATGTCTCGACAATAATCTCCTTGCTTGGATTTGGCCTTAAGGGAATGAATCAAGTCTCTTGCAGCATAAGGCTCTGATGGCTCTTGGGAACTTGGAGACTAGATATTCAGCCATTCAGCCCCTTCATCAATTGATGAAGGTTATATTTATAGAGGAGAGGAGGAGGTTGGGATCCCTACAATAGTGGAAGGGAGGCCTTATCTTTTGGGAGGTTCCCCATAAGGTGGAAATAAGAGGCCAAAGGAGGAAGGCCGTGGTTATTCAGTCGAAAGCACTCCTGATGACTCATCCACGAAGTTGTTGTAATCAAAACTTCGCCTCTTTTTTTTAAAAAAATTCCAAAAGCAGATTGGCGTGGGTGCTTAACTGGGACAGAGCGCCAATTGGGGCGGGCTCAGTGTTAATTTTCCTCATTGGCGCAAGTACATAACGGGCTACCAGTGCCAAGGCAAAAACAGGTGTTTTTAGGGGTCTACTCAGGAAATGATCAACAGAAGAAATATTGTCCTCATGGAAAGGGATGCAATGATGGTATTTGCAAGGCATGACACTGCTTCTCGGTCACAGAAACGACCCTCCAATGGGCGAGATGGGAATTCCAGGGACGGTGACAAATTACTGTGTAACAATTACCATTGCTTTTGGTAATTCTTGAAAAGGCTTCTTTTTACTCACAAAGGTTTTATGAAGTTTTTCTAGGGAACTCAAACCAGATATTAACTGGGAGGGCATTCACCAGATATGTCACCCCTGAGAGACGATGAGATTCAGAGGCTACCTGGCCCTTTCCAGACTCTGTCTAAGAGTATGGGAGAACACAACAAAGGTAAAGGGTTTGGAGTCCCCAGCGGAGTCGCCAGAAATGTTAGGAATATGTAATTTATTAGAAATATTGGCAGAGTCCAATTACAGAAACAACATCGTTTCAACCAACTTTGGGATTCTAGGATCTAGCCCTCCTGAATCCAGAGAGGGATCTCTCCAATATGTACAAAGATGGATTTTTCTTTGAATTTTGGGGTTATGATATTAGGCTAGTTATGAAGGCCAAGGGTTTGTTTGTTTTTTGGATGGTTGAGCATGAAAATTACTTGAGCGGAAAGTTCTAAATGAAAAACAATTTCAAAAGTGAGAAGTTGCAAGTGAATAGAACAGCTTAGGCTAAAAGATAGATATAACACTGGTTTTTATTCCATTGGGCTATGGAGTCATATCTGGAATTTAATTCAGCAACAACATCAAGAGTGATCCAAGGGGCAAGTCATCTATACCACAAGATTATTTGAGATAGAGTGATGAGATGGAAATAATAAAGTGTTGGAGATGGTGGAAACTGATAATAATTTCACAAAGGATTTATAGTCAGTCCAAACAAGAAAAGCCTCTTAAGTAACTATTTAAAACCAATCAAGAATAGGGCTAACCATAAACTTCTTGGACAAGTCTGTATTCAAGTAGCTTAATTGACAAAAAATTCAGTAATCCACATAATTACCTTCAGAAAGTATGAAAACATATAAGAGAAACAAAGTGTAACCTAAGATCAGATAAAGTACTTTTAAACCTATTCTGAGTTTAGTCAACACCAAGGGAAACTTTCAGACTCTGCTTTTGGAGAAAAAATAGGACCAGGGCACACCATATCTTCCATAGTCATATTTAATAAGCAAATAAGGAAAATAACTTTCAAGAACAAGGTTTAAAGCAAACAATAGGACGAGGGAACTCCAACATTCCTAACCGCTTAAATTGTATTAAATCATTCTTAAATGAACAAGTTGGAGTAAAACATTAAGATAAAGCTTTCAGTTAGAGAAGGTTACTGATATACATTAGGTCCTAACTCTATAAATGTCGTCCTTTATTAGAGAAAGTGAAACAATATGACATACATAGAAGGAAAACAATAACAAAGAAAGGAGCACTTCACCAGTGATATAGACCAGGATCCCAAGAAACATCTTTTATATTGATGTCAAACCAGTTACAGTCTTCAAGTCCAATGTTTCAGTTCAGCAATCATCTTCACTATTCAGCCTATCTAATCTACCACAAGCAGGGCTCCAAGGGCTAGTGAATACTATTTACAATCAGAAGTTTTTACTGAAATATATTTCCAAGTTCTACAACCAACCCCTCACTCATCTTCTATTGTAGTATATATAGAAGAATGAGGAGGTGAGATCTGATAAAGATCTCAATTAAAATTAATACAGAGTTAATGTTTTATTGGCCCTTGGGGGGCTCAATGAAGAAACTCTACAGGTGTTTCACTGTATTAATTGATCTAGACTTATTAATTAAGCTTGGTGGGAGCTTTTTTGACCTTTGAGGCTTTGTGTGACGCTAGGGTCACTCTGCAGATATCCTTTGCATTAAGTTTCATTGCAGAAGTAACTTTTCCGGCTGTGCTGAGGCGAAAATATGATCTTATTCAATAAATTTGGCCTTTGTTTGAATGGTTTGAGGAACAGGTGGCACTATGGTAGCTGAGGAATCAATTTTCCTCAGATTGTGGCAGTGGAGGCATTACTGCTTGATAAAACACTTTAGGTTTTCTATAAATTGTGTTTTATTTGGGGATTAGGCTTTTGATAAGCATCTTAGACGTAATCCCCACAAATCTATCCTTTAATCCTCTATTCTGGTGCATTTTTGTCTTTGACGCTGATACTCTTTGTTTGTGCCCAATTTGCTGTGTTCTTTGTTGTTGTGCAGGGCTGCGCAGGGTTCATAAGGCATCCATGCCTGAGGAAACACTGAGGAAATTTGAATTTCCACCCTGTGGATGATTTCCTTTGACGAATCGAAGATGGGAGGGTCATCACCCTCAGCCTCTGAATCTTCTTTGAAAATTGCGAGAAATTGATAAAAACCCTGCAAAATACGAAAACTATTAAAAAATCCTGCTTTTATAGGTTGACTGCATCGGAGGGCGTGCGAGGAGATCAGAGCTGTTGGATGGCATCATCCAACGGTCAGGATTGATCGGGAGAGATCATGGAATGGGTGAAAGAAGGATTAAATCCGAGCCGTCGATCGTGCAGAGATCAACAGTCAAGATTGAACGAGGCGATCAGAGGAGAAGGATGAATCTGAGCCATCGATCGTGCAGAGATCGACGGTCGAGATTGGGCAAAGGAAAGTCAAATGGAGAGATCGGGTGATGAATTGTGGGCCATCGATCTGCAGATCAGATCGACGGCGGAGATTGATTTTCCGTTGGATGATGGCCTGGCTATCGTGCGTGCACCTTCGTTAACCATCGAGCAACTTTGGCGAGTGATCACCGTTGGATCAGTGGGCCTAGATCGAACGGTCCACAGCGATATCGCTGGGCATCCTAGTTCGAACGTTAATGCATGATGGACGATGGATGGACGACGGTTTTACAAATAGTACACGGGACACGTGTCAAGCGATATATGGAATCGCTGGCCATCGGGCAAAAACCACCCTTTGCTGAAGAGTGGTGCGATAAAAACCACACGGTTTTGGGAAAACGGCACACGGCTGGGGGGTCCACAGGGAGGCACGCTCTGCACTGTGGGATCTATAGATTTGAATCGACGGTCGATATCGCTCCATAATTTTCACGGGCGGAAAAATTAAATAAAATGAATTTTGACAGTTTCAAATAAATATCAAAGGTTTTTAATGGTTTGCGAAGAAATATTTATTTAAACTGGATAAGTGCCCGAATGGCTCAGCACGCGGTCACGGTGCCAGGGTATATGGGCGGAAAGGCTAGGGACTTAGCCCAAGGGGGATTATGCCCAATATATATAACAAAATGGGTTTTTAATGGTTTTTATCATGATTTTCAAAGGTTTGAGGGTTCCGATAAGGCCAAGAGTGAGGCTTAAACCTTATAAAGGGGATTTTGAAGAGGGGAAAAGGCAGAAATGTGAAAATGAGGGATTTTTGTGGGAAATAGGGGAATAGATAGATGAGGTTAATTTGGGAGGAAGGTGAAATAAGAAAATGGTGTTTGCAGCAATATTTTGGCTTTGGAAATCAGTAGGATTTTAGAGTTTTTCAAGAGGGGAACAACAGTGAAGGTTTGGACAGAGGCATGATGCCTTCAAAAAGTCTTCAAGAGCCAACAGTTTTTAGTGAGAAAAATTGTTCCTTGAAGGCTCAAAAATAGATTTAGCCACCTTTTGGGATAATCAAATTTTACAGGTGGCTAACATATGGGTCAAAAACTGATGTTTGAATGCATTATCTCAAATTCGGTATCTTTAGAGAAGAAGCAATGCAAAAATGCACCAGGGACATTGGCTCATTTAATAGAACATTATCGTCTTGTGCACACCTTTGTGAATTAAAGAAAAGAGGGAAGAAGAGTTGTTATTCCCATATAGTTTCCATCTCTGACAGGAAATAAATAGGCATGGGAAGTCCTTGTAGTGTGACGAGATAGACTGTGAATTAAAAGATCAACATGGAAGTGTACACAGTGTGTTTGTAAAGATTTCAAAATCCCATTCATATGATTAAATCTACGGATGAACTCGTTGGGAAGGCACAAAGGCAACAAAGTAAGTGACACTAAGAATCATTTGAGTGATGTTTGTATCGATGGAAAAAAGAGGGTTGTAAGTATGAAATAATTGAATAAAACCACTGAAATCCTTTGTGCAAGGTAGATAAAAAGTGTATTGTTGAATTTTATAAGGGGTGTGAGTTGTGGTGGTGTTGGGTGAGAGAGCACAATTAAGCCTGAGTTGTGGGAGAAGCAACATAGGATGATTTTTGAGGTAGAAAAGTGTTGATTAATAACACAAAGGCTGAGTTGTAGTAGAAGCAACAAAGTTTGAGTAGCGAGATAGGAAAGTGTTGATCACATGTTATGCTGAAAAGAGTACAAAAGGTGTGGTTGTGAAATACTGGAGGAGTGGATGTTTTAGTAGAGGACCAAGAGAATAATGCAATTCTCTTCCACAATGGGTTGGTATTTATCTTATTTGTGAATGCCTTTGTTTTCAATTTGAATATTGTATGAAATAGTAGAACAATGGCAACAACAGGTGGTGACCTACATTCAAAGAGGTTGGTGTCTCTTGGAAAGTTGGTGCTTTCTATTGTAAATAGGTTGGCACATCTTGGCAAGTTGGTGCTTGTTATTCTAAGGGGGTTGGTGCCTCAAGTGAATGGGTGCTCACAAAAAAATTGATGTAATTAAGTGGGTCCTTAATTTACATCTTAAAACAACAACAAATTGGTGGTTTTTTCCCTTTGGGTTTCCACGTGAAAAATAACTGTGTCAATGTTTGTATGTGATGATCTTGAGAAATGTTGATGAACATTTTAATGCTCATGCCTTAATGCTTATTTATTTATGAGTGAATGCTCTCATAAATAACAAATGGTAGAGGGATTAAGTAAGAATATATTCAAAAATAAAAATTGAAAGTACTCATACAATTAGTGATTCAACACCCCCCCCCCCACCCCCCTCTCATTAATTCCTTATTCCAACCGTAACAAAGTGTACAAAACTCATAAAAATGAATGCATCAATACGTGTGAGTTTTTAAATTATAAATTGAAATGAAATACGACAGAAAATTTTATTTATACACAATGTATATACATATATACATGCATGTGTAAATACCATTAATGTAAGGGTTGAAACTCTTGGCTTAATTTCTGTTTCATTACCTTTGTTACATGCACAATCGAACTTGCTTATGTTACATGCATGTGAAAAAAAAATTAGCAATTGAAATGGACCTATAGTGCTATTTTTGTCGTGGGCTTGCGTTGAGTGGAACCCTCTAGGGTGGAAACCATCATGGTTTATCACTAGTAATGTGGAAACATGTGATTGTTTGAAACCCCTCTTTCCCTCATCATACGAAAACTACAAACGACTCCTTGAAATACCATTTTTTTACTTAATGAAACATTTTAGGAATCCAAAAATACAATGTGGAAAAACAAATGGAGATAGGTGGTAGTCATTTGGCTTAGGCAACGATGTGGTAACTAGAGGCGATGAAACATGGCCCTCATTTTTGGTACTTTTAGGTGTCCAATTAAACAACTAGAAAATGACACATGGTAGTGTGTTGACTTGGAAAATGACATGGAAGTGATGACGTGGAAAGAAAAAAGATGAAATTTTTTGATTGGTTCTCAAAGTTCTGATGTAGTATCTTCAAAAGTCTAGGGACTAGTTTGGAAAAGGTTTCTTATGTATTTTAATTTTGGCAAAAATGATAACAAGGCAATTTTGCCAAAATTAGCAGGGGAGAAATGATATCTTGTCATCTGTGTATTTGGGGGTGAATACTGAGATTCAAAAGTAAGCCCAGATACATATTAAAACAAAGAGGAAGGAATTGGTCAATTTTCATGTCCAACAAGGTTTTGTGTGGAGGTAAAATTTAGTCAACCATATGGATATCCATAGGTAGGTAATGTTTACTGCTATTGATAACACTCATGTCTAGATTCATTTGTAAAGGCATATTTTTCAATGTTTTTGTGTTCATGTTTCAATATAGAAGGCATGTAAATGTATCGAACATCATGCTCATCTTAAGCTTAAGAAGGTGTGTTCCATAAGAAAAGACCTAGATTCTTAGATATCTAAAGGCTACAATTATTAGTCTTTCCAATTGGTCATATGGGACAATATTCAAACCCTTAATCTAGTAAACCTAGGGTGTATAATATGGAGTACAGAGGGAGGTACCCAAGGGCATTTTGTGATGTAATAACAGAACAAAAATTATTTAGTTTAGTTAAGGATGATAAATGAATGGTCCATAGTTAATAAATAAAGTGTTTAACTCGCATTACACAAGGGACCATTGGTTATTGGGAAATAATGTGATAAGCCCGTGGTATTGGTTGTATGGTATTGAGAGACCCATGGTATTATATGTATGGAGCCTATATTGAGGCTAGAGACTCTACATTGACATATGTCAAGTATTGATTTTGTATTGACAAGTGATGGCTTGAGGAGTGATCTTCTTCATTAAGAAGTGATTGTATGGTGTTACCCTACCTCAAGGGTTTTCTATTAATAAATATATGAAGAATTTATATTTCTATTCTTGTATGGGATCATTGATTTATTTCTTAAGATAGTTTGATATATTTATAGATATTTTATTATAACTACAAAAGTATTAAATTATTGGTAAAATAATTGCAAGAACGATCCAAGAATATATAGAAATTCCCCAGATATGTATTAATATCAAACCCTTCAGGTAGGGTAACACCATACAATTACTCCTTAAGGAAGGAAAAAACTCCACAAGCCAATGTTTGTCAATACAAAACAATACTTGACATATCTCAATTGAGAGTCTGTAGCCTCTATATAGGCTCCATACATACAATATCATGGTCATGAGCAATACTATACATCCGAATGCTGTGAGCCATCATTGTTTTAACTACTAGTGGTCCCTTGCGTAATGTGGGTTAACCACTTTATTTATTAAATATGTCCGATTTATTTATCATACTTAACTAAACTAACTAATTTTGGTCTTGTTATTATGTATCAAATTATTCCCTTGAGTACCTCACTCTGTACCCCATATTATCCCCCCTAGGTATGCTAAACTTAGATCTGGTGTCAAAATTAATCCAAGAAAGTAAAATATCTAAGTGTCAAGTAACTTGTTACATATATGTCGACGTATATCTGGATTTAATGGAATGTCTACCTAAATAGTGTCATATCATATGGTCGTTTGGAGATAAAGCTAAGAAATATGGTTGTATGGAACTAAAGCTTGGGTGTTGAGTAACTTGTTACATAGAAGCGGATTTGGATCTTGTTTTAATGAAATGCATATTTAACTAGGGTCATATCATATGGTCATGTAGAACTAAACCTAGTATATATGGTCACAAAGAACTAAAGATAATCCCCTGAGGAGCCAAGGAGCCCTTAATTTAATTCTTATCCGAGTCCATTAGATTTGATCTGTAATAGAGAAAATGAAGTTTCTCTAGATCATCCTCCATGGAGAGTCCACCTTGCAAAGTTTTGGTTGACAAATATAATATAAATAATTTAAGATGGAGAAGTTTGAATTGTGGAAGAGATGTGACTATGCATGTAATTCTATGTCTTTCATGGAATAATCGTGGGTATAATTGTGATGCACAAAGAGTATGAAGGAACAAAGTACTATAATGAAGTCTATGAAAGAGGTGTGAATAAATAAGAGTTTGGAGATGAGGTATAAACAAAATCATTGATATTGTCTAGAGAATTGAAATATATAGAACATGGATTGATGATCATAAATGAGGGTTTGCATTCAAGAACTCTCATAAAATAGAGTTGAAGATATAAAGAAGGGGAATAGTAAAAACTTTTAGGTCGGTGCCTATATTTCTCAGGGGACTAGTGTCTCCTTCTCGTTGTGCAAGTAAAACATCTCAGGGGGTTGGTTCCTCCTTACATTAGCTTCTAGTGAAGAATTTCATGTTAGTTATTTCATCTATTAGGGCAGTGATGTATCCTTTTGGTTGGTGCCAGAAAATCAACATAATAGTAGGTTGATGCCTATAATATCATTCAATAATAATATAAGTTATATATGTGTGTGTATGTGTGTGTGTGTTGCTTATATTATTGATATTATATATGCATTAAAATGTTTTCATTGGTTAATATTGGCCATTATTCTGATACACCCCGTCTCTTAGTAAAATAATATTTCCATCAACATTTCTATCTTTGTGAAACTATGGAATATATTGGTGAAATTAAGAAGATTATCCTTAATATGTAATGAAATTTAGAATATTAGTGTGATTTTGATGGCCTACTATAGAATATCACCCTTACATATGAAAAATTTGTGCAAAAGTCCTTAAGGAACCTTTTTGTATCAAGCACCACCGACATCACCTCCAAGACATAGGTTTAGGTGTTTTATACCCAATACATTAACTAGATACCCATCCATACTGTAAGAATGAACACATACAACTAACATACAAATGTGAATACCTTAAGTGTACTTGTCATAATTTTTTAATGTAATCTTGAAATTTTGGATGTTTAGGAAATATGTGGAAGATGTTGAAGAGCCTAAACTAAGGAGTTAACTAGGTCTATGGGTTAAATAATTCTAAAATACTTAGTTGATTGTGAGTTTTTGTTAACTAAATAATTGGGTTTTTTTGACTCCCCAAGGTAGTTATGGTAATTGCAACTACATTCCCTCCTTGCACATGTATAAACAATAATGTATACAAAATTTAAAAGGTTGCAATCAATAATTCAATAAATACTACTTATTGTTGGTTTTAATGATACTTTTCCCATCTTCCTCTTTTTAAATTCATGGTTATGCATTATTTATTGTATGCTATGGTCGTGAGATTTCACTACTAAAAACTTACATTGTTTAATGATTTATATTATTATATATTTAACTCTTTACAATTAAAAAAAGCACACATAATTTATCTATTAAAATGACAGTAACATATAATAATTATATCTTATAATTAAAATGACAGTAACATATAATAATTATATCTTATAAATCTAAGCAAAGAGATCTTCCTTATATAATTTAAAATTATAGTTATATTCAATATAAAAAGAGAAGGATATGAAAAATGATAAATATTGATAAGCACAGACTAGAACTTGGACTTGGTAGGAGTAGTTAATTGAGCATCAATTATGGCATAAAACAATATGGTATAGTTGAGAATATGACCCTATTGTAAGATAGAGATATTATTTTCAATATTTACAATGTTGTAAGTTGATTTATTAAAATCCATCTTAAAGCTTCTCCTCATCAACTATCATGTGGATTATGCGATTTATAATAATAATAATAATTGAAGGTCACGATTAGTCCAAATCCCCCGTGAGACTCTTGACAAGGGCTCTACTCATAGCTATTTCATTGACTGATGGAGTTAATATAATATGTATTTTAATATTGATTTTATAATTTCAACCCTTAATCCATTCAAGCCATTATCTATAAATTTAGTTACTATCCTTAATTTCATGAAAAGAAACGAATGACAATTTAGAGTGCCCACCTTAGTTGCTAAGTCTATCCACCATTAAAAATTGGTACCATGTTGAACGTGTCGATTTTGAGGCTCTAAAGTAAAAAAATAATTAGGATCTTGACTTGTGAATTCATTACTTATATTTGAACATAGGCGTGTTGTTTTCCTAACTAGTTTTTATTGATGAATTACTATTATGTTAAAACCTTGAGATGTATTTCCTTACATAGAAAGGAAGACTTTCAAACCTCATCCCTACAAGCCCTACTCTTTCATATTTGAAGTAAGAAAACTTATCATTACACTTTCTTATATTTTATATGTGTGCTTGAAAAGGATGCATATGCTTGTAATGCTACAACACTAAATAATATAAAATACTGCATAAAATTTATGTTATTATAATTGAATTGATAAAAGTGGCTAAACTTATACAGTTTTTACTTAAGTATCATTTAGACTTATGAGATGTATTTTTCCTTTTTAATGAATTTTCCTATTAGTTTAGTTTTAATCATATAAAATATTCGATTAATTTTCCTATTAATTTAGTTTTAATTATCTAAAATATTCGATATTTTTCCTATTAGTTTTGTTTTAGTTATCTAAAATATTTGATTAATTTTCCTATTAATTTAGTTTGACTCATTTAAAGTTTTTATAAATTTTCCTCTTAATTTATTTTTAATAGTTTATGAATTGTTAATTCAAGTTATTATGGGTCACTAGATTTGATCTACTTAAATTATAAATATATTTTATTGGATATATTTTTGATATGGACTTGAGAGTCCATAGTATTATATTAAGTTAGTAGATTTTTAAAGAGTTCTAATCATTATAAATATTTTTTTCCAATTAACAATTATAAATGGTTTTGTTTCCTTTTAGTACAAAGTCTTAATATATAATTTTTCAAACATCATACATGTGACAAGAATGTGCTATGTAGTCATTGTGGCTTTTGAATATATAGAAATTGCACCTTGATGTGGTACACTAATCACTTAACACATATATTAGTAATTTTATGCATAATTAGGACTTTATGGATGAAGTACATGCATGAGATCAAAATTTTGTTACTATTTTGGGGAGTTGTTTATGGACTCAACAGAATAGCTCAGAAGACAATTTTTTGCATTCAAAAAATCAGGTAGCTAGAGTGTTTGAATTGCATTTTCGATAATGGAAATGGATTGAGTACTATCAAAAACCCTTAGGGCACCCTAAATACTGATGTTTAACAACTATAAACAAGATTCTGATAAATCTTTGCCAGAGTTTTTGAGAATCTTACTAGAATTCTGGGTTATTTTGTGATTTTTTTAAGACTACAACATATTTTGGTCACATACATGTCCCTAATGGTTTGGTAGATGCATTAATTACATATCATAATAACACATTTTAGCATTTTGAAACAATCACTCATATATAGAGGTCCAATGAACATCAATGTATATTTTAAAAATAAAATAAAATTTTCGTAATTACACAGTAATATTTGTTTGTGAATTTCATTTTTATAGTTGAAACTCCCAATCAAACATAAACACTAAATGTAGTATTATTTTGTTATATTTTTTTTCCTTTACATCTAAATCAATTATACAATTATAATATTGATATATTCAAATTTAATAAATCATCTATATTTTAAAATTGTTTTGCATTTATGATTTATTACATTAAATGTTTATTATAATAAACTAGTTCATTTAAAATTGTTTTGTATTTATGATTTATCACATTAACTATTTATTATAAGAAATCAGTTTTCTATAAGTGAGAATTTTGAAAAGTTTTATATGGTTTATTTTGGGATCTAATTTGTTTAGAATTTCAGAAAAATTCACTAAAATCATAAGTTTGACACGTGACCTTTTCATAATAAAATATTTAGAAATTTTTTTAGGGTACTGCCAAAAATCTCACATATAAAGAACTCTATAAATAAGACTTTTCAATAATTTTATATTAAACTACTAAATACTATTACTTTTTTGTATTTATTAAATGCATAACTATGCGTCTCATGTAAATATTGAAATTTCAAAATTCAATTATCTAAATAAACACCTTAAATGAGTGGCTTTTACTCGTATAAGATGGCTACGACTGATTTAAGAGTGTCCATATTATCATTGACCTTGAATAATTCACTTACTGAAATCTCCTTTCTTTCTAGATTAATAACCAAAAAGCATTAAATAACTTGAAGTATTAGGACTTCTAAATAATTAAAAAAATCTCATTTATATATAGTGGTAGCTAACTTATAAATGAAGTAGATTTGTTCATGGGAATTCAACCAAAAAAAATATATAATTTCAAAATACAATAAAATAAAATATTATTTATATATAGGCTTAGTCTAACTTATATAAGAAATAGTTTTTTCACATGAATTCACCAAAATCCACAATACAATTGATTTTTTGTTATTTAAAATATGTTTTTGAATGCATAAATGGATTCAACACTTTGTAAAATTGGGCGAACTCAAATTATGAAACAAATGTTCTTAAAAGTCTTTGTCAAATTTTGATTAAAACTAATCCGGAAAATATCATTTATCCTACAAGTAAGACTAGGCATTCATATATATATATATATATATATAATTTAATGTGTGATTTTGATATATAATTTGAATGTGTGGTTTGAAGTCGATTTAAATTAATATATAAAATAAAATAAAATTTAACAATTCCAATACAAGAATATAATTAGTGATTTCTTATTGTTTAAAATGCACTTTTGAAAGAATAAATGGATTTATGACCCTAAAAAAGCCTTGAGGTTGAAGATTAAACCATTCAAAGTTGTGGTTTTTAAAAATATCTACCAGATTTTGAACAAAATTGACCAGAAAAGGTGAAAAGAGTCATTTCATTTAATAGTTAGAATAAGTCATAATTTATTCGTGCTAAGAGGCGCTCTCCAACCCACTGTGGAAGAGATGTCATAATGAATTATCTTATCCTATCTTGTTATGTAAACATTTGAGGTAGTCAAATTATAATAAAATAAAAATAAAATAAAAGGTATTCTCAAAAGACTCATTTCATATATTAGATAGACTAAGTCATTTTTTTTTTTGTGCTAAGAGGGGTTTTCTAACCCACTGTGGAAGATATGTGGTAATTACTTATCTTATCCTGTATTGTTATGTAAAAATTTGACTTAGTCAAATTATAATCAAATAAAAATAAAATAAAAGGTGTTTTGAAAAGAGTTGTTCATCTATTAGCTACCAAATTATATTAGAATAAAAATAAAGTAAAATTAATAATTAAGAAGATTTTGAAGTAAAGAAAAAAAAAGTAAATAAGGTTTGTTACAGTACCATGGATTGATACATGGGGCCAATACCATGGATTATTAATACCATATGCCCAAATAATTTTAATTCATTTGACAACCTCCTTAATACCATGAATTAGTACCATGGGCCAATACCACGGATTGTGAATAACATATTCCTAAAAAAGAGACATAATAAATATATTTGATCTCTCTCCAGACTTGGCATATGGATCTATGGTGGTTATATTCTCCACCCTAGTATGGAAGAGATGTTGTCAATTTCCAATTACTTAAACTTATTGACTCTATCAAATTATTAGAATGTGGGTTTTTACAAACCATGGTATTATTATCTAATGTAGCCTATTTAAAAGCATAACATTCTAATAATTTTTTCACACATAATCAACAATAACAAAATATTAGGACAAGTTTGGAGGTAGGTGGTAGAGAACTGAACTACAAAGTCTGAAGAGAGCAACAACCTTCTCATCAAGATATGTAGTGTGTATTTTGAATTTGTATTCATTGATTCCTACCTATTTAGGATTTATATTTTTTAATTGCTAGCATTTATAATCTTCTCTTTCAAATACCTTATCAGAGCCAAGCATTCACTTAGGTTCGAGGTAGTCTAGCTGAGCATTCCTGCATATCTAGAATTTATATTTTTTGATTATCTAGTTTTGCAATCTTCTCTTGAGACTACCTTGATTGATTTTAGAAATTATAATAACCAAAATAGGAGCCAAACATTCACGTAGGTTCAAGGTAGCCCAACCCACCATGGATCTAGGACCCATAAATAGGCCAACCCAACATGGATCTAGGATCGATAAATAGTGACAGTTTGGGCATTTTACCTGATTTATTTGATTGATTATCAAATGAAATCGCATTGTATGTAGTACAGATAAATAGTCACCACAGTTTGGGTGATTCTCATTTGCAAGTAGATCAAACAATACACATAGAAAGATTCCACTAAGAATATAGCAAGTATAGTTATATGAATTGATGCTAATAATGAAAAGTATTCGCTGCCACTGCTACAGACTTGTGAATTAATACTAAATAATGAAAAGGTTGGGCGGCCCACCAATTTCCACAGCTACTGTCCATATGCGGATGGATTTGGAAACTGGGAAAGAGAAAATATTTTCGCAAACATATAATCTATGTTTTTGGGCCGGTTTTCTATGTCTTTTTTTTACTGAATTTCTAGACATTTAGATTATGATTATGAAAAGATTATCTATCAAACTTATAAGGATAGTAAATATCTCTCAGATTCCAGATAAATTAGACCAGAAAATAAAAGAAAAACGTCCAAAAAAATCTAACAGATTACCTAATTTTTTCGACTTTCTTATTTAAAATAAGAGATTTGATTTCACACGAACAACAAAATGGTGAAATTAACTGATAATTTTGAAAATTATGATTAATTTAGATGATCCAAAATCAATAACTCCTAGAGATATTCGATATGATAAACAAGAGCTTGTGATTTGGTTCATTAAATAGGAAATGAGAGAATGGAATAGACGGAAGAAATGAAAGTGAAGTTTCACGATGCAACTTGGCTGGAAAGAACTGTCAAAACTCCTAGCAGCCGCGGCTGTCTTTACAGTATACAGTTGGAAAAGTTCGTTAGGAATGATGGAGAAGCACTGGTAGAGAGTGCACCACAATAATATGAGACCTATTCCGCAACAGAGGCAGTCACATGTTCCTTTACCAGAAGGATTATACGTGGAAGCCTATGACAACGACTGCTAGTGGCGTGGATTCATTTTGAGAAGGTTTTTCTGTGGTAAGGAGATTTGGTTGGTGTACTTCCCCGAAAGGAAATCTCTCCCAACATATCCCATTACAGCCCTTCATCGTGCTGAAGATGGGAAGCGAGGAAGTTGGACCTTAGTTTGATGTGTCAATCTGTTACTTTCAAAGTAATGAACTTTATTGGAGTGATTGGAAAAAATTATGTTTTATGGTCTGCAAGGAGGGAAGAGGGACACTTGTTTATGGCATGATTCTCCTCATGACTAAGAAAACCTCTATGACATTCAGTGGACATTCATTTTTAGGGTGTTTTTCGGTACATCTAGGGAAAAATATAGCCAAGGCTCTTTCTGATTACTTTTGCTTAGTTTCGACATGCATTGTATCCATTTACAAAGAAAAGGTGTGCAACATGTCACTCTTGAAGTCCTCCAGCATATTTCCAATCTCATGTTGGATGGAGGTGGAAGATGAAGGAGTTTTGGTTGTACTTTGTCCAGCTATGCATTTCTTCCTAGCTACCCTAGAATGGTTCTTGAAGATAGTTTTGATTGTTTCATAATGTAGTTGATAGACATATCCTCTTGATAACATATTGAGGGTTTCTATCACCTCCTCCCTGATCACTCGGAGAAGTACTAGTTTAAGTGATCCAGGATCAAGAGTATAGTTGGATCTCTTATAGTTTCATTGAAACCTCTCTTCATAGTTTTCTAGGGATTCATCTGGACCTAGAGTCATCCTAAATATCTGATCCTTAGTTTCCTTGGACCTACAGTAGTCCTTGTACTTCTTGTTGAAGGCTTCTTACATATGTGCCTAGGTAGTGATTTTTTTCCCAGGTAGACTCATGAACCAACACAAGTATGCATACTTAAGGGTAGATGGGAATAGCTTCAGCTTCTGATCATCTAAGGAATAGCCATAGGTCCTACACACAACAACAAATTTATACATGAATGTGTTAGGATATTCCTAGGTAAGTCCATGAAAGTGTGGAAGGGATGAGAGGCTAATGTTTTTCATTTTAGTTTCCCTATTTTCCTCTTTAATGGAGAAGGCTCCATGGGCCTTAGTGTCAGCCATGGTTGAGATAGGCGAAGTAGGCTCCTTAGGTGAAACAAGATCTTCTTCTCCAATGGGTTCTTCAAAAATTTTAGAAGGCTCATCTATGGTGTGTTCAGCCTCACAGCCACTGAAGAAGAGTGAAGGGTGACTATGTGGTGATGTGGGGGTTTTAGGTAATAAATTTCCTTAAGTATCCCTACTCCCACGAGGCATGAATATTAGATTTTTTTTGTATTTTCTCAATATTTTTGAAACATGTAAACAGAAAGTAGAAAAAAATGATAAAACAAATGAAAAGCATCTACTAGACACCTCACCGACAACGACGCCAAAAAGTGGTGAGCCCTGGTATTGCACCAAGTATGTTGAAACTTCCAGAGGCTGCCCTAATTTAATTTATCAACCCAGGGTTCATACGAAATTGGAGGCGACAACGTTTTATACACAGTAGATGCATTCTACTCATGTTGTCCTCTTCTGATTTTTACGAAAAGGTGCTACTTCTAGGGTTTCTGGATGAAGTTTGTCACACTTTTGAATTTATGCCTAGGGCTACAAATGATTCAAAGCCATGTCACTATCAACAAGTACATAAATACACTATAGTAAGAAAGTACATCTAACTACTTTGCAATGAAATAAATCTACACATTAAGCTATGATAAGAAATGAAAGCAAACTAGGCATCTTGCATGAAGTAAATTGCTGAAGTGAAATTTCATAAAGGAAAATAACCTAATCACACTTTGTTGGAAAAAATGGCTAAGCACACTCACTCAATGCTCTATCTATCATGCTTTTAATCATGACCTAACTATGCTTGTAAATTTGTTGTTTTGAAGATAGGAGAAGAAAGCGCTAAGGTGGATTATGGAAGGCTTGAACACATGGGTACAACATTGAAGGTGTATGGGTGGTTTTGGTAGGTTTAGAGGATGTATGTGGTGGTTTCTAGGCTTAAGGAGGGGCCCACTAGTGCTGCTTCAAGTGCTGCTATAGGATTCCTGTAGTGCTACAAGAAAGTCCTCAATTGCTACAAGAAATAGTCTGAGGCCAATATTAGGCCAAAAATGGGTGTGAAAAGGGTATGGAAGGTGGATTGAAGGTGGTTTTAGATGAGTGGAAGGAGTCCCACCCCTTGGCCAAGTTCAGAATCCCTCAGGAGGCCTGTCTTGTACCCATAGGGTTTTCTTATGGTGTAGAGATGAAAAATATGAAAACAGGGCTAATGGAAATCGTGATGAACAAAGGGTTGATGAAAGGTGAGAGATGAAGTTGAAGGTGTTGGTGAAGTTCTCCTTGGCTGTGCTACCTGAACCTGCAAGAAAAATACATTTTTCATGCAATAAATATGGACAAATTTAGGATAAATACAATGGAAAATATGACTTGAATTTGGAAAAAAAATCTAATTTAACCTACAAACAAAGATCCAACACAACATTCTAAAATTATCCATGGAGCTACAGAAGCCTAACTTATCCATTACAAGAAATAATAAACACAAAATCAATTTTGGCCTGTGGGGAAGGTATACCCTCCTCAAGCTCCAATGAAAGAGATGAGAGAGGGAGGCTTGACTCACAACTTTCTGAATTTATAACCTATTCTACCAACAAGTAAACAAGC